>MTQE01002208.1:38052737-38065099 GCA_014337955.1 Aspidoscelis marmoratus
GTGAGTCACAGCTCCCTTCTGAGCTCTCATAGCCCCACCTACCTCACAGGATGTTCTGTTGTGGAGAGAATAGAAAGCTTTGTCAGCAGCTTTGAGTCCCCTTAAATGGGTGAGAAAAGTGAGGTAGAAAAGCCAACTCCTCTTCTTCTTAACTTCTGTGGAACAGTGTCCCACAGAAGTTGTGTGTCCAAAACAGTAGAAATTCTTTGCAAGGAAGTTCTAGACTCTTTTCTTTAAAGCTTCAGGAAAAGCCAGAAAGAACTAGGGTCTATTTATGCTGAGGATTACACTCCTGCACAAAATGAACAACTTGGCCACACTATTAAAATGTACAATTTATCTGGGAGTTTAGGGCCATCCCTGTGCATGTAGAACTTCCCTACAAAGGGAAATTCTACTCGTACTCAGACTGAAAAGAAGTTTTAGCTGTCTATTCTGCCAGTGTGGTGTAATGGTTAGAATCTTGGGCCCTTTCTATACTGGGCCATATTCCGGATTGTAACCCAGATTAGGAACCTGCCATCTGCATGCTGGTGCAGGCTATGGCAGGCCCAGGCCCAGGAACCTTTCTGCACTTACCTTAGATCTAGAACAGGACTTAGGAGAACATAAGAGAAGCCTTCTGGATCAGGCCAAAGCCCATCTAGTCCAGCATCCTGTCGCACACAGTGGCCCACCAAATGCTCATGGGCATCTCAAGCAGAGACAAGGACAAACCTATTCCTGCTCTAGAATCCCAGCAAATGGCCTTAGAAGCGCCCCGGTTCCAACCCACCCACCCCCCGCCTGAAGATGCACCTAGGCATTCATTCTAGTAGCCATTGATACATCTGTTGTCCATACATTTGTCTAGCCCTACCTTAAAGCCATCTAGACTGGTAGCTGTCACCACCTCTTCTGGCAGCACATTCCATAAGCTGATGACCCTCTGGGTGAAGAAATACTTCCCTTTGTCGGATCCGACTCTCCTCCCCATCAGCTTCATAGAGTGCCCCCTGGTTCTAGTATTGTGTGAGGATTTTTCATGGTCCATTTCAGTGCCTCTTCTTACTGCTGTTCTGAGAGGCCACATCCACTGCTGGTATGGTCTCTCCATACAAGACAGAGTGTAATCTAGATCAGGAGGCCCTTGATCTGGATTACTGGTAATCCTTAGCATCAAGGACTACCAGCATACTAGCCTGGGCTAGTCTGGGTCGCAGGGGTAAACAAATGACATGCCTCCATGTTCTGGATTACTGAGGGGCCAGTTTCAATGACACACCTTCATTTTCTGGATTATCAAGGGGCACATTTCAGTAAAGCGGATGGGTTCATCAGAAGCTCCCAGGCTAGAAACTTTCATCCAGAGCTCTCAGAACTAGCCCAAAGCTCGTGCAAGGAACTGATCTGGCCCAGTGTCAGTGTGCAGACAGCACTATTCCAGACCACATTTTGCTGTGATGCAAATCAGATGGCCACACTGACCTGGACCCACTGGTTCCGATGACAGCCAGGTAAGTACAGAAAGGCCCTAGGACTGGGGAGATCAGACTTTGCCATGAAATTTAGGATGCCTCCAGATGGCAGGAGGCAATCCCAGGCTCTTTACCTTCATCTGCTGACTCCTTCCATTATTCCTGTTCCAAATGCCCAGATGCCAGCCAAGAACCCCTGCATGTCCCCCCCCCCCGAGCTTAGCTGTCTTCAGGATATTTGGAAGAGGCAGAATAGTGCAAGGTATTGGCCAACAGAGGTAAGCAGTCACTGTTACAGGAACTGCCATTATTGCCAGTTGGCATTCCCAGTGCAGTCCTGGGAGAATCTTTGGCTTTAACCGATGTTTGGAGGAACCCCTTATGACAGTTGCTGTCTTATCCTCACTGACGGGTTTGCTGTCAGGATAAAACTCAATGCCCACTGCGAGTTCTTTAGCCAGAAGACTGTATTCCATTTTGAAGGATGCCAGAGGACAATTTTTTGAGGAGCTGACTGTCCAAATCCAGATGAAACTAAAGAACAAGAGAAACTTGAAACTTAACCAGACTGAGGCCGCGTTGCCATTATAAGCTTATTTCAGTTCCAAAATGGTTTCAATGCTCGCAGTTCCCACGTCAGGTTGGCTTAACATGCTTTCTGCGTGTTAAATCGCCCCAAAGTATTATAAATGTAAATCCTCATTTCAACAGGTCTCACTCCGGTTTGTGCGCTTGAAACATTTTACAATTTTTACTGTGGGAATGGTACCGTGTTAAGGGATGAGAATGCATGTTTAGGGTTTCCCTCGCCCAATAGCTTGCTTCCAAAGATAGTGATTTTACTGTAAAAATCCATCCCTTAAGGCAGCCACTACACTGTAGCAATATACCCACTTCACACCTGATAACAATGTTGCAATTTTGTGCAATTCTGAAAGTTCTGACCTTTAAAAAAGGGAAAGGAAAGCAGCTGCAGGTTCTGCTTTTTAAGGCTGTGGCTGTGGAGTGAGCGGGCGAAGGGGGCTTGAGTTGCCGCTGCTGCTGTGTGCCCTGGGCAATGGGGAGAGGAGGGGAAAGAATCGCTGGCTGCCTGGTGCCGTTTTTCATCCATCCATGCAAGTGGCAGCCACCCAGCTAGGCTCCGTGAAGGGGTCCGTTATGCATGGCGCATTCACGCCAGGAGGAAGAGGACAGGGCAGCCCCGAAAAGCGGCTTTTAGAAAGTAGCCACTTGAGTCACCCCTTGAGTCACGTACTCCACGTACAATCCTCAGAATCCAGATTGAACGCGATTAAGCTGAAAGTAATGGGATCAGGCAAATTCGCATTTGCATCCAGTTCTATTATTTCGGTTTAGGGAAACTGAATTAAGCTTATAATGGGAACTCCCCCTGAGTGGCACTCAGGCCACCTAGTTATAGGTGGCATCATAAAATATATTTCTTTGTCACAAATGCAGAATTTATGCAAATCTGCCTCCTCTTTCTGTCCTCTTTTTTGGTATTGATTTCCAATAATTGCACCTCCCAATTTTTAGGAGGTGCAGTGTTCCCCAATCATGTGCACGCATGCATGCATTAACCTTTTCAAGTTGTTGCATTATGTTACACCTATATTTGTCACCCCAGTGATGTATTTATAACTTATTCAGGCAAGGGCTTTTCCTAAAGACACAGGACAGAATAAATTCTTAATTCGGTTTTAGAAGTGTAGCTTTGGAATGTAGTGCAGTGGCCACTGCCTGGCATCAAGCGTCAAGAGTAGGGTTGTGCACAAATGCAATTTTCAACATTCAATTAAATTTGAATTGAATATTCAAACGTCCAAATTTGTACGAATAGAGAAAAAAATATATATTAAAATTCAAACCGATCTGAATACATTCATATCTATATGCATCCGTATGCATCCCGTTTTTATCCCGTATACATCCCAGATGCGTACGGATATGAATAAGACGTGTATGGATACATATGTAATGCGTATGCATCTGTACACATAGATGTCCAAATTATTCATATCAATGATTCAAAATATTCATATTCATTTGAATATTAAAAAATGAATATTTAGACATTTGATTTGAATTCGAATTTCCGAATTCGGCTGAATTCGATTGGATAATGAATATTTTGAATATTCCTGCCCATCCCTAATCAAGAGAGGTATAGTGTAAGACCTTCTATTCCTCAGATACCTGAGCATTTAGCACTGCTTTCTCTAGTTCCACCTCCAAAGACGAGAGCAGAAGGACAGGATAAGAAAAAAGCTGAACTGAGCAAAGTGAGCAGAAGGCGGTGTGTGTGTGTGACTTAAGGGGGGGGGAAGGTTTGCAACATGGCTCAAGGAAAGAAAATTGATAAGGGGGAAATAGCCTCAGGATATGAGAATCAAGCAGCAAGTGATAAGCAGGTCACTTGGCTGGTGGGTTTCTGATGTCTGGATTGACAGTCAAGAGGCAGCGCAAAAGAAGTGCGGAATTAGCACTATCAGCAAAACAGAGAAGGGATTTAACAACAGGCATTCAGTGAAAGCTGGTGAGGAAATGAAGTCTAAGCATTGCTGCTGGGGAGCAACGAAGGGGAGATATCAAGAAGAGCATACTTACTTACCGCTACCAGACAGTAATTATCAGAAGTTCTTGGCAAAAGTTTCAAAGGTATTTGTTGAGAAGTATGCAGTGCCTGGTAAGATCCACTGCCATGTGCTTCCAGATAAAAGCCTTGTGTGAAAGGGAAAAAACAAAAGGGGAGGAAGCATCAGAATAAGATTGCTGTTTGTAGAAAATTCCTTATATGCCTACCTCTTGGCATGCATTCAGATAATTTCCTTTACTTTCCTGATGTTGTATAAGGGGAGGCAACTACACACAGATTTTGCTTCTCATTGCATCAGTTTCCACTGTATAGAAATCACACCAAAATGTGAAATCTTGTGTCCAGTGTGCAATATTTCCTTTCCAGTCTGCATTTTATGCAGGGTACTTTGTTATGCACAGATACCATATTGCGTCCTCCAATGAGAGGTGTGCCCATTTTTTTTTAGGTGTGATCATATTATGGATTTATAGAAGCTCAATGTGAGCATTTTAGGGAAGGATGAGAGGGAATTCTCTCCTTCTTTTCTCTCCTGTTGAAACAGCCAATTACATATGGTAGTGTGAAATTTGCAGACATTTATGTGAAAAAACAAGCTCCTACCATTACTCTTTGTTTGTTTGTTTGTTTGTTTGTTTTGCACAGGAGTGCTCTTTTAGCCCTCCCAATCAACTGACATAGTTATTCAGGAACCCTTACTATAACTGCATGGACAGGGAGAGAAGAAATAGACAACTGATTGTAACTAAAAATAAGTTGATGCAGAAACATTCTTCCCCAGAAATAAATTTGCACAGGACCACTTTTGTGCTGGAACCAAGACACAAAGGATCGCTTCTGCACAGAAACGGACTTGCACACAGCCATTTTGGCACAGAAACAGAGAACAGCAAAATAAAGGGCCAAATCTAACTACAGCAGTGTGGATGAAGCAAAGGCAACGGGCAACTTGGTGGAACCAAAACAGACAAGCATAAGAGCATATTTTCTCAGAAACAAATTTGTCTAGTTTTGCTCAGAAGCAGAGATGCACAGAACTAGTTTGGCACAGAACCGAACAACAGGAAAAGAGCAAAGAACAGAAAAGGGGAGGACAGTTGCAAGGTATCAGTGGGTCCTAAAGAGCAATCCTTGGGCACAGTATGGTAGGGGACAGAGCAATCTCTTGCAAATTAGACATAGCACTTCCCTTGACGAAACAGGAAACAAAATGTACTGGACACACATGATCTGCTTTTGATTTGTTCTGTCCTGAAGCAAAATTTGCCAAATTTCCTTTTGAAATGGGAGATAAGGCTTATGTGTAGCTAGGACCTAAGAATATTGTTTCCAGTGTTGAAAACAGTATGAGCCATTTTGGTCTTTGTACCAAACAGAAATGTGGTCAACTTACTCTTGAGTGCAGGCATCCTTTGTATGTAAGTTTGGTTGCTACAAACCACTGGACCTATCCGTGTTATGGAAGTAATTGATCCCGTTAGTTCAGCGCTAGCCATATCAAAGGTCAGTGAGCATATTCTAATTGGGGGTACTGGCAAGGAAATGGAGATGAATGTAAATTCAAAGGTCAATAGAGGGACCACAAAATGACCTCCCTGTGTAGATTTTGGCTTGTGCAGTAGACCCTGGAACATTGCAAAACCCATTCTACTTAGCAAAAAGCCTCACAAGACAGGAAGATGTGATCTGATTTCTGCGATACCAAAAGAATTTCCCTCCTTTTAAACAAATGCTCAGTTGGCTTTGGCTAGTTACTCTGGAAAATATGAAGTGGTTTTCCTGAGGCTTTTCAGGCAGCCAAAAGTGTATTTAAAAAAAAAATCATGATCGAGACTGGGCCACAGAAATTCAAATAGGGTTGCCAGTTCAAGGCAATTTTACGAGAAGATAATTAGGGATAGTGTATCCATTTGGTCAAGTGTTAAAACTGTCCACCTCATAACACAGAACTTCTGGAGTTCTTTACAGCAGACGGAACAATGATTCAGGCTTAGACACACCCTTCATTCTCTCTTTACAAGATATTCATGGGGAACTGTCATAGTTCTTTGCTAATCTATGCACTTATTCTGCCATACTTCGACATATGATCAACTGTAATAAAATAGTTTAAAATAATCACATGACCTTCTACATGCTATTTGGAAATGTCTACACTTCGCCTCTCTTCTTAAAAATTTTGCTGTTGGTATCACTTAGAACAAGCAGGAATTTGTTTTGCAGAAAAAGTAAACGATTACAGCAAACTAAAATAAAGTCCCCAAGATTGACATGTTAAAAGCCAGGACTCAAGTACTTCTGTTTCGGTATACACTATGGCTGTGGTTACATCTTACCATTTTAATCTGTGTCGGGAAGGCAGCCGTATCCAAGCCATTTTTGGGCAGGAACAGTACTGTATACCTTCTTGCAGTTGTAGATGGTAATCCTCAGCTGGTGAGGGGTTGGAGAAATGCTGTGCTTTATGGGGAGGGGTTCTGGGAAGGTAAAGGGGAGGGAGGTGACAGGTTGGAGTAGGAGGAGGGAGATCAGGGCAGGGGCAGCGGCAATGGGGTGGGGAGAGAAAGTCAGGGCAAGAGGGGTGTGGGGGAGGGAAATTGGGGCAGGGGGAGGGAGATCACTGTGATGGCAGCGGTGACAGGGAAAGGAAATCAAAGCAAGAGGGAGGTGAGGGAAGGCAGATCCAGTGACAGGGAAAGGAAATCCAGGCAAGAGGGGTCAGGGGGAGGGAAGCAAAATGTGGTCTGGAATAGTGCTGTCTGCACTCTGACACTGGTCCAGACCAGTTCCATGGGGCAAAGGAAGGACTGTCTCAGTAAAGGGGAGGGGGGAAGGGCAAGACTCAGAGCAGAGGCTTGCACAGGTATCATTTTCTGGGCAGCCAGGGAGCCGAAACAGTGGCCTCCTGCTGCATTGGCCTGAATGAAGAAAAACCAGAACAGAGAGAAGAAAATCTAGAGAAAGACCAGCTTGGCATTTAAAGATGTAACCAAATGAGCTGGAATTCGGACTGAAGAAAGATTAAAGTAAAGGTGTAACTGTGGCCTATGAGAAATTTCCTTTCCAAGGAAATCCATCCTATCTCTGGTAGCCCTTGAAAAAGCATTTAAGACTCGTTTATTTAGACAAACATTCCCTCAGTAATTAGTCTATCTGTGCAGTTTTAATTTAATCTCAGTTTTGAGTTTCTGTGCTGTTACTGTTTTGTTAATTGCCTGGAGACATCTGTAAACATCAGTACTGTATATACATGTAATCAATAAATACAATTTGAGCCTCCTGGATGCTAAACAGAATAAACTATCACTCCTTTCTACAATCCCGGAGGCAGCAGCAGAACCACTAAATTACTGGCTTTTTTTGACTCACGGTTCTTGTCATCACTCCATTTGGTTACAAGCCTTGTCAACTTTCAAATTTCCATCAGGGATCCTGCCAGCACTTCCTGGTTTTTCAGGTTCCAGAGATCAATCTTTTTTTTTCCAGGCAGGAAATGACAAAGGTAAGTTGACCCTGCCATCACCATCTCTATCACAAAATGTGATACTGGACTGCAGTTAGGATGGGTGAAAAGAAGATTTGAGCAAATTTGGTGGCTACTAGCTATGATGAGTCTACAGTTTGTATTGGAGGTAGTGTGGAGACTCTAGCAGCCTAATGCTCAGAAACTGTAATCAAGGCAAGTTCTTAAAAACTCATATTCTGCTCATAGGCTTCTGTATGCAACTTCTTGTTCCCTGTGAGATCAAGCTGCAAAACTTAGTGGGCTATTTTTTATGCAAGTCCAAACTCCACTAGAAAATGGCCCATCCATGTCAACTGACTTACTATGAGTCAGTCTATTAACAGATACCCACCAAAATATCTGAGGCAGAGGTTGTATCTCACTTACTTGTGTTGGGTTCATGATAACTGGGTTGACTCAGCCCCATGGTTGACATGAAGACCATTAAGTCACAGCAGTGTTCTAGGGGCATCCTCAGCATGAAGATCTACTGCCACTACTTCGGAGGGACTTTCTACCACCCCATTTGAGACAACCTCTACTATTTGAGATAGGGACTGAGCTGAACACTAAACTGGCAGCATTCTTATTCCACTTCTGAAACTGTATGCCAGAAATAAGTTGAAGTCTAACAATATATGAAGGGCCCCAGGCTTTTCCAGCTTTGAGTTAAGGGCTGCATTCACACTTAGGTTTTAATCCAGTTCTAGAAAACTTTCATGGTGAAAGAACACATCAGCAAAGTGACAAACTGTTTTCTTTCAGCATTATATAATCCAGAAAATCCACATTGGATTAGATAGTGTGGAATAAAATGATCTAGTCACTTTGCTAATGTGTCATCTCAGTTTGAAGCTGGATTAAAATTTAGGTGTGAATGCAAATCAAATGCTTCCAAAAGCCACAGAAGTATAAATAGCAGTAGTTTTCCACATTGCACCTCTATTTGTGTCAGAGAGTGAAAGGTGGTTAATCTGCCATTGACCTTTCTTTTTGGAGCTGCTGCTTTAAAGAAGAAGAAGAGTTGGCTTTTCTACCCCGCTTTTCTCACCCACTTAAGGGGACCCAAAGTGGCTGGCTTTTCAATTCTTTTCTCCACAACAGAACACCCTGTGAGGTAGGTGGGGCTGTGATAGCTCAGAAGAGAGCTGTGACTAGCCCAAGGTCACCCAGATGGCTTTGTGAGGGAGGGCGGAATCAAACCTGGTATTCCCAGATAAGAGTCCAGCTCCTTAATTTGGTTGCAATTCAGGACAAACTGTACAATCCTCTTCAAGATTTCACTTTCTTTTTGCACACTTTCCTTCTGTCAAGCACTCAGAATCGTCCTAGTTTGCCATGGAGCTCAGCCAATGCAATGGGCATTCCATTGCCAACTGGGCACTGCAGCAGACCCTTTGAATTCAGGATTGAGTTGGCTTTTGGTAAAAAGACACCTTGAAAGGGCATGTGTGGATGGACAAAAAATTCTGCTTCCAGTTCTCCTCTTCACTGGGATTTCTGGAACTAAGACAGGGCCTTGAATGGTTTCAGTCAAAACATCCTATAGAAGGGGGAAGGAGAGATTAGAAGAGTTTTGACAGCTGCCAGCATATTCAAAGTCAATTAACTATACTGCCCACTGGAGTTTGGTAGGCTGGAAGCCCAAAACTTCTGAATCTGAATATTTTAGCATGGATTTTACTTAGCCAACTGGAGTCTTCATTTTTTAACAGTGCATTGGGCTATGTGTGCATTAAAGGCGGGGGGAAGCATTGGCTTGAATTGTAATTCAATTCCATCAGTTTATTTACAGTTACAATAAAAACAATATAAATTGCAGGCCTGAGATTGAAAATGACATCTAAATTTAATTGTGACAAGCAAAACTTCAGCTGTTTCTCTGGTGATATCTCACTTAGTGTCTGAAAGAGAATGCCTTGCATTCTCAGAGCTGGTCTTTCCTGGGAATTTGCATAAAATCAAGATAATTAGTTTGGATAAAAGCTACACTCTAGGGTCTCATTTGGGAATGGTTATAGCTCAGTGGTGGAGCAAACAGACTGAAAAGCAGAGGGTCAGTGGTCCGGTCCCAAGAAACAACTAAGCAATAGCAAACCACATCTGCATCTCTGCCAAGAAAACTGCACAGAGTTGCCCATGCAGTCACAATTCAGTGGTAAACAACAAAAATAGGGCTGCACCTCCACTTACCTCCAATGGCAACTTGTCAAAGGAGCTAAGCTGCCACATCTCCATTTGCAGTGGTATGAGGTGCCCCAAAAGCAGCGTGCCACCTCAGCAAAATGCATAAAGGGCGTGAAGGGCACAATTTTGTGCTATCTGGAAGAGTGCCTGGATTTTCTTCATCATTGGGCCCCTTCACTCTCCAAAATGGAGACTGGAGGCACCCGCTGAGGCAACAAACAAGGCAGCTCTGACGAGGCACCCACTCCTTGACCTTTCCATGCTTAAGGTGGTGACACAACCCAGGAAGACATTTCCCATGGTCTCAATATTAATACCATGCCAAACGCGCCATGCTATAAGATTTATACCTTCCTTGCCTTGTTTCTTGGTAATAGATTCAGCTGAGCTTTAGCAAAAGCTAACGGATGGCTGTTAACGGATAGTTAAATTTTTAGATTTACTATTTATTTAGTGTGCGACAAATTCACCTCGCAATACATTAATAAAATGTATTTTAGATAGGAAGCCATCATGGCAGAACAGTTAAAGTTTAGGTCTACTGGCCTTGCAGGATTACCTGTATGCTGCAAGGTTGTGCAGAACAAAATATGGGCCTAAGCATCCCTGTGGTCCCTAGGCAAGGAAAACACACAGTGATTCTTAGACCCACAATTATTGCTACACAGGGAATGCTGTAAGGCATGTACATCTAAAGTATAACTATGCAGGCAATGCCAGGGCATGTGGCATGGAATGGCCTCTTGCAGTGGCAGGAGGTCTACAGCTCAGACTAAAGACAAGAATTGGAAGGAGGGAGGGAGGATGGTGGGCCAGGAGGGAGAGGGGGAGGGAGGGGAATGGGGGGGAAGTGGGGGGGGAAGGAGGGAGGGAGGGGAGCAGAAAGGGAGGTGGACAGGAGGGAGGGAGCAGCCCAACAGAACGTCTCCTCTCTGTCCCCTCCATGCACCCCCGCCCTGTTCCAGAGTGAGAGCCACCACTCAGTGCCAAAAGAAAAAAAAAGAAAAGCAAAACAGAGGCAACATTGGTGCCTTATTGAACATAGTGATTCCTAATTTTATTGTCAAAATAAGCTCCTCAGCTGAAGTGTCCCATATCCTTGGTTTTGGTTCCATAAAAGCAGCTTGCCATCCTTTGTCCAAGGGATAGTCGGGGGACAGTAATTCTGAAAAGGTCAGATTTGTATATAAGCTAAAGATGAGATTGAAATATTTATGGATGAAAGCAGGACTAGGGATGCATCAATATGGCCACACCTGAGCCATGTTTTATTACTTATTTATCTGCATTTATATCCTGGTCTGTATGCCAAGGTTTCAGGTTGGGTTAAAACAAGTCAAGACACACAAACAAAATCCAGAAGAGTTAAAACAAAAAGCATACCCCTTCACCCAAAGAAATGTGTCTTCAGCATCTACAGAGACTGCAAAGCAGTTGTACTTGAATGACAATAGTCATTCCAAAGGGGGGTATTGCTGAGAAGGCCCCCTTGGGGGTCTCCACTACTTCGACATCAGAAAGTGAAGGAACCATCAAATGGCCCTCTGCAACAGATATCAATACACAGGCAGAGATGTATGAGACAAGACACTCTGTTAGATGATCGGGGCCCAAATTGTTTGAGGCTGTGTAGGTCAGTTTTAACAGTTTGCTTGCTTGCTTGTTTTGTCTGTCTGTCTGTGTCCATCTGTCTGTCTGTCTCTATGTCCATCTATCCATCCATCGGTTCCAATCAAAAGACATCAATACAAAGCGAAAACGTAATTTAAACACAAACCTCCCTCCTTCCCTAGCAGGACAGCATTCAGGGAAAGCTAACAATAAAATTCCCACATTTTAACATGCACACATACATTCAAATCTTTGACAATGCCTGGTTTTTTTTCTCTCTCTCTGAAAGCCCTTTTTTGTTAAAAATTCCTTCGCATCACATCTTAAACTTATCACCCTATTGCAGGAAGGCAACAGTACACTGCTAGGCTTCAAACCTTGGGTGAGAGCAGCTGCAAGAAGTGTATGATAATAAGTGTGCTTGCACTGAATAACTGCTTGGATTGGTGCAATTCATTTATGTGTTTTGGAAGGCTGAATGTTGCCTAACTTTCTTGTTTATGACTTTTCCTGCCTGAACGGTCTGTTTTCCCACCTGTCTCCCACTCCTGATTTAGCATATAAGAATAGGCATCCTTGTCCACTCACTTGGTCCTTTTGTACCTTTGTTAGGTGCAAAGGCTAGCAAACCTCTGGGATGGACTGGACATTCGCACTTCAGAATGTCCAATCCAATGCAAAGGCACCCATCACTTCATTACATACTGGATAAATGCAAATGCTGCTATACCAGCAGCATTCATTTTGCCACAGCAATGGTGAGAATGGGCATGCACAGTGTCATGGTCAGCCAGGGGGAGGACTCAGAGGAGGAGGAGGACTCACTTCCTCAGGTACAGGAGGAACCTGAGGTGATGCCAGGACCCAGTTCTGACCCCCCAGCCCCACTGGAGCCTGGGGTTCAACAGCCCAGCCTTACCACAGCAGAAGTGCAGGATGTGGAAGACATGGAACACCAGAGCCTAGAGATCCCCAGCTTTAAGCAAAGGAGAGCAGAGAAGGAAGG
>MTQE01002208.1:38073830-38087417 GCA_014337955.1 Aspidoscelis marmoratus
GGAAACATTGTTATCAGGTGTGAAGTGGCTGAATTGTTAACAATGAAACAGTCTGTTGTATAGGGGAATACTCAGGTGTTCCCACATCACTAAGGAAGAAATGTTTTAAAAGCAAAAGCGGAAAAAAACACTTGAAAATTCCAGTGTTCATTTATTCCGTTTTAAGCCAAATAATCCTCAAAATACCCCTGAAACTGATTGGGAATGGGGACGAAGAGGATCCAAACCATTTTGAAACCATTTTAATTTATTGGAGGGTGGGAACGACGAGGATCCAAACCATTTTGAAACCATTTTAAAGTGGTAATGGGAACTTTCCTTTAGTAGCATAGCTGGCTGACTAGATAGGAAGAATATCAGTTATTCATATCTGAGGGGTTTCTTCCTCTGTCTATGGCACCACAGTTCTGCTGCCATCTCTGCTAGGCTGAGTGAAAGGAGTGGGAAAGCTGAACCCTTGCAGATAACCTCTGCAAAAGAGGAAGAAACCAGAGGGATTAAATGGAAAGAAACTGTGAGATTTGAGATGTAAATGAGTGAATAATATTTCGATACTTCTTAAGAGTCTAATGAGGTCACATTCATCAGCCAAGAAATGCTCTGTCCTGGCCATCTAATTATTTTGTGAAGATAGGATGGAAATGGAAGTGATACTGAGCAAAGGATGACCCAGATGGGACAGAGAAAGGAAGGCACACACATGCGCACTCACTCACACACACAGAGCAACATGCTTCTTATTGAGGAAATGGGGCTCAGTCGCCATTTGGTAGCAGAAGCAGAGTTATCACCTTCCTTGCAGCCTCCTGGTCCCTCTGCACACGGGAAAATCCGGAAGGAGGTACATCTGAGTAAACAAGATGCCATGCTACTCTTTCGCAGATTACAGACCAATGAAAACCAGTGGCATGTCAGCACAGGACATGACTTTGACCTGAATCAAGCAATTGAGGCCAAAATGGTGAGGGCCACAGTGGCAACTGTCTGCGTGATGGCAACCAGTCCTGGCATAGCTGTTCAGTCTGGGAGGGTTTTGTAGTGTGCCGAAAACAGCCCATGCTGGACCAGCCTGCAGCTGGAACCATTTGGGAGGTCATTTTAATTTTTTTGCACCAGGGAACCCTCCAAAAGCAATGCCCATGTGGCTAGAGCATTTGCCAGGAGGCAGATTCCAAATTGGTGCAGATGCATTTCAGATGGAGAGTTAGTTGCCAGATGTGTTCCTACCAATGGTCTCCTTCAGCAGCTTCAGTGTTGATGATAACTCAAAGTTCTAAAAAAAAAATCCATATCATATATTGGGTACAAAGTCACTATACACTGCAGAGCAGAGCATATCTCAACACCAAATCTCTGTGCTGTAAAATCTAGTAGAATAATAAACAGTGTGTAAAGCCCATCTAGAGTAAATATTGGTTGTAGCTGGAAGGAGGTAGAAAACAAAGTACTTCCATGATGTTCTGAAAGAGCAATCAAACATAAAATGTAGCCAGTTAGGCTTGTGTTGAGCTGCAGTTCATCAAAAGTGGACCACTTAGAGAAGCCCAGGAAAGTCAGATGCCTGACCCAACAAGCCCAGGCTTTCTGCTTTGTCTGGGGCAGGTCAAAAAGTGCTGGGGACCCATCTCTCTGCGGAACATGTCTACCACCATTATCTTTGCAGGTAGGCCATGTCCTGCTTGCTCACAGTATCAACCTGCAGGCACAGACAGCACCACTGAAGAAAGAGGAGAAGGAGAAGAAGGAGAAGAAGGAGAAGGAGGAGAAGAAGAAGAGCTGGCTTTTCTACTCTGCTTGTGAGCCAGTTTGGTCTAGTGGTTAGGGAGCCGGACTCTTATCTGGGAATACCAGGTTTGATTCTGTCCTCCCCCATGAAGGCAGCTGGGTGACCTTGGGCTAGTCACAGCCCTCTTCTGAGCTCTCACAGCCCCACCTACCTCACAGGGTGTCTGGTGTGGGGAGAAGAATAGAAAAGCTTTGACAGCTGCTTCGAGTCCCCTTAAATGGGTGAGAAAAGTGGGGTAGAAAAGCCAATTCTTCTTCTTTTTCACCCCCTTAAGGAGACTCAAAGCAGCTGACAAAGCTTTCTATTCTTCTCCCCACAACAGACAGCCTGTGAGATAGGTGGGGCTGTGAGAACTCGGAAAGAGCTGTGACTAGCCCAAGGTCACCCAGCTGGCTTTGTGGAGGAGTGCAGAATCAAACCTGGTATTCCCAGATAAGAGTCCAGCTTCCTAACTGCTAGACCAAACTGGCTCATAGAAGTCTATGGGTTGGAATCCCTGCTGTGTTACGAAAGCATCCCATAGCAGGAAAACTTGGCAAGCCAGAGCCTCTCTATCTGAACCTCTGCTATGGCTGGTCCCAAGTCTAGATGCGAAACTTGGAAGGTTTTCTAGCATCAGCTTCCCACTGACAAACATGGAGGAGGAAGAAGAGCAGACCACACTATTCCCGAGCCTTGCTCAAGAGTTCTAGCAAAAGTCAGTCTTAGCACACCACCCGCTTTTGGAGCCCCAGCTTGTGAAGGATAACTTCTGGCCATAAGGAAGCTATTTTGTCTTTGTATTCCTGCTGACATATGACCAATAAAGCTGCAGAGTGATTTTAATAAAGCAGGATGATATTTTCAATCAGTTCTGAGACACACAGACTCAACTACATGTAAGCAGCTGCCTCAGCTGTTCACGGATAAATTATATTCAGATAGATGCTTTCTCATTCCGAGACTTAAAAACCGAAGTGGAGATTCAATTTCATCTACAATGTCACACTTGGTAGATAGGACCAGGAGTCATATATAACTGTTTATTTAAATTCAACAACGTTATTAAGATACTATTTGATGACAGGTAAGCAGCTGGCTCTGTTTTTAACAGCAACTCTAACAGTACTGACAGCAAATTCCACAGGGAGAGTAATTGCTTTGCTTTTCTGCAAATTCAGGTTGGTCATAATGATTTGATGGGGAAGAGTAGAATGTACTACAGTGTGGTTTCGTAACCACCTGGTTCTGTGAGCCTTTACCTTGTGCAGGTAATAGCATCAGAGAGAGCAGTGGCAGGAGGTGGACAAGGAGACACAACCCTTTGTTGTCCCTAGCCTTACCTGTGTTAAATCCAGACCAGTGGATCCAGAATAGCCAGACCCACTGATCCCAATCTTGTGGAGGCGTGGGCTGCACTGACAGCGATGATCTGCCCCCATGCCTCCCCACAGCTACGAAGCTCATGTTAGCTTCACACCATCCACACAATCGGCTCTGAAGGCTAGAAATAACAGTTCCTAGCCTTGGATCCTGGGGGTAGTGAGGCCGGCTGCTGCAATGGTGTGCCAATGAAAAGCAACCCCAGGTAGTTTTGGATCATGGAAGCATGCCATCTACATGCCTCTCATGATCCAGAACAAAGCCCTCAATTCAACTGTAGACCAGATTAAACCAGTCTACAAAAGATTAAGGATCTCTTAATCTGGATCTGGCTCCATCTTGTGCAGGCAGAGGTGGACTATCAAGGAGTAGAGTCCCCTTGATCTCCATTGACACGTGAACGAGGAGGCCCAAAATCTGGACCAGAGGCTCCTAGATCTGGATCAAAAGTGCAGAAAGGCTCCAGTCTTCCCTTCCTTTTCAGACACTGGGCTCAGAGATAGAAACGCTGTAGTCCTCCAAATGTGGTTGGATTACAGCCTTAGACATCCATGACCCACTCGGCATGCTGATCTTACCATGGGAACTGAAGATGGGGATAGATCCAGCATCCACATTTTGGATCACTGGATCCACCCGAAACCTCACCAGCTGGTGATAGGCAAATCATCACAGTCACCTCTGTGCTAAAGGCAACCACGTCACCACAGCAATAGCACCAACAGGTATGTGCAGCACTGTTGCCATGGTGATGGGGCAACCTGGCATGCAAATGTGTCTGCACTGTCCCTCCCCAAGCTCCATTAACTGGAAGAAGTGCAAACAGAGCTAAGGGAAGTTCACCATTCCCATCCCCCGGACTGGCCAAGTAGTGCAAAGTTCCCCCAGGATCCATATTCTGGACTACAAAGGTCATGCAGACTGGAATGCCATGGGGGACCCATTCCAGTGGTGCACCAGAAAGAGCTTTCAGAAGTGGTACTGGCAGTCAGTGTGTCCAGGCTTTTAAGGTTCCACAACAGCTTCACGGCATGCCGAAAGGCTTGTGAACGTGCGTATCTCCTCATTCCATTGCTAGTCTCTTGAATATTTTTCACTTCCAACCACTCGGACAGGCAAATGCTCTTGTAGGAAGGACAATAATTTTATTCCAGCCTCTCACATCATTAGATGCCCCAGAGAGAACATCAAAAACAAAGGGAAATTTGAAGGAGCAGGATCTGTTCTGAGAAGGGCACCTTCCACGTTTCAGAGCACAGCTTTTGATTCCTCTGGACAGGAAAGGTCTGATATAAATGATGATCCCTTGACAAGAGGGTTTGGGGGCAGTTTCACCATCCATCCACAATTGCCTTTTCTTTTCTGCAGCTGAGGGTCACAATGTCACATTCTACAGCAGGACATGTTTCAGCATCAGACCCACATCGATAGAAATAGACAGCTCCCAAATAAGAAATGGACGCTTATGAAAGGATTAAGAAGCTCTTAATTGAAAGTTGGCAGCTGAAGTTATACCCAGCAGTGTAATGTTTTTAGTATAGTCTTGGCCACAGAGAACTCACAAACCTATATTTGCATTCACGGTTTAAGGAATTCCGGGGCGGATACTTTCCCCTCCTGCAAACTTCTGAATTCTGAGCTTGGTGAGCATGATCCATCCTATAACATGTATTTATCCTTGGGTGCATTTTCATCTCATGTCCTCTCCAATGCATTTGGGGAAGTGGTAATTTTGATTTTCAGAATAGGTCTTAGTTTCATTTATTTCTTGTCAGTAATTCCGCATGGGCCTACAGACTTTTGAAATAAAGTTCTCTTGAATGTGTGTGTTAATATTGTTTTTTTTTTCAGTCTGTTTTATTGGCAGAATAACACTACAGAAAACATTTTGATAAAGTAAACTACTTCTGGCTATGCCTATATTTGCACTAATGTCTTCTCAGTTGAAGATGACCTTGGTTTCTTCACTAAGGAGCTTTTAGCACTTCGGTGATTGGGACAGCCAAGGGATACTGTGGCATGGAACATCCACACAGCATGGAGCCACTTCTGTCTGGAAGGGGCTCCAAGGGTCCGGGGCCGTCCCCCAATGCTGATAGGTGTGGAGCACTCAAATATTTCCACAGCTATACTAGGAGTGTCTACTACGCTCCTAGTAAACTCCAACACACAAACTACACATTAGTTCCATGCAAGGGGGGGGGGCAGCAGAGCAGTGCAGATGTGGGTTGCCACCAAGCTGGTCATTGCCATAGCAACACCCCACTGGGCATGACATTCACACTTCCACAGTACTTAGTTAAGTGCCAGGTAACTTTGGGACAAGGCCAGCATCCAAAATGCGGACACCAGCCTCTATCCCTGATCTTAACTTCCTAGGGAAGTTGATTGTGAAAAGGCCCCAACTTTCTACTAAGTAGTTTCTGAGGCAGCATCCACATGTAGGGATGGACACAGATGGGTTGGGTTTTGTTTTTTGTTTTTTTTGGTTCAATTCGTATCTGATTGAATGCCAGAAAATTTGTATTCATTCAAACAGATCACCTGTAGGTACAAATCCCATACAGACCCCCTACGTATTTGTTCTGAATGCATCAAATCCACCCTGACTTCACTTTGAATCCGCTCTCAATCCACTTTGAATCCATTCTGGATCACTGCACATGTGACTGGCACAGCCACTTTCCCACATCCCCAGGTTCACAAATGTAACGAAGCTTAATACGAATGTTGTAAAGCATTCAATTCAAATGTCGGTCTTCAAATGTGCCAACATTCAATTTGAATTCAAATGTCCGAAATTGGACAAATTCATAAGAATTTTGAATGTTACAAATACACATGCACATCTCTATCCACATGCTTTTTAGAGGTTGCCCAGCTACTGCTGGGGAATGCCATGTCCATAAACTAGAACATTCTCCCAGGATACTCTGCCTACTGGGAAAAGTCTAGCCACATAGATCTTAATGTTGGAGGATTTCCCAGCACAAAAATTGCACTGAAGAAATGGCACTCAAAGGGTAGACCACTTTAAAGTGGTTTCACAAGCATTACTGGCAGTAGGGCAAGCCATCCAACCATCATTGTTTTAAAGAAAAAAAGAATTTATTACTAACTTGTTAATACAGAACAAAAAGAACAAAACTTTGGCATATATTCCAGCATATTTCTTTTTCCAAGAACCAATTAGCAATAAATGCAGAAAAATATTAAAATTACATATCACCTATTTCTTTTTTAACCTCATCCAAAATTGTTCTTATATCTGTAAATTCTGGTTTAATTTTATACAAGGCCTTCACCAAAGGTTCCTATACCATTGTAAACCTTTTATTATTCTTTTCCCCAGTCATTTTCATGTTTTTACAAATTCATCAAAGATGAAGCCCGACAGAATTTTATACGATCCCTTTAGTGTTAAACTTTGTGCATGCATCCAATTTTGAGCTATATATGAGACTGCTGCATGTCACATTTGTGATTGGGGTTTTGTTCTTTGCATTTTGATTTTCTTTATTAAATTTTCCCAGAAGTGATAGTTTTGGTGTGAGTGTCAATTCAATATTTATTTTACGGTCAATTTCTTTTCCATCCATTCACCATGTCAGTGACTGACCCGGCCTAAGAAGTAAGCAGAACCAAGTGCCATTTGCCAAACTTCTGGAAATGGGCCATTTCTGAATGCCTGGCAAAAATACCCCTCGCAGGGAACTTCGGAGGCAGGGAACTTTCATTCCCAGGCTCCAAAGTTGGGCTGGGCCACAGTGGAGCAGATGGTCCCTGACATAAACTGCAACCTGCCACTGCAGTCTTGTCCTCAATTGAGTAACTCAGGCCAAGACCGCCCGCACATCGCACACTAAAGCGTGTGGCATGGAAGCAGTCTAAGTGTCTGCTGCGGAATTTCTCTGCTTTACAAAAGATTGCAGAAAATATTACATGGAGCATTTTCTAAATCTCCTATAGGGTTACCATGTGGAAAAGAGAACATGATTCCTGTACCTTTAACAGTGCACAACTTTTGCACAATATTATTAAAGATGCAGAAGTCCTGTCCTGTTTTCCATGCAGTAACCCTGGGGTGCATCTACACTCATTAAGAAAAGTAGTAGTAGTAGTAGTAGTAGTAGTAGTAGTAGTAGTAGTAGTAGTAGTAGTAGTAGTAGTAGTAGTAGTAGTAGTGCTCCCCCACCTCCACAGCCCTCTTCCTTTTTTATGTGCTTTTCTTCTCCGGGCAATTAACAACAACAACAACAACAAATTTGTGGGGAAATGCTAGACAGAGGAATCATAGATAGAGGAGAGAAGGAGAGGTCCCTCACAAACTCCATATTTGCCGCCCATCTCTGGACATTGGCCAGAAACAAAAACTGGCCCCCACCCACCACAGCACGGTTCAGCCTCTTTTAGCCCCCCTCTCCCCCCTCCCCCGCTCACACTGAGGAAGAGAAGCCGACTTGGAAAATAAACTGAATAAAAATAATGTGAGTAACGCAACCTGAAGAAATCGCCCTAATCTAAAGGTGTGACCAGGGCCATGGAGGAGTCCTCAGCAAGTTTCAGAGCCAGCATTCTCTCCAGTTCAACTGCTGCAACCCAAGGGATTCTGGAAACTCTTGAAGTTTCATTATATGAGATCTTCATACCAAATTAAGTATGCTGGTGCAAAGGAAGCTTGGAATAGCAGGCTGTCGGGCATTTACATTTGAGAAAATGAACTACTTAAATAACGGATGACTAATAACTTATTAGCACTTTCTCCAAGCCCAGCAGGGTAATGATCATCTTTGAAAACCAATGGAAAAGGGTAGAAGGATTGCATTAAAACTTAGAATGAGCACACCTTTTCACTTGTTCTCCTAACTGGAGCATTTCTGCAGCTGTATTTACTCATTTAAAGGTAACATTCTGATCTTCTCGAATATATCAACACCACGAGCCTTTCTGCACTTGGCCTTATTCTGTAATATATCCCAGAATAAGGACCTGCTACCTGCAGGCTGGTGCAGACTATGGAAGGCCCCAGGTGAACCCTGCCATAGTCTGCATTAGCTTATCACCAGCAGACTGGGATCCTGAGATATATTCCAGCATAAGGGCAAGTGCAGAAAGGGCCCATTTCATGAAATGCCCAGTCCTTCCCCAGATAGCAATCTGCTTTCTGATATTTTACAGCTACATTTATATTTGCATTCATTCCTTAAAGTGAAGCTACGTTTCCAGTGCTCTTTGCTGATTTTGCCTTATCCTGGAAGCTAAGTATGGTCAGGCCTCTTTCATATATGAATAGGAATAGCAGGCGCTGTAGAAAAACTGCATCGTGCTGTCTGTGCAGCTATCAACCATCAAACTGGGCACGGTGTCATCATTAGAGATGTCCACGAATTGCAATTTTTGGGATTCGATTCAATTTGAATCGAATATCCAAAGATTCGAATCAATTCAAATGTTTAAAATTTGAATGTATTCACATTCAAATCAAGTATATCTGAATGTATTCATGCAAATATTTGGCTCATATTTGAAGATACAAATGTTGACAAGATTCAAATGTGTCCATAAGGATCTGTATGTGTTCGTACACATCCCGTTTTCGTCCCATACATATATGTACAAATGCGTACAGATACTTATGCAACGCATACGTATCCGTATACATACGAATGTCTGAATAATTCATACGAATGATTTGAAAGATTTGGAAATTCATTCAAATGTTAAATTTGAATGTATAGACATTTGATTTGAAATCAAATGTCCGAATTTGATCAAATTTCAATTTTTAAAAAATATTCTTGCTCATCACTAGTCATTATAGTTAGTTCCGGGGCTATATAGATTAAGGAGTGGGGAGGAAACACAGGTGTAACCTAATTAACAAGTAACGGAACATAGATAATTAGATTATCTAGTTAGAAAATAGATACCTACTGATAGGCATTTTAATTTCAGTTCCTAGGTAACAACATTAAGCATTGCCGTGTTGTTATAATTCAGCCCATTGATTTATAAGTTAAAAATAAGCAGGATGAAAATTATACCATAGTGTGTAAAACAGAAGGAAATGTATCATTCCATTAGTACCCCACACAAGCGGAACAGAACTGCATATGTATAAACAAGAAAACATGAAATCCAGAGGGTGTTCTTCAGCAGAACATATTTTCCTTATTTTTTTTTTAAAAATACATTAAACTACACATTTTCAATGAGCCAATTCATTTTGTTATATTTATGAGCTGTTTTGTGCAGCTAGTCTCTAACTAGCAAATCTGTTCAACTGAACGATGGCCATCACCTCAGTCTGTACTCTATAGTGAACCCTGGCAGCTGGATGCCTCCCACTGTCCCAGAGAAAGCCAGACAATTGGGTGACTGCTCCAGAACAATCACCATGCCAGCCCCAAAGATCACACAATCTTCAGAGCCAATTCTGTGTTCTCCAGAGGACCCATTTCAGTGGCACAATTTTGTGCACCGCTGAAATGGGTCCCAAGGCCAAACCAGTCCACAGAGGTGTGCACTCTTCCCCATGCCTCCCCGGGTGACCTTACTTGCAAAAAGACAGCAGGAGTATGCAGAGAAGGAACCACAGAAATAGGCTTTGAAATGGATGGTTGGCTGACTGGATGGGTATGTCCATACAGTTTGAAAGGGGTAGGATCTGCATGTTCTGGCTGCTTGCTCTAGCTTTCAAAGTGGGAAAGTGCGCCACACACCACTCCCTGCTTGAGGAACGAAAATGTTGCTGCCCAGTCCTATTTTCAAAGACACAGGAAATGACCCAGGATGTCAATTGTTTCCTGCATCTTTGGAAACAGGACTGGGCGGACAGCTGGGAAGAAGGTGCACAAGATATCTGCATGGGATGGCAGGAGAGGTGGATGACAAGAAAACACCATAAAAGTGGGTTGGGAATGAGATGGCACACCAGTTGAGATCTGCCCAGGGACTGCTTCTGGCAAACCCATCATTACTTCTGGGATCCATGGGAACACTGCCAGAAATAGGGGTTTTTTGGTTGTGCCCCCCCCACACTGTGAAGTTATCCGCGCATCTACTGAATAAGTTTCAATCTTGATCACTTTTGGGGGGACTGATTGGCCTTACCTTCCTGCAAATCATTTGTGTGTTCTCACACCGCTTCATTTATCTTTTATTTTGTATTATTTTTATTCATGTACTAACATTTTAAGTTTTTCTGGTTTTGATACAGGTGTAAGACTAGTACTGTTGGGAAGGGGTAGTATATAAATAATAAATTAGGTAAATAAAAATTATCACATCATGCTGATAGTGCTAAGAATACATAAGTGATTTGCTAAACCTTTTTCTAAAGTGATTCCAAGGATGAAACTTATTATTCTTGACTTTCCAGGCACAGTTGTTCTGAACTTGAGCCATGGTTAGCTCTATTAGAGGACTGGGAAAGACTTCCTTCTTTCAAAAAAAAAAAAAACTGTTAAAAGGAGTGGTGTGCATATTAGAAGAAGAGTTGGCTTTTCTACCCCACTTTTCTACCCATTTAAGGGGACTCAAAGGGGGCTTCCGCACAGGGGCAAATTAATCCGGGTCTACTGCACCCGGATTTAGTAAAACCGGATCCTAGGGGAACCGGTTTCACCAAATCCAGATCCCCGGTAGATCCGGACAGATGCAGTAGATCTAACAGATCCCCGGTAGATCTAACAGATGCGGATCTAACCCTCACCCCATGCCGCCGCACACGCGGCACAGATCAGGATTGGAGACGGGTGCTGTGCGGATGCACAGCACCCGCCTCCCATCCGTGCCCCTGGGCCCTCCCCCGACCCGCCATGATTGGCTTGCCGGAGCCAAGCATGGTGAACCGGGGGACCTCGCTGCCGCGGCTCGCCCTCACCCTTGCCCCAGAAGCGGCGGCTCGCCGCTTCTGGAGCCAGGGCGAGCTTCCCTAACGCCCACCCTAGCCCACCCTGGGGAGAGTGTGGCGAATCCCCTCCTTACCTCATCAGTGTCGCCCCGATTCTGAGGGTCGGCACCCAGGATGCAGCGTGCCTGCGTTCTGCGTGCCTCCTGAGTGGCTAGGGCTGCTACTGGCAGCCCTTGCCCTTAGGATGCGTTCTGCACAGGCACGTTGCCTTGACTAGACGGCGCAACTAGCCCAAGGTCACCTAGCTGACTTCGTGGAGAAGGGCGAAATCAAACCCAGTATTCCCAAATAAGAGTCCGGCTCCTTAACCACTAGACCAAACTGGCCCACAGGGATGTGCATGAATGGAGGTTTTTTTGTATTCAGTTCATAACAAATTGAATGTAAGAAAATTTGTATTCGTTCTAATAGATCCCCTTCAAATGTGGTAGGATTCTATTCAATACGAATGTATTCATACAAGTATCTTATATGAATGCTTATGGATCTGATACGTACCCGATACGTATCGCATAACATATCTGCTCTGAAAGCGTCAAATCCACCCTGAACCCACTTTCAATCCACTCTCAAACCATGTTGAATTCACACTGGAACCATTGCAGATTTGACTGGTCCAGCCACTCCCTCCTCCCCCATTTCATGAATATTCCAAAGCTTAAGCTTTGTACAAATGTTCTGAAACATTCGTTTTGTACGAAAGTCAGTGTACGAATGTTGTAACATTTGATTCATGTACGGATGTCCAGATTCATCCATATAATGTTACAAATATTCATGCAGGTCCCTAGTGCATATATAATAGCACAAATGTGTCCAATATGCAGAAGAGCCTGTTTTTCAGTTTTCAGTTTCAAATTGTTATATAAAGGGTAATTCACTCTTAAATGTATATGTCTTAGTGGGGAGGGAAAAACATAAAAAACGATATACTAAATTGTAACCATGTGCCTGTCTAGCCATAGTCAATAAAAAACTCTACCATGTTTAACACATCTACTTATGTTCAGCATCAACATCAGGCAAGGGAACAATCCTGTATATTTCAATGGGACTAATCATATGTTTTTGATTATGTGATTAAGATCTTGCTGAGAAGGAGCTACAGTAAGTGTCTTATAATACAAAGCTCTGAAGAGTGTGCATCTATTTAAAAACCAGTTTTTCAGAATCTCCTCAGAAGACAGGAGGGAAATTATTATGTATGCATTTTTATTTTGCTGGACCACAGCTGAATTCCTACAAATGTGCATGACATCTTTTAAAAATGCAAAAACCTAAATACTTTGCAGAAATTTGCTGACTAATGTTTGGCTGCAATAATGGTCTGGAACTTAATTCAGGTAGGACTTGAAATCCAGGTAGGAGACCCAAATGTACGAGGGCATCTCTTAATTCTGGATTGGGGCTTCTCATAAGTTAAAATCTACAGCCTGGAGTACAGTCCTTGATCCAGCTTTATTAATGAAGCACCAGCTTGCTTCAGTGGCACAATGGACAACAATGGCCTGGCATCAGTAATCTATCTGGATTATTGATGGGTGTTTTTCCACTGTCACTAGAAGTACCCATTAAGTATCCATTAATGGGTACAAAAATGCCATTAAGTACCCATTAATGGTACTTAAGGTACTTAATGGGTACTTCTAGTGACAGTGGAAAAACACCCATAATCATCTCTAATTTCATTACTTGAGAAACTGGTTGTTGTGGAGAACATGAGAGCAGAACTTGCAATAGGGACAAAGGCCACCTAAACATCAGTTCTTGCTCACCTGCACTGACTTGAACTCAAGTGGCCTATTCTGGCTTTCAATGCACTACCCAGTATAGGATTGTGGAACCTGTTGAAGCAACTTCAAGCCAGACTCTGACAGAATCTTCATGTGGCATGTTTGCTGACCAAGGTGCAATCTTTGGAGGGAATTATTTTGCTGCCCTCAATGGAAGTACCATGATTGCCACTGAAAATGACACCGCCATGCTTGAAAGTGGAGATAAGAAGGCATTTTCTTCAGTGGCAATCATGGCATCTCCCTATGCACGCATTATGAGCCCTCCATTTTGAAGAGGAACTGCAGTTTCGGAGTTCAAGAGCTGCAGCTCTTCTGTCTTTCTGCCACCTCCCTGTTCATTGTAAAAGTAGCTAATGACCAAAATTGGGTCTTTTCACTGGTGGATCTCCAGTCTCCGTTGTCTAATTTCTTTCACACCCCAGATAAAACCATGTTTCTTCTTCCAAGAATTTTCAGGAGGGAAGTAAAGGAAGGAATGCCTTCTCCCATATCGACCTGCTCATGCCTTAAGATCTGGAGGAGAGGCCTTCTTGGTTGTCCCACCACCTTCAGTAGTAAAAGGGTTGGACATCTGGGAGAGGAATAGTCATCCCCTTGAGGTGTGTCAGATTCCTTCACTGTATATCTTTAGAAGGGCAGTGAAGACGCACCTCTTTGCCCTGGTCTTTGGTTAAATGAGAATATACTGTCTCTTTCCACTTTACAGACACTGTTACTGTTTTAATATA
>MTQE01002208.1:38103878-38116164 GCA_014337955.1 Aspidoscelis marmoratus
CCTTTCTGTTCCCGTCCTGAGACTCCTTTATGAGACTTTTTTAGATCTCCATCCCTCTCCACTGTCACAACACCCCTGTGCTCTGATGGGATAAAAATTCTGTGCCTCTACAGTGTGTAATCACACACTGGGCAAAAGGGAAGGCAAATTCATCCACCAGCCATCGACTATAGTATGGTTCAGCCCCTCCAAATGTTGGCAGCCAAAGGCTTCAGTGGTAAGTCGAAGGAGAGCTAATCTATAAGCTACTGTCTGCAAAGAGGGGAAGGAAAGGGGAATCCTAGTGCTGGCATTTGGTCACTTGCAACTCCTGGACTCAACGGGTCCCAAACTCACAGGGATCCCCCAATACAGCTCAGACCAGGGTTTGGGTGGGCACACATGCAACTCAGGCCAGGGCTTGGAATGTTGTGGCCACCCTAAGCCATTTGACTGGCTAGAGTCATCTGCTCTGCAAAAGGCAATAGGACAGCCATAAAGTGCTCCTGTCACCTGACTCCAAACCTATGTAAGCCATGTCAGTATGCCCCCAAATTGGGCCCTGCAACTGAGGGTGGTCCTGGGGGACATGTTACCAGGCTGCTATGGCATTACCTCCTATTCAGCAGTGTCTGGGATGGTTTAGGAAATCCTGCATTGAGTAGAGGGCTGTGCTTCATGACCCTAGAGGTCCCTTCTAACTCTATGATTCTATGATCTCCAAAGGTGGTAGGGACCAACAACAATATGGCAGCCACCAGTGGGAGCTAGAGGTTGCCGACAATTTACCTCAATAGCCTGCCAGCTCCAGAGCGCTTACAGCCTAGGATGTAAACAGGAAAGAATATAAATGTAAAAAATAAACACTCATTGCAACCATCTGGGAAGCTCACACTTGCCCAAAGCCTCAAAATTATTTATCCCCTGGCCTAGATAGCATGTGGCTACTTCATTTATATAAATCAAAGCAGTCTAAACTTTCCCCCATATTATTATATTCTGTGGATATTGTAATAGATTTTCATGTATCGCTTGATGCATAGCAGTAGACTAGGGGATAGAAGGATATGATTGATAGTGACACAAGCTACATTAACCTTATCATCTGGAACTCGTTGACATATTGTTGAATTCCTGGTCACCACGATATATATGGAAAGAATGTCACTGGATTCAAATCCTTCTAGTCCAGCAACTTTTATTATGACCCATTATGTGAGTTAAGAAGATATAAAAATTTCAGCCCTGCTGGATCAGGCCACAGACTATCTAGAGCAGCATCCCACCTTAAATGGAAGCCCATCACTTGTCTCTGGGCATTCTCAAACAGAAGATGAGGAAAAACCATAAAATCTTCTCAACTCCCTACAAGCAGCCTTTAGAGGCACCCTGCCTGTTTCTCCAACCCGGAGGTGGTACCCAGGCATCCGACCTAGTAAGCATTGATACACATAATCTCCATGAATTTGACTAACCTTTTCTTAAACTATCCAGGCTGGTTGTTGTCACCACCACGCTCCTCTGGTAGTAAATTCCATAGACCCTCTAGGTAAAGAAATACTTTCCCTTGTCTGATCTATCTCTCCTACCCATCAGCTTCATAGAGTGCCCCCTGGTTCTGCTGTTGTGGGATAAGGAAAATAATTTCGCTCTATCCACCTTTTCCACACCACATATGATTTCACATGTTTCACTCAGGTCCTCTCTTAAATATCATCTTTCAACACTGCAGCCTGATTTTGTAACAGATGTGTCCCACCCCTGATCATTCTCGTCGCCCTCTTCTGCACTTTTTCCAGTTCCACAATATCCTTTCTGAGGTATAGTAACTAGAACTGTACGCAGTGGGTGAGTTCCTATTTAAGGAATATAATGGAATATACATCAAGATTTATATCGGGATTTGCATTGATATGTAAAGTGCGTTAAAAGGAAGCAAAGAGCATCTGGCAATCAGATTCAACCCTGATTTTCTTTCCCCTCCTCTCCCCATTGCTCAGGGCACACCACAGCAGGGGCAACTCAAGCCCTGTTCGCCCACTCACCTCCACAACCACCATCCCCAGCAGGGGTTCCCTCCGAAAAAAGCACCCTGGCTCTGCTGCCACTGCTGCCTTCACACACAGCCTTAAACATTCACACATCTCCCAGAACCTGCAGCAGCTTTCCTTCCTTTCCCTTTATAAAGGTCAGAACTTTAAAGACCCAGAATTGTACAGAATTGCAGCATTGTTATCAGGTGTGAAGTGGGTTGATTGCTATATTGAAACTGCTGCTGTACAGGGTGGATTTTTACAGTGAAACTGGCTGCTGTACCTTTTAACTGAAAGGGCTGACCTGCAGGGTGAAACCCCAATCCATTTCATGACGTATTTGCTCTAGTGTTCCCACTACAGTAAGGAAGAAGCATTTTAAAAGCCAAACCCGGAAAAAACACCTGAAAAAATCAGGTGTTTATTTATTCCATTTTAAAGCCAAATAATCTTCAAAATACTCCTGAAACTGATTGCCAACGAGAACGGTGAGTATCCAAACCGTTTTTAAACAGTTTTAAACAGTTTTAAGTGATAATGGGAATGCAGCCAGTGTTCCAAATGTGACCTCACCACAGATTTATAAAATGTTTAAAGATTTTATTTGTATGTGTGTACTGATCCAATCTGAACATAACTCTCAGATATTGTGCTGTTGTTGAAACATGAAGGAAAGGGGGAACACAGTGATCTGAGACAGCACCTAGGTTTATTCCCCGATTATCAGTATATAAAACTAATGTGTGCGGCTTCAAATTCAATTAAAAACAATCATACCCAGAAAAGAAAACCTTAAAAACAACCACTGGAACCAAGTTCCAATCATTCCTTCTCTGCAAATACTCCAGCCTCTTTTTTTCCAAGCATAATGTTACCAGATGGAAAAGACAGCAGGGTCCCTGCACCTTGAACAGGAATATAGAAGAGGGAATTTCAGCAGGTGTAGCTTGCAGTACAGGCAACACCCGCTGAAATGTCCTCTTCTGCACAAAGGCCAGCTGTTGGGAGTCTGCAAGGAGAGCAAGCTGTGTGTTTCTGTCCTGATGGTGGGCTTCTCTGAGCAACTGGTTAGCCACTGCAAGAACAGACTGCTGAACTAGATGGGTCACACAGGTCTGATCCATTGGAACATTTTTTTTCCCATTGGAGCATTTCTTATGTTTTTATGATCTTCTGAATTAAAGGTGCAAAACCCCTGTCCTCTTTTCCACATTATAACCATTCATCACAGAATGGATCATAGAATTACACAGGAAATCAGAAAAAAAGTCATTTGCTTATTGAAATTTCCAATGCATTTCTTTCCCAGCATAGTAATTACAAAGCTTAAGAAAGAAAAAACAACACACACACATCCCGGTACCTTGTGATTAATCTTTCGGTAAACCTTGTTCTGTTAATTTGCTGGTTTTTGACCTAAATAGATCCAGTGTGGTTTGTTTTTCACTTCAATAAATCCAATAGTAGCAGAGCACGAGTATCAAATCTACTCTCACATCAAGCAAAATGTGTTATATCCAAACACTACAGATGCCAGCAAGCCCTTTAAACAAATTGGATAAAATATCAAACACCTTAGAAAAATTCTGCAATAACCGCCCCACAAAAAAAAAAAGACTTTTTCCCATCAGAAATTATGGTGCAGTAACATTTATTCATCCCCCAGTGGCATAAAATGCAAATATGGCACATAACATTTTTGCAGAAGGAAACTGCTCAAGGAACAGATGCTGGAAGTCCAGGATTTTCAGCATTTCTGTTCCATCAAGACAAACTGGGATGTGGCTTGAAGGCTGGCACGGTTTGCGAGTGAATTACAGTCTATGAGCAATTACCCTGTCTGGTGGCTTAAAGCAGACTGCTTTTCCTGACTAGGGGAGAGCCATACCCCATAACAGTGTGTGTCTCATCTGGATAATCTTGCCGGCTCAAGAAAAGAATAGGAAGAGAGCAACAGAAACTTTGCAAGCAGTATGAGAACCAGGCAATTTCTGCAGCTGCCTCCCTCTGAAGCATCACCATAATTAATATAGTTCTGTCCTGTTTCTCATCTGCGACTGAAAGGACACATCCTACATTAATGAGGCAGAGAATATGTGACAGACACTTTTTCACTCTCATTAGGTGTACCTGATGGGATTTGTTTATCTGTGCTGTGTCTCCTGAATGGTCAGGCAATATCCATGTTCTGCACGAACCCTGAGGAGTTCCTGATCAGGGTGGCCGGTGCATTTATTCAGTCCTGAAACAGAATGGGCCATCTGCACACCCAATGTCTTGGGGGCCACCCTGAGGACTGTGGAGGGTGTGGACAGGACACCCCGTACACACCAGGCACTGGTCTTCCACTCACATCCAGCAACCATTTGGCACAGGTTTCACCAAGCCTCTCTTAAGTAGTCTGAAAACAGCTTTTTTTCACAAGCAGCAGAAAAGAAACGGTGAAGGGAAGTCTTGCTGAGGGCCTGTTTGCAGTTAACCGCCTGGGATGAGAATTCCAGGACAGTGAAGTACAGGGACAGGGACCTGCGTTTGCACCAGGAGCACGGGTGCCATCTCCAACTTCACTACTGGCACTTGCAGAACCACCACGGCAACAGCCGTGCATCCAGACATTACCATGGCAATCACGACACAGCACATAATTGCACAGGCACAGTGCCCCACCCCATCCACGCACAGCGTTTGCACCAGGGTTGATCCAAACACTGTGTCTGGGTGCTCATTAGTTTTGGAGGAACTGGTCACTCTGAGACGATCCAAGACTCTCCAGGATGGAGATGACAGTGTGCTGTGTGGACTGAGTGACCCAGAGCATCCCAGAGAGTTTTGCAGAGGTAAGCACAAACAGGTCCTAACTTCCTACTGCTACGATATGCTGCTCATCATCTCTCCATTTCAATGGGGAATTTTTGCACCACAACCGCCCCTCCCTCCACTGCAGCAATGGATTCCTACTGGACACTCCACCATTGTCTCAGCAACATAGGCCACGTCCCTATCCAAGCCATTTGGAGTGGAATCAGAACGCATGGGACCGCTGCCATTATCATTATTGTTGCTATTACAGTCTGGGGTTGGCAATCCTGCACTGTTGCCACAGCACCTATGCCTCCTTTTCCAGCAGGTTTCACCTAGGGCCAAGTCCACCCATAGTCTGGACCAAGCAGCTGCTTAGTATGCCAAGAACCATCCCAGGACATCCCTATTCAGGATTAGCAGCAAACAGTTTGAAGAGGACTACAACTATACTAACCCCCTTTGTTCCAAACCAGGCATCAGCACCTCCCCATCTGGTCTGGAAGGTAGAAAATGGTGCACCCCATCTCTGAAGCTTACACAAGCTTTGAACATTTTCCAAACTCCAACAGGGAGGTAGACCTTTGAAGACTGTTCTGTTCTGCAGTCATCTTGTGCACCAAACACAACACATGACAGATGGGCCTGGACCAATCGCTAGCAGGGATGAGGAAGTGCCTTACATGGGGAGTCAATTTTGTGGACCAGAACAACTATGGCACCTCAACATTGCTGCCATTGTTAGGGGCTTTCCACACTTGGCCTTTTTCTGGAATATATCCTAGGACAGAGCCCTGCTTTCTGCATGCTAGTGCAAACTATGGCAGGCCTTGCCTCGGGTCTACCAGTCTGCATTAGTATACAGACAACAGGCCCCTATCTCGAGATGTATTCCAAAAAAAGGCTAAATGCAGAAAGGGCCTTGTCTGGGACAGATGATGCTCCTGTCCTCATGATGCATACAGAATTTTTTGTCTTGGTCCAGATTAGGCTAGAGTTAAACTTTTCAAGTCAGATAAGGGCAGAACAGAACAGGTTTCCCAGCAACTTCACATGGAATTTACACTGGGAAAAATTATTTGAGAGAAGAAGCAATTTATTTTGTTCCAGCATCTCCCACATTCTGCCCTGTGTTAGTCTTCTATTCCAGTTTTGCAATGTATGACCCATTTCAGAGACAAGCCACAAACCTAGAAGAGAATCCAGGGCATTGTATGCACACAGTTCCAAGTCTATTGAAGCTGTGCATGGCTAGTAAAGTCATTGCAGTAAAGCCATGAGTCCTGATTTATGTTGTGTCCTGAACCCATCACAGCACAATGCTGATAGCAGCAGGCAAGGATGGGCCCAGAGTCATACACCTAGTTACTGTAGGAAGAAATCTATTTTCATGTCCCAGGTCACAAGCAGTATGGCTCTAAACTTAAGAATAATTAGAAGGAAATGCTACCTTCATATTAGATAACCTTATTACCTGCTCCAGAACAGCTTATGTAATGATTCCATTTAGAAAAATGAATTTTACTGCACTCGAAGCACAAATGTGTGGCTGGACAAGTGATACAATAATCACGTCTAGCCAACTTTCACAGTAGATTGATCATTGTTGCAGTCTGCACTAACAAGTGGATGGCAGGTCCTTATTCTGGGATATAATCCAGAATAAGGCCCAGTGCAGGAAGGGTCCTGCTCTGCGGCAGGGAAGATGACAAGTTTGCTTTAGTTATTATCCCCATCTGACCTGAATGACTTACGAGGGCCAGGCTCACCCTGGAGACACCACAGAGAATTTAATTACTGACAATGATGAAGTCAGGGCTGTAGCCCCCAAGCACTCAATGTCTCATTGGTAACATTTCCTTACTTTACAAGTGTGCAGCTGAGGACAACTAACTTCGTTTGGTTGTTGTGAGTCACAGAAATAGGAAAGAAAATGGGACCATGTTGTTCTCAGCAACATTATATCAGAAACATTCAAGGGCGCTTATGTATCTTGATAGTGTCATGTTGCTGATTTCATCAGGTAAGAGATACTGAGCTGCCTCTTTCATTAAGACAGAACAGTACTGGGAGAGTCTAATTCTGGGCCAGTGCTGAAATCGAATGAAAGTGGGCCAGATCAGATCTTTGGCCCTGTCTGCACTTATATTACTTAATCTGTATTAGCTAGGTCTGTGTTAGCTAGATCCATATTAGCTAGATCCAGATTAACCACAGGTAGAGGTATCTGCATTGAGTGGGCTTTAGAAAAGCACATGTGTGCTAAAGACTGATACAATGCAGATGCCTAAACCCTTTCCAGCATTAGTGGATGTGAACTACTGCTGTACTTGCTGCCCACACTGTGCTGCAACTGGCCCACAACACCTACAACACCCAGTTCAACAGGCCATGTCCCTGTCAACTGAATGTTACATCCAGGTAGCAAGGGTCTGTGGTGCCTTCAAAGGCAATACAAAGACATCTTTGCCGTGGATGCAAGAAGTCATCACAGGTGCTGCAAAGACATCTTTGCCATCAATGCATTTACTACTACAAAGAAGCTATAAAGGTTTATTCACAGGCCGCATTCCCATTACAAGCTTAATACGGTTTCCCTAAACCGAAATAATAGAACCGGATGCAAACGCGAATTTGCCTGATCCCATTACTTTCAACTTAATCGTCTTCAATCCAGATTCTTAGGATCGTACATGGCATATGTGACTCAAGGGGGGACTCAAGTGGCTACTTTCTAAAAGCCACTTTTCAGGGCTGCCCTGCCCCCTTCCTCCTGGCGTGAATGCGCCACCCATAACAGACCCCTTCACGGAGCCTAGCTGGGTGGCTGCCGCTTCCATGGATAGAGGAAAAACGGCACCGGGCAGCCAGCGATTCTTTCCCCTCCTCTTCCCATTGTCCAGGGCACACAGCAGCAGCGGCAACTCAAGCCCCTTTCGCCTCCTTAAACATTCACACATCTCCCAGAACCTGCAGCTGCTTTCCTTTCTTTTCCTTTCTAAAGGTCAGAACTTTCAGAATTGCAAAGAATCGCAACATTGGTATAAGGTGTGAAGTGGGTAGATTGCTACAGTGTAGCGGCTGCTGTAAGGGGTGGATTTTTACAAATCACTATCTTTGGAAGCAAGCTATTGGGGGAGGGAAACCCTAAACATGAATTCTCATCCTACTAAAACTGTACTGTTCCCACAGTAAGAAATGTAAAATGTTTCAAATGCACAAACCGGAGCGAGAACTGTTGAAATGAGTGTTAACAACTACAACGCTTTGGGGCGATTTAACACGCCGAAAGCGTGTTAAGCCAACCTGACGTGGGGACTGCGAGGTTCGAAACCGTTCCAAAACTGTTTTAAGCTAGTAATGGGAATTCACCCACAGTCACGTTGAACTGCGCATATCAGTCAACACCAAGCCTACATTGTTCCTAGATCCATTCTACATGCTGATGCCCCTTCCCTGATCTGGTTCAGAGAATGCTGGCACAGATGAAGAACACATTTATCTATCTACCGCTAGCCCAGATTAGTGGAGACTTTAGCACAGATTTGATCTGGATCTAAAACTAGTCCCAGGCAGACAATGGCCACGTTCCCATTATAAGCTTAATTCAGTTTCCCTAAACCGAAATAATAGAATCGGATGCAAATGTGAATTTGCCTGATCCCATTACTTTTAACTTAATCGCCTTTGATCCGGATTCTGAGGATCGTACGTGGCATATGTGACTCAAGGGGGGACTCAAGTGGCTACTTTTTAAAAGCTGCTTTTCAGGGCTGCCCTGCCCTCTTCCTCCTGGCGTGAACATGCCACCCATAAGGGACCCCTTCACGGAGCCTAGCTGGGTGGCTGGGTGGCTGCCGCTTGCCTGGATGGATGAAAAACGGCAGCGGGCAGCCAACAATTATTTCCCCTCCTCTCCAAATTGCCCAGGGCACACAGCAGTGGTGGCAACTCAAGCCACCTTTGCCCATGCACTCCACAGTCACAGCCTTAAAAACAGAACCTGCAGCTGCTTTCCTTTCCTTTCCCTTTTTTAAAGGTCAGAACTTTCAAAATTGCAGAGAATTGCAACATTGCTATCAGGTGTGAAGTGGGTATATTGCTATAGTGTAGTGGCTGCTTTAAGGGGTGGATTTTTACAGCAAAATCACTATCTTTGGAAGCAAGCTATTGGGGAAGGGAAACCCTAAACACGCATTCTCATCCCTTAACACGGTACCGTTCCCACAGTAAAAAATGTAAAATGTTTCAAGTGCACGAACCGGAGTGAGACCTGTTGAAAGGAGGATTAACATTTACAACGCTTTGGGACGATTTAACACGCGGAACGCGTGTTAAGCCAACCTGATGTGGGAACTGCGAGGATTGAAACCGTTTTGAAACGGAAATAAGCTTATAATGGGAACGCGGCCAACATGTACTAATCGGCTCCTTAATCCAAATTATTGTGCAGCTCAGAATGGACCCTTGATAGGACAGCAACACTTTCAGCTTTAAACTTTAAGGCATGGACAATAAAAATAAATAAAAATGCCTTCAGATATGCTAGGGGATGCATCTGAGGCCTTTTGCATGTGCAAAGTATTCACTGACAGAGGCTGAGCAGTAAATATCACTTTTCTCTCCCTGACATCTCCTCAAGCTAAGCTGCAGAACACATGAGGCCATTTTGCTACTAAGAAGAAAATCCCTAAACACTCTGATATCTTCCAGTAAAAATATAACATCACTAGATTAACTAGGTTTGCGAAATCTGATCTGTTTACCTTCGAATGTAACCTAACCTAATCAACACATCAGTGTGCCAAATGAGAACATAAGAACATAAAAGGAGTCCTGCTGGATCAGGCCACAGCCCACCTAGTTCAGCATCCTGTATGCACACAGTGGCCCACCAATTGCCCATGGGCATCTCAAGCAAAGACAAGGGCAAACCTTCTCCTGCTCTCGAATCTCAACAAATGGCCTTAGAAGCGTCCTGCTTGTCCTCCCAGCCTGAAAGATGTACTTAGGCATCCATTCTAGTAGCCATTGATACATCTGTCATCCATAAACTTGTCTAACCTTTTCTTAAAGCCATCTAGGCCTGTTGCTGCTACCACTTCTTCTGGTAGCAAATTCCATAAACTGATGAGCCTCTGGGTGAAGAAATACTTCCCCTTGTCAGATCTGACTCTCCTACCCATCAGCTTCATAGAGTGCCCCCTGGTTCTAGTGCTGTGTGATAGAGAAAAGAAATTTTCTCTTTTCCACCTTTTCTATACCATGCAAGATTTTATGTACTTCAATCAGGTCCCCTCTTAAATGCCGCCTTTCCAGACTGAAGAGGCCTAGACATGAGATCAGGTAGAAAAGCAGCCACATGTTTTCTGTATTACTACTAGATGCAGTAGGGTAAAATCAACCTTCTGAAAATTTCCTTCCTCTTCTCTTACTGCTACATTCTGCTTGTGCTTGGTCATAAGGGCCTCTGGCCCAAATCATTAAGGGGTCCAGAGAAGAAGATGACGATGATTTGGCTTTTTTATCCCACTTTCCTCACCCATTTCAGGGAATCAAAGAGGCAGTCCCCCCACAACAGACACCCTGTGAGGTAGGTGGGGCTGTGAGAGCTCAGAAGAGAGCTGTGTCTAGCCCAGGGTCACCCAGCTGGCTTCATGGGGGAGTGCAGAATCAAACCCAGTACTCCCAGATAAGAGTCCAGCTCCTTAAACACTAGACCAAACTGGCTCACTGGTGCAGTTTAGGGGGTCACCCTAGCTAGCACCTTAGATCTGCATTGGATGCAACATAGCCTGGTCCAGGTAGCCCAGATGAGTGCTAACCAGTGGGTCCTAAACCAGCCCATGAGGCATGCAGGAAGGTAGACACTTCAGTGCGCTGGTTTAGCAGAGGGACCCAATTCAGCAGTGCACAAAGTTACACTGCCAAAACAGGTCCCCCAGAGACTCTGAGACTAGAACTTTTGTTCCTAGCCATCAAAGAACCAAGAAGGTGACTCCAAAGAATGCCCAATCTTTGGTGCCAGCACAGTTGTTGTCTTGGAACAGCCTTTTAAGAAATGATTCAGCAGGTAGAACTGCTCCAGTCAGGCCCAGTCATGCTGAACAGGCCCAGCAAAGTAAGTGCAGGAACAGCCCCATAATATTACCAAATCCAGCAGGAATACAGTACAGACATCTCTGTCCCAGCTGAGATGATTGCTAAGAATCTTCCCTCGCATGATCTGAAATTTACAGTAAAACATTAAAGTGAGTTTTGCCTTTTTCTTTTTTCAAAACCAGATGCAGGAAATAGAACACAGGCCCCCTTAAATAACTGTTCTTTTTCAAATAAAAGCAGAAGTGCTTTTTTTAAAAAAAAACATGTTAAATCTTTTTGGTAAGACTGTACAAAATGACACCTTATCCAGGAGGAAAGAGCAGGCCTCAGTCACAGGCCCAGCCAAGAATTTAGAAATCCAATCTGCTGCCCAAAGATTCAAGTGGAAAGGGATATTCACGCCCCTCATCCGCTCCTCTGGTTTGTTTTGTCTGGTTCAGGCTTGGAGGAAATGGAGATGAAGGCATTGATTGGCTTGGATCAGATCTATTATTTCCCGGACCTGAGTCCCCACAGACTCACAGAGCAGCAACCAAGGTTGAATGGAAACACCTGGAGTAGGATCTGAGCTCACCAGGCCCCTGTGAGATCAGCTGGAACCAAATTAACAGGAAACTTAAAACACCTGCAAGTGAATTGATGATTCCCAGAACTGTTCCAAATAATAAATGCATGCTAAAAAGGGGTTAAAGCCCAGTCAGGAAAATTCAGATAGGCTTCTCAAGCTGAGACGAAGCCATAATGGGAGAAAGCTTTCACTACCAACATCAGGGTTGGGTTTTCTTTAAGACGAAGGAGGAGAAAAACAGTTCCATATGGCCAAGGAAGCTGAAAAGAGATGAGTGAGGAAAATAGGTTGAATGTTTGGCAGCTTGTGAAAAGAAGTAGCAAAGGCTTTGGGTTCTTGGGCTGAGTTACTGCTATTTTGCACAAGTATAGTTGCTGCCAGTCCACGCTTACCTACTTGGCTGCAGTGCCATTCCCTTCAGCAGTTAAGTTGGTAGGTTCTCCTGGGAGGGCCTTCTCAGTGATAGACCCCAAACTGTGGAACAGCCACCCATCTGCAGTGTGTCAGGCACCCTCACTGTATGTATTTAGACATTCAGACAGACATACACATGCACACACACATATATTTGGGGAGCAAAATATACTTGAAGGATGAGTGGTAACTGAACAACATGCAACCTGTTAGATGACTGCACACCTTTAGTATTGTTGTGTGCAATTCCCCAGGTTGATTTTGGTCCAAGGTTATCCAACATGAAGTCCACAATACAACAAGAAAGAGTTGGGGTAAATGAAGAGGGTGTGGCCAGTCCTAATGTGACTTTCTGAACCAACAGTACTCATCAATGGCTACTAGACTGAAT
>MTQE01002208.1:38116174-38178904 GCA_014337955.1 Aspidoscelis marmoratus
CAGCAGGGCTACTCTTACGTTCTAACTGGGCTTACAGGTAAGGTGAACCATGGATATAAAACAGGAGAAGGCTCAAAGCCATCAGGTTAGTTCCAGTCCCAACCATCTGCATGTGGCTATGATATATCCCGAGGTTCTGGAGACCATGTGAAAGGAAGACAGAGGCGGGGAAATGAGAAAATCATTTTGATTGAATTTTGAATTTTGATTGACCATGGTCATATCTGAAACAGAAAGGTTCTTGTGAATTGGTTTAACAAACCAGTATATTTAGGGGAATCTGGGGAGAGGATGTAGCTCAGTAGTGGAGCAAACTGCCTAGAAAGCAGAAGTTGCCATTTTGATCCCCAGGTTCTCCCCAAAAGTTGGCAATGGCAAATGGCTTCTGCATCTCTGCCAGGAATACTGCATAGAGGTGCCCAAGCATTCAATTCAGAGTCAGCCATGACTCAACAGTACTCAACAAGAATGGGGACATCTGAACTACTTTTCATGTAAAGATCTTCTGCCAAAGTGATAGCTCACAGTCCATCTGTGTAGCAAGTTCTGTGAAGATACATAAAGTGGGGTCTTTTTGTTCACTGCACTTTATTTTTGCAGCTGTGGAAACCTGCCTCAAGGGCTAGTTACACATGTATTTTAATGTGGATTTAATCACTTTCCACTGCAGTGAAACCACATCTAAATACAAAATCTCATGGCAAACATGCAGTTGTTGTTGAGTCATTTAATCATGCCCAACACTTCTTGACCCCAGGGACCTAACACACCAGGTCTTTCTGTCTTCCACTGTCTCCTGAAGTTTACCCAAACTCATGTTTGTTACCTCTGTAACTCCATCCATCCATCCATCCATCCATCCATCCATCCATCCATCCATCCATCCATCCATCCATCCATCCATCCATCCATCCATCCATCAATCCCCTTCTCTTTTTGCCTTCAATATTTTGCAACATTGAGCTCTTCTCTAGTGAATCCTGTCTTCTGATTATGTGGCCAAAGGATTTAAGTTTCAACTTCAATATTAGTCCTTCCAGTGAAAGTCAGGGTTGATTTCCTTTAATATCAACTGACTTCATCTTCTTGCAGTCCAAGAATATGGACATAAATCAGAAGGTGGGAAATTAACAACTTATAGAACTAATGGTTATGTATGTTAAAGTACTCTTCTGGGAACTTGATGTATGTTTTATGTATACCAAAAATAATAATTTTAAAAAGGAATGGGAACACACAAAAACCGGTTGCGGAACACTTCGGTCTTTCAGAACATTCCGTCTCAGGCCTCAGAACCTCTTCAACAAAATACAACAAGAAAGGAAGATTGGAAAGAGAAGCAGCAGAATGGGAATATATTCATACAAACTCCTGTCTATTGACAGGAAGTTGAAGAGAGACAATGGTTTTCTAGCACACTACACACATTATGGGTATTTTCCCACTGAGCTCCTTTAATCCGGATCTAAGAAGATCTGGATCTAAGGAATGGGTACTTCCCTTAATCTGGATCTAGTAGATCCAGATTAAGGGAAGTACCCAATGTGTTTCCATGGGTGGTCTAGCACCCAATAGCAATGGGTGCTAGCCTGCCTGCTGTGGAAATGCCGGAGCACCCGTGTGCAAATCTGGATCTACCCACGAGGGGTCTGCCTGTCACCCCAGGTGTTTGGGGGCACAGGGGGTGCAATCTCTGTAGACGCTCTGGAGAATCTTTGAAGATCCTCCAGAGCAGCTCCATAGAATCTCCAGAGCGATCTGCCACTAACTTTGAAGATCCTCCGGAGCCTTTGACAGCAGCATTGCACTCACAAGGGGTTCTCTTCGGAGCCTGTGCTAATCTCTGAAGGCAACTTCGGAGGGACTCTGGAGGGACTTGGAAGTTTTGAGTTTTCAGCACCCCCCATGGGTGCCCCCCCAGCCTCGTCTAGACCCCATTGCCCACCTTATAATCTGGATTTGATGGCTGAAGGCCCCATTGTAGACCCCTTTAATGGGGTCTACAAGAAATCTGGATTATAGGTCCTGAAGGGCCAGTATGATCTGGATTTCCCTAGCTGTGGTGGAAACAAGTGTGGCTCTAATGGGGTCTGTAATGGAAATGGGGTCATCCTGATCTGAGCCTGATGGGTCCTTAATGGGTCCTTCAATGGGTACTTAGTACTAGTGGGAAAACACCTTACAACATTAGTTAATACCTCCAGCCTCTTGAAAGCTCCCTTGTACTATTCTTCACACTTCCTTTCTGGCTCCCAGCCAGTATCACTCTACATTACAATACTCTTGACATGTTTGCACCACTATTCACACATAAAGTCTGAACAACCATTGTTATACTGAACCTGTTACCTCATCACTATACCATACTTTTGTATATCTATTGTTAGTCACATACACAGCTTGTCTATATAGGTCCCTCCCTAGGAAATTCACTCCATTCATCTGATAAAGTAGGTATAGTCTATAAAAAACTTATGCAACCAGTTTCTTTTTCTCCGTTAGTCTCTATGAGGTACTCTGAGACCCCTTTGCTTACAGTCCAAAGGACTCTCAGGCCGTGATCCCACTTGACTTTTTTTAATACAAAATTAACCTAAATTAACGTGCATTCTGCCTGATCCCATTGAAAATGTATAAAAACGTATAAGAACCCAAATTTTGCCATTCCCACTGAAAACGCTACATAAAACGTGTTGGGAAACCAGCATCTTGTGCTCCCCACCCTTTGCCAGCTGGGGTTCTCACCCCTCTCTGATTGGGTTTGCCCCCACAGTTAACATCATGACATGGCTGAGGGTAGGGAATTCCAGCCTACCCTTTGATCACATACCAAGCCCCTTTTGTGCAACTGTGTAATTTCAGACTAGCCATCCCCCATGACCACGGGTATCGATTCCACAATGCTGCAGTTGTGCGCAAAATCACCCCCCTAAGCCTAGATCTAGCCCATGTTTTGCACCCGGCGGTAGGCGAGAGGAAAATTTATCAACCATAATTCGCCCCCACCACCAGGTTTTACCGGAAGGCCTGTATTTACCTCCCGGGAAGCCTGCTCACGGTTCCAGAGGGCCCTGGAAGAGGCCCAGAGCACTGAGCAGGTAAGTGGGCCCTGGGGGGAAATTTGGGGGAGGCTGGCCCAGGGTAGGAGACCCCAAGGTAATCCAGTGCCTGTAGAAGCATTTACTGAAGCTTCTACAGATACTGGATTATCCAATTTGTGGATGGACAGGGCCCTTCAAATAGGGCCCTATTCAATCCTTCCACAAATCTCAAATCCACATGAGTAATTTGTGCACGTCCCTACTACTGGGGTAACCATAGCTTTGACAAGACAGACATTTGTAGGCAATATGGGGTCTATGTTTTTAGTTAGCTGTCCAGGTTTGATATAGCTTTCCTTCCAAGGTTCTTTTAATTTTAGGGCTGCAGTTGCCATCTGCAGAGATCTTTGGGCACAGGAAAATAAAATCTGTTGCATCTTCCATTTCTTTCCCCGGTTTGCCAGGAAGCGATGAGACCGAATGCCATTGGGATTGTTGTTGTTTTTATTGTTGAGCTTCAAGCCAGCTTTTGCACTCTACTTTCACCCCCATCAAAATGTCCTTAATTCCTCTTCACTTTCCACCTTCAGAGAGGTATTTATCTGAGGTTACTGATATTTATTTTGGCTATCTTAGTTCCAACTTTTGATTCATCCAGTATATAGCCTTGTCAGACTCCTTTCCAAGTCTTGCTCTAGTTAGTTGTTCCATGTTTGGTTCTTAACTATTCATGACCTGGACACAGGTTTCTCTGGAGTCAACTAAAATGGTGAGGTACTTCAGTCTTTTTAAAAACATGCCATAACTGGTTGTGATCCACACAGTCAAAGGCTTTAGTATAGTCAATGAAGTAGAACTCCCTTGCTTTCTATAACTCCCTTGCTTTCTCTGTAATCCAGCAAATGTAAGCAATAGTTCCTCTGGCTCTTTGAAAATCAGCTTGCACTTCTGAAAATTCTCAGTTCACATGTTGCCAAAGCCTTGCTTGCAGAGAATCTTGATCATAACTGTACTAGCAAGTGAAATGTGTGCAGTTGTTTGGTGCTTTGAACATTCTTTGGCATTGCCCTTCTTGGACTGGAACGTAAAGTGACCTTTTCCAATCCATGGCCACTGTAAAGTTTTCTAAATTTTCTGGCATTTTGCGTGCAGCACTTTAACAGCATCATCTTTTAGGTTTTTAAATAGCTCAGCTGGAACCCCACCATCTCCACTAGCTTTGTTCTTAGTAATGCTTTCTAAGGTCTACTCTATGTCACTCTCCAGAAAGTTTGGCTGTAGGACTTTGTAGAACTGGCCAACTTCACCTTCTTCAGCATCATTGGCTGGGGCATACTGTAGATTACTGTGATCTTGAATGGCTTGCCTTGGATTTCAACAAATGGATTTGTCAATTTTGAGACTGTAGCCCAGTACTGCTTTTCTCAATTTTTTATTGACCGTGAGGCCTATTCCGTTTCTAAGGAATTAATGCCCACAACAGGAGAATTAAATTAGCCTATTCCCCCCATTTTAGTTCACTGACTCCCCAGATGTCAACATTTAATCTGGCCATCTCTTGTTTGACCACATCAGCTCACCTTGGTTCATAGATCCTAGATTCCAGGTTCCTGTACAATGTTGTGTTAAAGAAATTATTAAGACTCCACAAACACAGAGACATTCCCATATCAAAGTGGTATTTATTGATCAATTAATCTACTCATGTGCCACGGAGGACACAAGAAAATTGCTTAATACATGTTCCACCACATTTTTATCCTCTCTCCATATGGCCACAACACCATACCTTCCAATCACCTTATGGGTATCAGCTACATGTTCTGATACATAAACCCACAACTTCCCAACACTCTTTCATGCTGTCTTAACTAAAATCAAGCCCAATACTAGGAAGCTATAAACAAACACAATACTTGAGAAGCCATGGGTTCCTGGCATCATACCATGGTTAGGTTGCACAAGGGTGTTTGTGGGATTTTGGTACTTGCATCATTATGCTCTCTACATTCCTTTTACTGAATTTTGTGTTGGAGCACTTCTTAAGAGAGAAAAACTAATCATTTAGAGTAGCAGAGAGAAACTTTAGATGGGGAGGGGCAGAAACATAAGATTTCATTTTGTTGTTGCAGTAGATCAAGCACATTGGACATGCATTAAATGCTTTGGTGTGTTGTCTCCTGACCTGCAATTCATGCAGAAATTCTACAGATTTGATTTTGATGCATAAGACAAAATCTGAGTGTACTGCAGATTTCTAGGACAGCAAAACAGTTCATACTGTGATGAGCCTTTGAAACACTTTTGATATATGAGCTTTAGCAATGTGCGTGAATATTCATTACCTTCAAAATTCATACAAATTCATATGAATTTGTACATTTGCATTCGGATTGAATATTTGTATTGCATCTACATTTGAAGATTGATATTTGAATGCGGAGCAGATGCTTTTGTGCATTCGTTCAATGCTTTGTTATGTTCGCAAACGTGGGGAGGCAGCAAAGCGGCTGCCCAGTCGCATCTGCAGCAGATTCGGAGTTGATTTAAATTGGATTCAGAATGGACTCAAAGTGGATTCAGAAAGGATTTGAAGTGTTCAGAGAGGATTCAGAGAGGATTTGAATAGCATTTGAAGACCTTTAGCAGCGGATTCAAATCCTACCACATTCAAAGTGACTCCATTCATATGAATGAGAATTTCATTCACATTCGCTTTGCTGCAAATCGAACATGAAAAAAATTTCATGCCCATCCCTAATGAGCTTAATTGCAGACCATTCTTGTTTGCAGTTATCTTTGAGTATATGCATGGGTAATGTCTATACTGCCTGATTGGGCTACCTTTGTGCAATCAGGCAGCTTTGGAGAGGAGCTCCATTGCTATCTCTGAGGCTGGCATTTTCCAGTCTCCAGTGCTCAGAGAGCCTCCCCTTATCCTCCATGTGCTGGCACTGCAAGTGCACCTGCAAACACAATGTGTTTTGCAACAGCAAGGGCTCAGCTCAAAGTGAGAGAATCAACCTCAGAGCTGCACCTCACGCACTGAACTTTTTCCAACTTGAAAGGGCACGGAAGGCCCTGCATGACCCAGTGAGGTACACACCAAGGAAAAAGACAAAGTATCTGTTGATAGTACAGCAACACCCTCAAGAGGCCAGAAAGTGTTTATAGTTAACTTATACAAGCCCTGGAATGGGCTGAAAATGTTGGTGGTTTTGCACATAAGGCAGAAACACACAAACCCTTATCAGGCATTAACACACTTGCACGTATGAGGCAACTCGCAGGCAAAGGACAAAAGGTCATAGGTAGAAAGGCTTCCTTATCTTGGTAAAAAATTAATATCTACAAGGCCAGGCTTAGTATTTTTTTAAATTAATTCTAGGGAAGGGAAGCTCTGTTTTTAGGCTTACCCATGCTTACTCTGTAGCATGGTAGCTTGTAGCTAAGTGGGAAATTTTTCTTAGAATCATTTTCTTTTAATAAAGAAAGGCAATCCATCCAGAATTTCGTGAGGCGGGGGTGGGGGTGGGGGTGCCGGTCTTTAAGAGTAAGTTCCTGCTACTTTCTATTGACTAGCAAATAAAAAACGTTTTAACTTCTACCCACTGTGGCAGTGTTCAGAAATGAAAAAGAGCACCTTAGAGAGACAGTGTTTGGCTTTCATGTCCCCAAACCTTATCTAGTCCACCTTTCAGGCAGAAAATGTTCAGGAGGAGCAGTGCGTGTGTGAACCTTCTGGTGTGTGAACCATCCCATTTCGGAGCTACCTCAGAGGCACCTCAGAGATGCTTTATTTTGCTTTGCCTGATCACAGCCTGTATGTTTTACCTGATAAAGCACACCAGGAAAACCTCAAGGTCCCTTGCTATGAAGCCAGGCGGCTTTCAAAGCCCATCCAATGTGGTTTGAAATTCCTGCCCATTTGGGCCCATTTGGGTTTCTTTTGCCTCATGATAGCTTGCCATGTCCTGGTTGTACCACCACCCACCGCAACAAAAGGGGCAGGCACTCAGGATAGGATCTTCTCAGTGATGGCCCCCAAACTATGGAATAGTCGCCCACTTGAGGTACGTCAAGCACCCTCACTTTTCCACATTTAGGAGGGCAGTGAAGACACACCTCTTTGCCCTGGATTTTGGCTAAATGAGGACATAGCTTTTTCTCCCACTTTTCAGGCACTTTTATTGTTTTAACATGTTTATATTTTGTTTCAAATGTTGTAACCCACAAATAATAAACAGAACAGAACTACATGTTTAATATTGGGTGTTTTTCCACTGTCACTAGAAGTACCCATTAGGTACCCATTAATGGGCATTTTTGTACCCATTAATGGGTACTTAATGGGTACTTCTAGTGACAGTGGAAAAACACCCATTATCTCTCCCCTCTCCAAGAGGAGAGAAGCAAGGATTACAGAAGCTACAGCTTCTCACAGTGGATGAAGCCATAATTTGCCACATTTTTTCACCTGGTTTGCTTTAAACAGCCATAGCTTCCCCAGCCTGTGTCTTTCTGCTTCTCAGAAGAGATGCTATGTATCCGATGTTACCTTTTCTTGAGGAAACATTTATTAAGCAGGCAATGTTTTTTTCTTCCCGGATAACCAAAGAGAAATTGGAGAGTATGGGATAGCCTGTCCCATGTACTCCCATCTAGGCAACCTGCAGATAATGATCAGGTATGGCACTATTTTGCTCCCTGCCATTATTGTTTCCTGGCTAGATAGCACCACGACCATTACTGTTTTTCCTCATTTTAAGTAATGTGCACATCTGGATGACCAGAATGCCTGGATATATGTATCACCACCATCACGCCTGTGCAGCTGGTTGTTTCAGCCTAAGCATATACCTGTTGGATGGAGCAATGATAGTCACTCCATCATCAACGGGAGAAAAAGTGTTATTACTGGAAAACCCACGAGTAGGAATGTGCATGGATGGGGTTTTTTTTGCATTTGATTTGTATCAAATCGAATGTAAGAAAATTTGTATTCTTTCAAATAGATCGCCTTCGAATGTGGTAGGATTCTATTTGATACGAATGTATTTGTATGAATTTGTATGATTATTTGATACGAATGCATGTGTATCCTATAAGTATCCCCTAACATATCCACTTTCAAATCTGCCCTGAATTCACTTTGAATCCATTCTCAATCCATGTCTATTGCACTCTGGATCTGGCGCAACCGCTTTCCCACCTCCCTGGTTCACAAGTGTCATGAAGCATTCATACAAATGTTCCAAAACATTCTTACAAATACAAATGTCAATGTAAGAATGTTGTAACATTTGATTCATATAAAAATGTTCAAGTTTGTACAGATATCGAATGTTATGAATATTCATGCACATCCCTACTAGCGAGTACAGATACATCTGGCAACCCCACCACAACAGCATCATATTGGAACTATATTTGTCCCCATCTGGATGGGACCCTAATCTATTCACTGAAATGGTATAAGCATGTGCCCAACCAGGAAAATGCCAGTTTGACTCATACCAAACCTGAATGAGCTTTGGAGCAGACCATTTACTAGTGAATCTAAAACAGCGGTTTTTCAGAAGTTTGGATATGGCCTTAGTCTCAGCTCAAACTCTGGGTTTGTCCTGGAACTATACTGTCACCTTGGCAGTGCGAGTAGTATGGGTACACAGGACACAGAGAAGGTATTTCTGGTTCAGGTTGAACCCTATTTCTATAGCAGTACCTGTGGCAGGAATTGCATAATTATATAGCCTATAATGTATGCAAAAACCTAATTAAGTCTCCAGCACCCTTTCCATGACTAATGCAAGTAAATGCCTTCAATTCAAATTTTAATTATACTTTGGCCTTTACAATAAGCTTCCTCCAGCTAGCATCTTCTCCCAGATTAGAATAAGCAGTCCCACTTTGGTCTAAACTTTACCCTGTCAATTTAATTAGATACACTTTTGCATTTTCTGAGAAATGTCTTCACTGGTCCCCAAGACGAATATCTTGGTCATCCAGGGCCTTTCTGAATAGACCCTTAAGAAGGATTAAGGATCATCTAGTACACTTCTAGATCTCATAGATCTGCATGCTAGTGCAGATCTATGAGGCCACACCCCTGCTGGTCTACCCTGCATTAGACAGAGTGTGTTCTGGCTTAAGAAGGCCTTACTCTGGATCACTGGTAGACCTGTTTAATTGAGTCTACCAGAGAAGCATCAGAGACCTGAGCTGAAACATGGATAGCACACCACCAAAAAAATCCTTCCAGAGGCCCTGAGCCTGGGAACTTCAGGTGTGTGGAGGTTCAGTCACAAAGCTCACCTGAGCCTCATAGCCATGACTTCTAGAATGTATGCCTAAAGTACTGCCTCCAGTTTGGGGAGACAGGCAGGATTCATCTAAATATCATTGCAGACTTTGGCTGAGGAACAGCTTCCCTTCACTCTTTCAGGCACTTGGTTTTTTAATTATTATTTATGTTTCCATTTTATATTTTGTTTTTTCTGCTATAACCCAGGTGAAGATTTTGCCTTTGTCTTCTGCTTGAGATTAATGCACTGAAGCAATTGGTGGTTCATTAAGTGAGACAAGATGCTGGACTAGACGTGCTGTGGTCTGATCCAGCAAAGCTTCTCTTATGTCCTCATGGATGGCAGAGAAGATCCATCAGAAGTGTATATGAATATGTTAGAAACTACAGTAGCCCAATGCCTCTTAACTTTGCAGCTTAACATAGTCAACCCATGCCTATTTGGTGCAGTAGAAGTGTGCCAAGATGTACTAATTTCAGATCACACTACATATGCATTTAAATGCGGATATAATCTCATTTCATAATCTACTTGAATACCATCTAACCTAAATGATCACTCACTGGTAAATTTTCTGGACTTTTTTTTTGCTGTGTGATGACCTCTGTATTTCCATCCTATTGGCAAAAACTAATTGCTTTCTCTTCAGGAATGCAATATGTACCTCCCTTCTTTCTACCTCCTTCATCTTAATAGCCTCTTCCTCATCATACCTGATTGCATTGTTTTTGCAAACACTCTGCCTTCAGATGATGCCGAACTACAATGTCCTGAAAAGGCTGACAAGGCATGCTTGGAACTGTAGTCCAATGGCATCTGAAAGCACACATGCTGAGAAACGATGGCCTAATGTCTCCTCTTAGAAATGGCATACTTAATCCAGTGAGCTTATCTTCTCCTTCTAAGAAGTCAGGAGTTCTCAAGAGATCTCCTGCCCCTGGCAGGTGATAAGCCTAGCAACCTCTACAGTATAGACAAGAAATAGGCAGGAAGGTCACTTAGATGCAACTTAGGCCGTGGTCACACTTAAGATTTAACCCTTAACAGCAAACAGCAAAATGACAAGCTTTTTTCTTTCAGTGCTAAATAACTCAGATAATGTGGAAAGAAAAATACTGGTCACTTTGCTGATGTGTTCTCTCACTCTGAAGGTGGACTGAAATTGGATTAAACCTTAGGTGTGACCATAGCCTTATAGAAAGAAGGAAGGCCATTCCATCCCTCGGATGTCAACTTCTGGTACATGCATTGGGAGACGCTAAAGCTGCATCCCCATGCAAGCCATTTGCCATGGAATGGGCACGCATGGGACCGGGAACGGGTCCGAGATTGATCCTTGCCCATCCCCATGCCATTCCTGGTGAAGTGGGCTGGGCGTGGATGTAGCCATCCCTATGCAAATAGTCCCAAACCCTGCCACAGGGGAGCAGCATCACCTCCTCTCCTCCACCCCTCTCCTCATTGGAAGCCGGATTCACATCAGCCCACCCCTGTGCTGCCAGCTGCAAATGCCACATCTCCCCCTCCCTTAGCAGCACAGAAAGCCAGGACTGGGCTGGGAGGCACAATTTTTAAAAAAATAAAGCTTGATAATAATAATAATAATAATAAATTTTTAAATAATTTTAAAAGACCCAAAGCTGCTATGAGGTTTAGCAGCAGTTGGGTGCTTGAGCAGTTTTGCACACCTCCGCTCCACTGGGAACCGTGAGAACGCTCGGCAACTTTTAAAGGGAGAAAATCAAGTCATTATCATGATCGCCTTGGCAATCGGGAAATAGGGGTGGACTATTTCGGAAAAGGAACTAAAATCAAGCCATTATCCTGCCTTGGCGATCGGGAAACGGGTGGAATATTTGCTTTGGAAAAAGCACAAAAATTAAGCCATTATCCCGCTTGCCTTGGTGATCGGGATGTTTCCACTCCCAAAAAATGTCATTGTCTGTGATCTCCAATGCACACGGCAGGAACGGCAAGCACACCCCACCTCCTAATGATGCAAGCGCCAATCTCCTCCCAAAGTAGCTCAGGATTGTCCCCATGTGCATTCTCAGCTCACTAAGCAATGCGTGCCGAACCCCCAAACCATGCTCAGACTTCGTTTTTTGGCTACCAAATTTGGTCCTGGTCTGGCATGGTTTGGGGTGATTTGGTCTGCGGAAACTGGACCAAATCCAAATGCATGGGGACACCCCTTGCCAGGCCCGGTTTTGGTACTGGACCAAATGTGCATGGGGACGCGCCGTAAGACTAACATCTATAGAGAAAAGTATTGCTGTGGTCAGTGTATGGGGATATAACAAAGAGGTGAGAGGCAAAACATTTATATGGCCAACATCCTTCATTCCCAGAGCCTTCCAAGCTGTAGAATGAAAGTTCTGCAGCTTTGAGACTTCCAACTGCTGCAGTTTAGCACCAGACAAGAAATGGTCCTGGAGATCAGCCATTTTCTCCACAATGATAAATTGCACCAGTAATAAACTGCACGAGGTAGAAATCGACGCCAGGATGTCCACCCTACCACCATCATCATTCTACAAAACAGAGAGAGAGAGAGTGAATGAGTATAAAACCCACTCTCAAAGTGGTTTATTGTACTCTGTATGTAGGTCACCTCCAAGGATGGGTTTCAGGTGTGGCTCATAGATCAGTGGTAGCGAGTGCTTTAGGATCACTCATTTTACTCTGTGTGGATTAGGGATGTACACAAACATTCGTAACAGTCATTACTGGTACGAATTCAGACATTCATGTACGAATTGAATGTTACAACATTCGTACACTGATATGCATACGAATATGGAAGTTTTGGAGCATTTGTATGAAGCTTTGGAACATTCATGAAACAGGGGGGTGGGAAAGTGGCTGCACCAGTCCCATCTGCAATGGATCCAGAGTGAATTTGACATGGTCTGAGAGTGGATTCAAAGTGGATTCAGGGTGGATTTGACCATTTCAAAGCAGATATGTTATGGGATATGTATCGGATGCGTATGTGTTCATATCGGATATCTGTACAAATTCGTATGGAGACATTTGTATCGAATAGAATCCTACCACATTCAAAGGGGACCTATTTGAACAAATGCAAACTTTCTTACATTTGATTTGTTCCAAATTGAATGCAAAAAAACCCCATTCATGATATCCCTAGTATGGATGCAGTCTAGTTCTCACTGACTTATGTAGATTTCGCATGGAATGTTTAGGCTTCTCACAGTATTGTATTCAATATACAATAGGAACAAATGCTGAAAAAAATAAATAAATGACCAAAGCACTTTCTAGAGTTTGCAGTGGACTCAGAGGTAAATCTGCTAATTCCACACTCATTCAAAGGGATGGCACCTCTTGCAACAGATGCGAGGTGAGACCCTCCCTTAGCACAGTGAAGCTGTCTTTGCTCAGTCTGTGATGCTGTTAGGAGACACTTTTTATTTGAATTTCTTGATGTTCCAGCAGATGCAGTTAACCACCTGCCACCTGTTCTTTGGACTCCTGCTCCAAAACAGCTCGTAAAATGAGCTCGCCGCTTGCAGTGGATCAATCATTATGCAAACAGAAGCTTCCCTATGATGTCAGTAGCAGCAAAACTGGTTCAACTCCTTTGGAGTCAGAATGTACAATATTAATACTGTTAATGGGAAACATCGTTTCTAATCCAAATGCTTTGGACTGGCATCCTGGCATTAGCCTTGTTCGCGAAGGAAAAGCTGTAGTTTATATATAAAAAATTAATGGCTTATTTGTTTGTGGAATATAGCTCCCCTTAGTCCATCCCATCACCGATACCTGTGACTGCTGATATGACCTTTTGGGGCCAGTAGGGGTTTCTATTTTCATTGCTAACATGATGGATCTTGGGGTTTCTCTAAGGACTTTAGACTGCTCTCCCTGCAGCTTATTCTTTTCAGAATGTTGATAAAGGTCTTGGCAAAGTAATGAATGGATGCACAAGGGTATTAGCAGAGGCACTGTTGTGAAGCACAGTGATGGAGAACCTTCAAAATGCATTTAGGAAGCTGTGTATTCACCAAGTGCAGACAAAATGCAAGTGGCCATGCACTCACCTTTGGCCAAAATCACCAAGACAGGGGTCAGGAAATGTCACTGGCCAGGATGGCCCCTCTGTGTTGCACACATGTACTTGAAAAGATCTTTCTCATGGCAGAAAACAGAACAAACCCTTCATTGGCTGCCACAAGTTGCTGGAAAGCACCAGGCGCCTTTCATTTGAAAGATACAAGCACTCGGGGGAGGATCTCTTCACACAGAGAGAGCTGATACATCCAACAGCTCCTTGTTTTCAAACTCTAATAATGGCTCCCTGCCAGAAAGCATTTGGATCAATTCAAGAGGGTTGGGCACCAGATGTCCTCCAGCTGCTGCCAGGCTCCAGCATTCCTGACCACTGGGCACGCTAACTAGGGCTGAATGGAGTTACTGTTTGACGCCACCTAAGAGATCACAGATTCCCCACTCTTGCAGCGAGGAGCACCACAGAAGTGCCTATGCTGGGCGAGCCAGGGCCCTTCTCTCTCCTACTTGGTAACAACAGATTCAGGGGGGACTCCCTTTGTCTACTTGCTGCTTTTTGCCCCTCCATAGGAGCTGCAAAGCACCTTCTTCCTGGCAGTTCCCTTCCTCACTCTCCTTCTCACTCACTCGCTTTTGCTCACAGCTGCCAGATGTGCCTTTGAAGTATTGTTGTGTTACATTTATATAAAAATACATACTTCCTCACAAGTTTTAGAATAAAATCTGCAGCCATTTGGCTTTGGGAGACAACAATAGCAAAGTCCCTCTCCCATTTGATCTCATGTGTGTATGCATCTGTACGTGTAAGAAATTATTTATTGACCGTACATCATGCGTATGCCTTACTTAGAGGTTGTGGTTCTGTTACAGAGAAGAACATTCAAACCGCAATATTTTTATACTCTAGGAAAATGTGATACTTCCCCTCCCTTCCCCCTCCTTCAACCGTACATCCATTAAAGTGTGGTTGAACATGCAACTCCTTCCAGTAACATGCCTTGCCAGTGCTTTGCCATTAAAACCCAGTCCTTTTCTTTCTTTCTTTCTTTCTTTTTTCATCAGAAAGTGTATTCCCATGAATAGCAGGAAGGAAAGTATTTGGATCAATTCAAGAGGGGTGGGCACCTGTAAACTTCTTTCCTGAAAGTCAGCCCAGTCTTTTGAGTATTTACTCAAAAGCAAGTCTTGGGATGTTCATAGAGAGACATTCCCAGAAAAACCTCTAACCAGCTGCAATGGGGAAGTCTCCGAATACCTCTCAGATCTCTGGTTCTGTGTCTGCACAATGACAAGAAAGGGCAGGGGCAGCAAAGACAGAGGGATGTCCTACTGCTTTAAACCAGTTCTATTTACTTGTACCACCAGTTTCCAGACATCTACATGGCTGCCACCATTTCCTGCACCATTGTGCTTCTAGTGCAGAAAGCGCTGCAAACATCTTGGGGTCAGACTGGGATTTCCAGCTTTCACGTGATGTGCAGCAACTTTCAGTTATCACCATGAAGTGTCTGCACAGTACTCCTGAGTAAGTTGCCAATTATCACTCTCTGGCCCTGTCAGCCTACCTGCCATGCAGATAATTCATTCATTCATTCATTCAAGAATGAATATCCTGGCTTTCACCTGAAGGTCCCAGGGCAGGTCACAATAATAAAAATATAAAATAAACTTAAAACGCATTTGGAATATAACCCTCTCTCTCCCCCTCTGGCAGGGCAATATGCAGTGGAAGTTAAGCATCAAAGGTCTGGGTGAAGTGATATATTTTAAACAGGTTCCAAAAACCATATAATGTAGACGACTTTGGGGTTACCTGACTCTGCAACTAAAATTGCTATCACTCTGCTTGACCATGTGCACAAAACCAATTTCCCCCATTCAATTCAATGCAAATTGAATGGGGGAATATTTGGCTTTGTGCAAATTCCCCTTGTAAATGTAGGAAGCTTTGGGGTCACACATGAACATTCTTTCACATCCCAACTGCTCCTTTCCCTTCCCTTCCCCTCCCGCCTCACTCCCCCCACTCATCTGTCACCACTGCTGCCGCCATCATAGCACACTCTTCTGAGGCTCAAGTAGGCCTCCTGGAGCTGCACATTCACCTCCCCAATCTAGGAATTGTAAGAAATTTCCAGTGATTCTTGGATAGGGGAAGAAGAAAAGTTGGCTTTTCTATCCCACTTTTCTCACCCATTTAAGGTGACTCAAAGCAGCTGACAAAGCTTTTCTATTCTTCTCCCCACAACAGATACCCCGTGAGGTAGGTGGGACTGTGAGAGCTCAGAAGAGAGCTGTGACTAGCCCAAGGTCACCCAGCTGGCTTCATGGGGGAGGGCGGAATCAAACCCGGTATTCCCAGATAAGAGTTCGGCTCCCTAACCAATAGACCAAACTGGCTCACCTCTGTGCACCTCTGGATGGCCTACTTGGGCTTTGGAGAAGCCTGCGATGGTGGCGGTGTATGCAGTGGACACAGCCATAGCCACATTTGGTGTGTAAAGTGGCAGAGACAGTGGGCAGGGGTGGGCAGATCTGGCCTTCATCAAAGCTTCAAAGAAGGCCAGTTCCATTTGATTTGTGGGTGAATGGGGGCCTACAAACATAGGCCCCTTTACATTGTCCTGCAAATGTTGAAATTTGTATGGATTCATATGAATTTTGGATAGCATGAATATTCGTGCACATCCCTACTTATCATAAATTATACTCTTTCTTCCTCCACCCAAATCCAACCTTAGAAGACTCGATGCTATAAATTGTTTTAAGAGATTTGGCTCCCTGCCTGTCATTAACATTATATTGCATAACAAGGGATGAATGTAAAACCCAGAGAGCTGTAACACAGAATATTCATCGTCTGGGACCCATAATGAAATAGCTGCAAGTCTTCATTACCAGTGGAGGATGTTAAATATTGATTTTGATACACGTCTATGTGACACACTAAGCTGAATTACAAGCAACTAAAAATGTTGCAAATTGTGCATAAACAGCAACAAAATGAGGGCAGGCTTGCTCAGTTTTACAAAGCATGAATATGCTGTCAAAACTTATAATAATGGCATGACATCTGTCAGATTTCACAGCTCTGTCGAAGCTATCTTGCCTTCCCAGTAAAAACCAAAGACCCTGCAAAAATGGCTGAGGTGTTACAATCCCTTGGGAACCAATGAACAGCCCTGCTGGGAAGAAGAGACGGCACTGAAGCGAAAGCAAGGTACTTTTTTTTTGCAGTTAGCTGTTGTTTCTACATCACCATCAGAACCAAGATGATGGCTAATCTATTCCTTGAGTTTAAAATCTGATCACTAAAAAGAAAAAAAAAATCCATTTTTTCATGTGACTGCTTAAGCACAAATATGTACCAATATTTTTCCTTGCCACAGAAGCAGTTGCCACTTCTTTTAGCAGCTCGTCTCTTCTCTTTCTGGGACTTTAAAGCTGCTGGGCATACAGGAAGCAAGCAAAGAAAGAAAGCTTTTTTCAGAACACCGATAACAGTGATGTTAGAAGTAAGAGCTAGAAACTTTCCAGGTAATTATGTAATAATGCGGTGGGCGGAGGGTAACAACTGAAGACGGGATATAGGTAAGAAGAGCCAGAGGCATTGTATCTCATGAACATTAAAAAAAAGGTTTTCTTTTTCATAAACCATCAGTGTGACACCAGCTAGATGCGAATAAACCAAGCCATCAAGACAATGATTGTTGCTATAAATAGGTGGGCCTGAAAGCATATCCTGGGTAATTCAGACCCTATAAGTATCTCAGAAATCCTTTTCTGGGCCCAGTAAAATATTTTCCACATTTAGATAATCAGACCTCAGTTTCTATTAGCTTTTAGAAATAAAACCTTCATGAAAATCTCTTGGGCCAGTTAGAAACTCTACTCTCTGTACATGCATTACCGATGAAACACAGATTAAAGGATAACCTCTATCCAAAAGCACCCATTAGAACAAGAATTCCATGAGTGGGTATACATCTCTAAAACTAAGTTGAGTACAAACGCAAAATGTGAAGAACCCTGACTTTTGAAGAGGGAACATTCAATTGTAAAGTGGATGTGGCCTCAACCCATCTGGTTGCGAGACAGAGCTTACCAAAGGGCTTAAAGCAAATGCACAAAAATCATTCCAAAGATGTTGAAGTCTGTTTTTCTATTCCACTTAAACTTTATCTGTTGCTCATGTTCTACAAGAGTCATGTAGAAATAAATCCTGCTCCAAGAGCCAAAAACTTGTTATCAGTTCTCAAATAGAAGGGCAGCTCACCTGCTTTGCTTTGGAAGAACTCCTTATATTGGCAAGTTGCCTTGTGAATTAATTCAGTGGGCTCCTGGCTGCTAATAAGTTTGGGTCATCAGGTGGATGACTTAACAACTTATCTTCTGGTGTTCAAAAAGCACTGTCACCGTGCAAGCTAGACATAGTCTTACAAAATTATCCCCCTCTACTTGTGAAGTTATTATCCCCCTCTACTCTACCTTGGTCAGACCTCATCTGGAGTACTGTGTCCAGTTCTGGTCACCCCAGTTTAAAAGAGACACTGACAAGCTGGAGCAGGTTCAAAGGAGAGCTACCAAGATGGTGAACGGTCTGCAAACCATGTCCTATGAGGAACGGCTTAAGGAACTAGGAATGTTTAGTCTAACAAAAAGAAGACTGAGAGGAGACATGATAGCTGTCTACAAATACCTCAAGGGTTGTCACAAGGCAGAGGGATCAGCCCTGTTCTCACTCTCTCAAGGAAGGACTAGAAACAATGGGGTGAAACTGCAGGGGAAAAGATTTAGTTTAGATGTTAGGAAAAAATTTCTAACAGTAGGAGTGATCAACCAGTGGAACAGGCTGCCACGGGAGGTGGTTGGTTCCCCTTCGATGGAGGTCTTCAAGCAGAGACTGGACAGCCATCTGTCTGAGATGCTTTAGGAGATCCTGCCTTGAGCAGGGGGTTGGACTCGATGACCCAGGAGGTCCCCTCCAACTCTACCATTCTATGATTCTATCTATGATTCTATGAAAATGGCCAACTATATCAGGCATGGCATAACTTATTATTGGGTTCCCACCATGCTCCTCTTTGACATGCAAGGGGGGGCACAATTGCAGGCATTTCACTGGGTGAAAGGTGACCATCTTAGTCCAAAGTTAATAGCTATAGTGATATAAAGAGCAGGAGAGGGGTCAGCATTTTTTTAAAAAAAATGCCTATATGAAAAAAGCTTCTTCTCAAATGTGTTGGAAAATTGTGATGAGTATGCATCTCAATAAGAGTGTGTATAGAACTGCCCCCCCCCAGGGTTGCATTTGTCAGAGGGCCCATGATCTCAGGGGACCCATAGTGGAGGGGGTGCTCTCTCTCACACACACACACAGACAAATACAGCATGACCACATGGATGCTATTTCTTCATTATCATCCTAACTTGTGATACTACCACCTCTTAAAGGAAAGGGCCTACAGTAGTAAGTTTTACAGAAGGACCCTTCTCTGTGGTTGTTAGGGGTTGCTTAGAAGTCAAGGGGTGTTTTTCCACTGTCACTAAAAGTACCCATTAAGTACCCATTAATGGGTACATAATGGCATTTTTGTACCCATTAATGGGTACTTAATGGGTACTTCTAGTGACAGTGGAAAAACACCCAAGTAAGCCAATACTTTTTTCTTTTCATAGCAGGAGCGTCATTCTCCCTCTCCTTTTTTTGTCCCATTGAAATGTCCCTGAAGATTTATCACGTCAGGGAAACGGGCTGCAACTCCGCCATTTCTGGAAATTATGACACAAATAACAGCAGAGTTCATGAAAGGCATTCAATTGGCTAGTTACTATCTTCACACCTCTCCATTACAGATATGCTTTCTTTCTTTCTCTTTCTCTCTTTTTCTTTTCTTTGCTGAATCTTGATATGAACTCAGTAAGTACCAATACTTAAATAGCCTTATATTTGTTTGTTTACATTTTTATCCCGCCCTATACCTGGGGGTCTCCTAGCGGGTAAAAACATTTAAAATCAAGCATTATTAAAACAACAGTGTATTAGAACTGTTTGAAATGTTTCCATCTATCTTATGGTATTTATGAGCAGAACTTCAAGACCTTTGTTTTTCTTCAATGTCACTGGACTCTTACAGACATAACTTTGGGCCATTTGCCTTTCTGTATGAAATATAAATGCATTATACAAACATCTGAGCTAAAGGGGAACGGGTTTGAATTTCTCATCAGAAAGCTCAGCTGGACAGACAAATACTTCATGAAGTGGTGGTTTGATTTTTATTTTTGTCAATTTAGGCTATGCTGATGAAATTTAGGGGGTCTTCCATCTCATTTTTGACAGTGGCACTAGAAAGGGGAGGTTTCTGCAATGCTGGAATGAGGTAGCAAGTTTACAACTCTCCAGACACGTAGTCAGTACACTCTACCACTGTACTGGATGCTGAACTAAATGGGCCCAATGCAGCAGGACTCCTCTTGCATTCTGGCTGATGCAAACAGGAAACAGCAGTCATTTCCAAGGGCCAAAATATTTCCTCTGTTTTTATTAATGTAATTACTTGTGGTATTTACCCTTCTTTCTGAAAAGCGCAAGCCAACACAAGTTGCTTTATCTTTGTGGTGCAGGTTAGGCTGAAATGCAGCAACTGAAGAAGATCACCCATTGTGTTCCCATGATTGAGTGGGAATTTATGCTATTTTGATTGCCTTTTATTGTTCTCCTATCAGTTCACAAGAAAATAAATCACATTCAAAGGTTTGCAAGCAAAAGGGATTGGTGCAATTAAATTCTTGTGAGTGGCATGTTGAGTTTTGTTCAGCTTGCCTTTCTTTCAGCTTGGCCATGGAATCCGACAACCATGCCCCTCGGTGTGTGGTTGATTGTGCTCATTGAACATTGTAACTGTTGGGGAAAGGTCAATTTATAAAAACTTGGTCATAGTATCTTATCCATTCATTCTCCAAGGCATATTACCTGAGGTTTGCACACTAGAATTTCTGGGTGGTCACCTTTACTCACCTGGACTTTCCTATAAGTATAGGAAAACAAGGATACATGACAACTAGCTAAGGGGCAATTTTTCAGCATTTGGGAGGATCTCTTAAAAAAATAGCATGGACTTTTCCCCTTTCTGCCTCACAGGCAGAGATCAGCAAGCAGATTAATCTCAGGCTCTCGGGAGCAAGACTTCTGGACTTCTTACGTTCAATTAAGAGAAGTATTTCAGAAGGTAAGTTCCTCTTGCTCTAAGGCTAGGAAATGTGCAATGAAACAAATAACTCACAAGGCAACTAAGGACCTGTCTCAAAGGCAAACCAACCTCAATCCCCCACAATTCCTTTACTTACAGCAAAATTCTGCAAAATTTCTAAGCAGTCTGACCAGGGGAGAGAGGGGAGGAGGAGAACAAGAAGGGAAATGTTATCAGAAAGAACTAATTTGAGAAGTTAAAAGACAGCTTTTAGTGCAGCATTTATGTAAAGGGCTTTGAAGAACATTTTTTAAAAAAGAAGCAGAGTAGATACAGTTTTTGATAGCTCCACTAAACCTCTGCTGGACAGCTCCCCTGCTGGTTTTCATTTATCTGCCAAAGATTAGGCTTAGCTGTTCAGCTCCTAGAAAGAGTGTTGAGAGATCAAATTGTCCCAGTTGTGCCTCAGAGATAAGGAGGGCTGCACAGAGGTCCTACTGAAGTATTTCTGGGTTTGGTAAACCAAACACTGCTGAACAGAAGAGAAGAAGAGTTGGCTTTTCTACCCTGCTTTTCTCACCCATTTAAGGGGACTCAAAGTGGTTGACAAAGCTTTTCTATACTTCTCCCCACAACAGAACACCCTGTGAGGTAGGTGGGGCTGTGAGAGCTCAGAAGAGAGCTGCGACTAGCCCAAGGTCACCCAGCTGGCTTCATGGGGGAGGGCGGAATCGAACCCGGTATTCCCAGATAAGAGTCCGGCTCCCTAACCACTAGACCAAACTGGCTCATGGATGTGTCTTCCCCATAACCTCCTGGCTGACTCCATACTGGAGACCACTGCTCATTTTGAAACATAGGAATCCAAACTGCAGGGTTGTCCATAAACTTGAAGACCCTTCCTACTACAGATAGTCATCCTGGCATATGTGGAGGGTGACAGTGATGAAGAGGCAAGGGAAAAACTTACAACATTTTTACACACTTTCCCCTCCCATGCAGAATTCATGGAGCAAGGGGGAGTTATCTTCTGAAATACTTGTTCAAAATGCCTTGGACCAGGCAAGCAACCATCAGAAAACACAGAAAGTAATCCTGAAAGTTCTCCCTGAACCTGTGAAGCTCTCCCATCTTGAGTTAGACCATTAATCCATTAATCCTCTATGGTGATTAAGGAGAGAGTAAATGCACATACACAGAGAGGGAGAGGTGGGAGAAGAGAGAGATTTTAGTTCTTATGCCTCTTTTTCCTAAAAATGTTTCTGTTCTGATCTTGCGCATTTCCATTTGCACTGAGAGACCAGTTTCCTTAGTTTCACAACCACTGATGGAAGGACCGATGGTAGAAGGTGTCTCTACAGGAGAACAGGCTGCGTATGAATCAGTGGCTGCTCTTCCTGATTTTCTTGCCATGAACATATACAATAGTTCAAAACAAAATGCAAGAATGGATGGACTGGATGCAACCATTGAAGAGGAAATCACAAATACAAAGTCTGATCAAATGCAAACATAAATGGCAACAGTATCCCATAACCAGAATTTCTAGACTTGATCTCTGTTCTAACACTGGCCCTTTCTACACAGGTCAGCAGATCAGCTCATGGAGGGGTTGGGGCCTCTGCCATTGACACACTAGTGCAGCCTGGCAGAGGCCTCACCCCTCATTAGAGCTGCCTGTCCACACTGGACTAGGTCATGGCATAGGATCCAGTGCCAAAATGTTGCCATATTCTGCCTCTCCCATTATACCTGTTAAAATTCACCCACAAGTGGACTGTTACTGGTATAGTGGCTCGCACTATAAGCCAGGCACTGAGAAGCAACACTAGAAATGCACTGCTGAAAAAGGCCCTGGCTGGGAACTATGAGAGTCATTTTGCTCCTAGCTGAGCCCAACTTTCAAGCCTGACAGTGAGGGCTGGGATGGGGTGGGTTATCCAGAATGCAGACAGCCCTAAACTGGGGCTCTTTTTGCACTTACCTCAGTTAATCCATATTAGCTAGATCTGGATTAGCTAGATCCAGATCAACCAGATGAAGTCATCTGCATTAAGTGGGCTTTAGAACAGCAAATACGTGCTCAAGAGTGTTAGCATGGATGTAGACCACATTTGTCCTGTCTACTACTTGCACAAGTCTGATTTACATCTACTCAAGCTCTGTGCAGATGATGTGTTCTTAGCAGCTCCTTGAGCCGGATTAACAAGTAAGTGCAGAAAGGGCCTTAGCCACTGGCTACCCATCCCACCTTATCAGGGGGTAGCTTTTGTCTAGAGTAGAAAAAGCCACTGATCACATCTGTTTGAAATCTGGTCTTTTCTCACACATTCCCCTTGGTTGCTAGTGCAGCACTACAGAAGCTAAGGTGTCAGCCCTCCTTAGTATTAAGTTAGGAGTTTGGAGCAAAGTATGTGATTATCTCCAAGTCCTCTGGTGTTCATGAGGTCTGTATATATATATATTGTATGCCACTTTAGATGATAGCACTTTTTTTCTTTTTCAAAATGGCAACCTGCAAATGTTTTCAATAGAAGTAGTAGCAACAAAGCCAGTAAATGCTAACATTTTTCCTTGTGTGAAAGCAAACCCCTAGGAGGCTTTGAGGGAAGAAATGCGTAGGTGTTGGACTTTAAAAGCTCCTGAGAATTATGCAGAAACTAAGCATTACTAACTCCTGGGGTAGCTGATTTCCATTGGGACGAATAAGCTAGAGTGCAGGGTAGAAGGAGGTAAACAGAATGGTAGATGCAAGCGCCATGTCTCTGCACGCCCACCTGAAATGTGCCCCTTGCCCAGAACACAATGGCCTCTGCACAGGGTTAGCCACTCCTGAACTGTAAGAAGCATGGAGAGGAGAGGGGCAGCTGACTCCAGCACGGAGCTTCAGGGCAGATTTACTGCTGCCCACTTTGGCCCTTTAGGCCAACCCCCCTGTGTGACTCAAAATACCTTCTTTATATGATTAGCTCCTGGACTACAGTCAACATTCTATAATCACACCATGTCCTTTGAAACAATCAGTTGGCTTATTTTTTGGTTTTGGCCACCAGCCCCTGACCATTTTTACTTCATGTTGTTTTGAGTGTTCCTGTTACAAGAGAAGGGTGCAATATAAATGCTTATAGTAAGTAAACACAGTGAAATAAATTAATTCCTAATTTTATACATAGGCCCTTCCTTGTGGCAATGAGAGCTCAGGGGGGCAGTTCTAGGCCTGTAATCAGATCAGGCAGGGTCTGGTCCAACTCTGATTTGGACTACCACCAGTGCTGTCCCCAAAGCTCATGGGAGCTTCAGAACTGGCCCTGAGGGCAAGAAATGCATGTTCCTGGCCTCAGAACTCCCAGGGGACCCATTTCACCAGTGCAACAAGATGTGACACCAAAATGGGTACCCCATAGCCCTGGTAACCGATAACTGCAGAAGCAGACCAGGAGGCCATTTTGGATCTCCTGATCCTGAATATGGACACAGAAAAAACATACCAATAGTGACTACAGGGCGGGTCCTTTCTAGTCTACGCCAGCATGCAGATGAAACAAGCCTAGAAGAGGACCACATTCCAGACTAGCGGTAAATGCAGAAAAGGCCCTAATACTGAGTCATACTCGAAACAGAGCAAAGCTTAAGTTCTTTCCAAATGTGTGAAATACGGCTTCATTGCTGGGGTCCTGCAGCAAGCAATACAAGTGCTCCTCCTTCAAATGTGTCTCTATACTTACATATAGGACCAATGCTATGTTGCTACGATATCCATGAGAAGATATATTGCTCCTCTGCATGGCACACACAACCACAGTGGAGACCAGATGCCATAAACAACACCTGCCCACCTACTTTGGATTGTGCTGCAGTAGTGGGGCATGTTGGGGTGGAATCTGTCCCCTGAAAATCTCCTATTTCTCACCTTATTGCTTCTAGTTAGCCTGAATCTAGACAGCCCCTAATTTTAGTGGGGAAAGCACAAAACGCAACACTTGAAGTATCCAAAGAAGGTGTAGGGAACTGGTTCAGCAGTAAGCAGAAGCTCCCGGGGTTACAGTGGATCAGAGGCCAAACATGACTCAGCAGAATTTGGGCTTCTTTCAGGATGCCAACACGCTGTTTCAGGCTGCATTAGCAAAGAAGCATTCTCTCCAGAACAGAGGAAGGAACAGCGCTGCTCCACTTGGCACCACTTAAAGCTAAGCTGAAGAAGTATTATGTTCAGCTTCCCTCGCCAGCTTTTTAAGGAGGATGTGGACAAATTGGAGGGGATTCAAACGGGGAGCAACAAAGATGTTGAAGTGTTTTGAATACAAGAAAAATGAGCATGGACCAAAAAGAAACTGGGTACATTAAGCCTGGAGGAAAAAAGGGATTAGCAGTTTTCACATGTTTAAAATGCTGCTATAAAGAAGATAGAGGATCCCTCAGGGAAGGACAGGAATCAATGGGTTTAAGCTGTAACTATGTAAGAACATTTGGCCAAAGAAACAAGCTGCCTTGGGGGAGTTACTATGGGTTTTTTCTTCTGGAATTATTGAAAGTGAATAATTCCCGTGTCTGGTACGGTTTGGATCAGGTCCAAATGGAAGGATATTGGTCCCACGGCCCCATTATATCCTGGGCTCCTTTGCTTCCAGTCTGCCTGTACTTGCATGGTGTGGGAAGCATGGAAAAATGAACACCCTAGCAGTTTGTTTTATTGTTTTACATTTTTAGCCTCTGAGGCTGCAAACAGCACCACTCAAGGAATCACAGGGAGCCCACACCTTTTCCTACATGTCATAATAGTGGCTGCTGAGCTGCTACAGGCCTGCTGAAAGGAGGAGAAAGGAAGAGAGGCGGGGAATGGGATCAAACTGAACAATAAAGGGACTTCTATATTTAATGGCCTACTGCAGTGCAAACCAGCCTGAAGACTTCAAGATACTTTCATTTATCAAATTTATGAGTGACTAAATAGAAATATATCTCACAATGACTGCATGCACAGATTGCAAACTAAGAAAAGTCTGGATTAAACTAGGCAAGTGAGGAATACCTAACAGGAGTTGCTGGAGAATCTCAGAACAATGGCTTTGAGGAACATCAACTGTCCTACTGAGGTTACTCTGCTGAAAGGATTTCATCATGGCCTCCATAGCAGACATGGGTCCTAAGTGCCATCAGCTCCACACATGAAGCAGGACACACCTTCAGTTTGGTCTTGGCTTTGGCTTGTGAAGGGTATGGGCAGGATATTTGTTTATTTTATTTTATTTAAGAAACTTGTATTCCACCCCCCTTTCACCAAATGGTCTCAAGGCTGGTTACAATAAGAAGAGTTGGCTTTTCTTCCCCACTTTTCTCCCTCTTTTAAGAGGACTCAAAGCGGCTGACAAACCTTCTGTTCTTCTCCCCACAACGCAACACCCTGTGAGGTAGGATTGTGAGAGCTCAGAAGAGAGCTGTGACTAGCCCAAGGTCACCCAGATGGCTTGGTGGAGGAGGGCAGCATCAAACCCAGTATTCCAAGATAAGAGTCTTTTCCGTGTCTTGCCTGTCCTCCAGCTCTGCTTGCGGCATGCCTCTGGCTTAGGGCAGAAATGCCACTGGTAAAGCTGTCAGAGGCATGCTGTTGTGTTTGGGACTATAGCCATGCCTTGCAGCCAGAGCCTGAACTGGAGCCCACCCTGGAGGCGCAGGTCTACTTGACACGGTCCACTCAGCATGGGCACTGGTGGCAGTCACTGAGAGCATCACCATGGCACCACCACCAGCAATACTGCACACTTGGGATGTCTGTGATCACAAGAAGGGGAGAGGAAATTGGAGTAGCTTCAAAAACTGCCCCCCCCCCCGGCTCCACTTTGATAGAGACGAGTCCTTATACTGTCCTTGATGGGGCTCCTGACTTTTCCATTTTCCACCGGCAGTCTGCTCGGGGGGGGGGGGGATGACACGCAGAGCTCCTCTTATGTTCTTATGATTTTGTGCAACATGTACAATGGTGTTTAGTGAGCAACTGTCTGTCTGGGAATCAAACAGCAGCAGCAAAAGCAGGAGGGAGGGGAAGCTGGGATTCCCCACCCTTGAACACGTCACCGGATCAAACCCAGTCAGGAGAGAGGGGTGGGCAAAGGGCAAGGAGGAAAAGAATCGCTTTCCCCAATGCTTTTTCCAAGCATTGGAAACACAACTGGGGTTGACTGCGATTTAAGGTCCTGAAAGTGGGATCGGCCAGAATGTGCATTTGCATCTGGTTTTGTTTCATTTTCAAAAACATTTTAAACAACTCAGGTGGGAACACAGCCAAGGTTTATCAGCCACTTTGAATCCCCTTAAATGGGTGAGAAAAGCAGGGTAGAAAAGCCAACTCCTCTTCTTCACCCACTCCTGAAAAGATCCTCTCTGGACTTAGAGGTGTTCTCCATCTACCATTGAACCACAAATACCCTTGTCATTATCTTGTGACTGAAATAATAAATTGGACAGCTTGTGTGTTGCATGTCAAAGGCAGGGAATGTGCTTTTTTCCTGATGTATTCTATTCCATTCCATTCCATTCCATTCCATGGGAGATCCTGCTTGGAGTGTCAACAATGTATTATTGACGGGGATGGCTACAATAGGGCACCCAGGTAGCTTCCTTTAATTGTCTAGCACCACTGTGACTCTCACAGCTTTTCCAGGAGAGGCAACATCAAGGAATTATGGCATTTTAGAATATATGGGAGGGTTCCTGTCCCTGCAATAGATATTTTTGATGTCATTGCCTGGCTGGGATTAGGTGAAATAACTAAAGGAGGACAAACTTGGTGACTGTAACCACATATGTATGGTGCCAGGATTTAAAACATTAGAAGGACAGAATAAAATATGCATTTGAATAAGAATGAGACTCATGTCAGAACAACCACAGCATGTAAGAAGGGATGATTATATGTGAACACAGGACATGAAGTCTGTTACTGTCTCAACATGTGCTGTCCATTGTCCAAAAAAAACAGTTTAAAATTGCTACCTAATCATTTCAGTTTTGAATTTATGGTGTATTCCTCTGCATTAGTGTCCTTACTCTAACTCGTTTCAACCTAGAAATAAATAAGTAAAATGTTTTTCATTACTTGAATTCCTCAGAATTACTGGTTCATGTCAACAATGTCCCGTGTAAACATTTCAGCCATGGATCTGAACTGATGATAAGTGAATAGTTTCGGGGCATGCTATATTGTGCAAGTAAATAAACTGAATTATCAAAAGATTTTAGCAAAATTATTTCTTAAGACTTGGAAGCCAAGCATCTCTAGAGAAACCCAACCCTCTTCTTTTTTGTCCTGAATTCAACTGCTAATAAAAAACTCATTTTTTTTTCAAACCTCAAGGAAAGCAAAAACATAAATATAACTACAAGGATAGAAATTGCACTATGACAACTATTGGAAAAATTGCAAGGTATAAACTTGCTGCACTTAAAATACACCAATAAAAGGTGCATTTTCCTTAATAATAAAAGTATGTACCAGGCCATAAATAAATTTTAAAAATCGTTTACTGTTGTTATTTTTCTGTTTAGGTTTGGTTGACAAGTGATGATGAAGAAGAAGAAGAGATTAAGGCCTTTTCTCCAGGCCTTATTCCAGATTCCATCCTGAGGGGGTCTGGTATAGTCTGCATCAGCATGATCGGATATAATCCAGAATAAGACCCAGTGTAGAAAAGATCAAAGGTGGAGATGTAATACAAGTACCTGGAAGAAGGAACAAACTGAAATAGATTTGACTTTCTATTGACTTCCTCTACCCCGCCCTGATTCCAGCCTGACAACAATGCCATACAAAGCCAGTGGTGGCCATTCACAGTACAAGCACTAAACTAGCCCCCATACTTGTCAGCAGTGCTTATAAGTGCAAACAGCTAGCTTGGGCTGCCTGGGTCATCAAAGCAACATCAAAAGCAACATCCAGTGAGAGGCCAGACATTGCCATGGCAATCCAGCCAATGAAAACAACTGTACAGCCACAGTCACGCAGCCACATCCCTTTGCTGCACCGCACCTGGAAGAGGGTGCAAAACCACCTCCCCAGGAGTGGTCCAGGGTCAACCTGGTCAGACTGCTTTTTAACAGCCCACAGTCAGACTCCTGGTCAGACTGTGGACTGCTTTTTAACAGCCCATAGTTGGATTGCTCTGGGGAAGACTGCAGCATCCCTGCAGGATGTGATAGTGTCCAGGTGTGGATATGTCTCACCGGCAAGTGGATCAGAGCTCTTTACACGGTAAGTGCAAAAACAGCCCTGAAGTCTGCTTAGAAGGCAGATGTGTTACTTTCATTGCTCTATCACCAAGATCAGTGGCTGCCAGGTCAGCATGAAAATACTGCTTCTTTCTATATTTCTTATTATCTTAAGCTAATGTGTGAGGGTTTTTGTTCAACAAGTATACTGGTGGGGTTTGATTAAGGATTTTACATCATTTACTTTATTGCAATTGCTTGCCCTGCTAACCACGTGAAAGAGAGCAACTTTTTGTGTTTAAATTTCCCATTATAGTATTACCCTGATATACATCCAGGATGCAAAGTTCTAGAGAAAGCTTGACCCCCTTGTCCATTGTTAAAATTAATTTCATTTTGGATTTCTTTCTAGAACTTAGTTATAGCTGCACATACAAAAGTAAGTACCTGGTAGGAGTGAGAGCATTTTTAGGAGGCAAGTCAACCTGACTGGAATTTTGTACCATGTGTATGGATGGACAAAAAAATATTTGTCAGCTTTGAATTCGTGTTCACATTCAAACCATTGACAATTCACGTGCAAATCAAAAGGGGCCTATATTTGTAGGCCCAAATTCACACAAGAAGCCAATATATCTGGCTTTTGTTGAATCTTCATAGAGGATTTGATGTGGCCAGATCTCGCCCTCCCGCAACTCTCCCCTCCCATGGCCATGCCCCCTTACTTTTTAATTTGGTAGCAGGAGCCGCCGGCACCATCACACCCGCCTTAGAGACTCAGATAGGCCTTTTGGAGATTTGTGGGCAGCTGAATAGGCCACGCCCATTCACGAATTGTGGAAAATCTCAATTTCCCACAGTTCACAAATGGAGGCAGCCTCTTCAGCTGCATACGCACCTCCAGGAGGCCTAGTTGAGCCTCTGAAGAGGATGTGATGGTGGCAACAGTAGTGGCAAAAGGTGAATGGGGTATGCGTGTGTGTGAGGCAGGGCAGAAAGGATGGAGGTTCCCTTCGCATGTGAATATTCGATGAATGTTCACACATGAAGGCAAAGCCCTCTACATTTGTAGGGGGTTGCACGAACATCTCCTCCCTTCAACTCAAATTGAACTGAAGGGGATAAATGTGCTTTGGGCACATCCCTAACCAAGCGTGACAAAGTTGAATAGTATTTTCTAAAACTTTAGATGATAAATGGGATGTTGTTTGAGTAGACCATATTGATTTCCAATCCTGTTCTGCAGGATGCTTTGCAGCTTTCTAAGTAGTTTTTATCTAGGTTTTCTTGGGGGCTGTCTTATGAATATCAAGAGCCCTATTTCAAAATATTGCAACATTCTGTGGCAGATAATGGAACCCGTTTCAATGGTGCATTTTGGTGTGGTTCTGAAATGAGTCTCTTAGCAATTGGGAACATGGAGGCATGCATTATGCACTTTATGGGGTTTTTTTTCCACTGAGCTCCTTTAACAAGATCCTAAGAAGATCCAGATCTAAGGGATGGGTACTTCCCTTAATCCAGATCTAGCAGATCCAGATTAAGGGAAGTGCCCAGTGTGTTTCCATGGATGGTCTAGCACCCAATAGCAATGGGTGCTAGCCTGCCTGCTGTGGAAATACCAGAGCACCCATTTCCAAACTAACTTTGAAAATCCTCTGGAGCATTTGACAGCTGCATTACTCTCACAAGGGGTTTTTCTTCAGAGCCTGCGCTAAGCTCCAAAGGCAACTTTGGAGGGACTTTAAAGTCTTGAGTTTGGGGTACCCCTTATTTCAGACTTCACCATCTCAAAGTGCACACATTTGCTCCATACGAAGACTACAGGGGGCAACTTGGTGAACAAGTACCGGATGGTGAACAAGTGTCTGATGTCACTGCCACCACCAGCACAGGAAAGAAATATCCCCACTGGCTACCCACAGAAAGAACCAAGAATCCACACTGTTCAGGGTGCATGTATTCTATGGGTGTTTTTCCACTGTCAGAAAGTACCCATTTTTGCACCCATTAAGGACCCATTTGGGTGTGAGCCGGATGATCCCATTTCCACCACGGCACCAATTTGGGACCCGATTGTTTCGACTGCCACTGGGGAAATCCAGATCAAATGGGTACTTTCTGGCCTTTAATCTGGATTTTCTATAGACCCCATTAATGGGGTCTACAATGGGGTCTTCAGGCAGAAAATCCGGATTAAAAGGAGCCTGTTTCCACGCAATGGGGTCTAGAGGAGGCTAGGGGGAGGGGACACCCATTGGGGGGGGAACCCCAAAACCTAAGCTTCGAAGTCATTTCGAAGTCTGTGCAAAATAACTCCGGAGCGTCTTTGAAGTCTGTGCTGATCTTCAGAGTGAACTTTGAAGTGACTCCAAAGTGACTCCGAAGTCACCTCGAAGCTCACTCCGAAGTCACCTCGAAGCTCACTCCGAAGATCAGCACAGACTTCAATGGAGCTGTTTTGCACAGACTTCGAAGTGACTTTGAAGCCACTTCGGAGATTGCACCCCCTGTCCCCCCAAACACCTGGGGTGACAAGCAGACCCCTCATGGGTAGATCCGGATTTCCAAATGGGTGCTCCAGTGTTTCCATGGCAGGGAGGCTAGCACCCATTGCTATTGGGTGCTAGACCACCCATGGAAACACATTGGGTACTTCCCTTAATTTGGGTCTACTAGATCCAGATTAAGGAATGTACCCATTCCATAGATCCAGATCTTCTTAGGCTGAATCCCCAAAAGACTTATTAGCCCCTCTCGGATTCCTCTGCAGTCACTCTGTTATAGCTGACTTTAAAAGTCCCCTCCACTTCCAGAAGTGTACTTGGTCCTCTCCTTGTGTGGACAAACGCATATGCCTTGAAGGATCCAGGGGACATTATTTATTTCACATGGAACAGGCTTTACTCTTCCCACTTTTTACGCAGATGATAAACTGTGATAAAATGATCTAATCTTCTCAAGAAGTTCATGTAGACCAATGGATAACTGCACCATCACAATCACCTAGACTAAACACAATACTGACAGTCACTAACCTAAAATCTTTTCTGAATGTCTTGGCAACATTCCTATTAAGCATTGGTGCAAAGGGTGGGTCAATTCTCTCTAAGACATCTCCTTGGCAAATGCCTGGGTTTATAAGAGGACAAAGCCTTAAAGGGCTGAATGCTTTATTGAAAAGCATTTGAGCCAGACCAATGTAAACACTTTGCTGACTGAACCAAAGCCAAGCCATGCCTGAGCAAAGGTCAAAGCAGGGAACAGGGTAATTCTTCTGTAGTTGAGAGAGCCAAGAGCCACACGTCTGGCAGGGTCAGGGATCTGCAAGCCAAGGACTTCCTTCTACTCCAGGAAACAGATTAAAGCAGATCACAAGCAACATGCTTGTAACTAAAGCATCCGCATGTACATACCACATACATGCATAGGATTGTGACATTGACAATTCATGGCCATGCAACATTGCCGCCCAAATGACATAGCCATGGTGGGATTAATAGAAAACCTAAAACTTTCTGTTCTCCACCCCATCCTGGAAGACAGTTCACAAATATTTCTTGCTCCCAAACACATTCATTTGGAAATCCCTTATGAATGTCAGCGCTGCAAAAATGCATGCATATGAATATGTGTCAGCTCACTCACACACACTCACTTATACGCTCACACATGCACGCACACCCCTAACTGCCAGAAAGCCAGTCAAAATGTGCACATATCACAGACTAGCAAGGGAGTGAATCGCTTTGGCAACCATGGACAAACAAGACCTGTTATTGGAGAAACCATAAATAATAGTGAATCTCTGCAATTGCAAAGCACAATATTATTGTGGAATTACAACCAGCACCAACTTTATTAGTCAACTTCACTCTAGCGAATTTATGTAAAAATTCATTCCGCCCCTCCCCCAAATAATTTGTAAAGGAGGAGGAGTTTGTGATTTAACCCAAGTTCTTCACCCTTATGTCAAGATATCAAATGTGTTCAACTAATATCTGTTGCTAATAATCCATAATGCAAATAAATGATATATGCAAAAATAATCATGGCTGCAACTCCTTTTTTTGAGGTGGCTTCATTATTACGACAGACCATCTCCTCCACCTCTGACTAGGATGTCTTGACAAGCAGTACCACCAGTCTATGAAAGCCTCGCAAGCTGACCTCCATGCACATTGTAGGCAGCCCATGTATCCATGAATTGCAGCAAGACATATGAAGGGGTCAGGATGTGAGGTAGTGATGTCAGTTCTTGGTGCCCTGACTTAGGATCCTCTTCCAAGGCTTGGAGTCCTAGTGCCTTTCTGCAGATGCTTTGACATGGGGGACAATGGAGAAACACCACCCTCAGGGTGCAGGAAGGGTGACTCCATTGCACAGTGAAGATGCAACCTGTGTCATGGTTGCATAATCCACCAGATATAATGACTTCAACATTTATTCAAATCCCAACGAAGGACTAAGGAATCAGTGAAGTATCTTTGAAGAATATGGCTATTCCCAACTAGGTGGTCGTTGTTGTTATTTGCAGTTGTGAAATGATTATCTTATTTATTTTGATGTCTTTTTTGATATTGCACCTTTGAAATCGTACACCACACGCCTCTGTAACTATTCACACCAGTGCCAGTATCGGGGATCGCACAAGGCTCCGGGCAAAAGATGGCAACATCTAGATCCAGGTAAGTCTGTGGACATGTTGGGGGTTGATTTGGCATGCACTGGCATTTGCTGGTGCACACCAGTTGGGGATGCACTTTTCCCATCCTGCATATGGGAAGCAAAGTGCAGAAACACCTAGAATTAGATAACGTGGAAAGAAAATGACTAATCAATCACATTGCTAATGTGTCCTCTCATCCTGAAGGAGGACTAAAGCTAGATTAGGTGTGAATGCATCTCCATGTTTTAGAACAGAAACAATAACAGAAGGAGCCGGCAGCCCCAGCTACAAGCCCAGGACTGTCACCTGCAATCTGGCTGGAGTAATAAGAAGCAGCTGAGGAATCTAAAGAAGATCCCAGAATTGCCTCCTGGCATCTGGAGGTACCCAAAATCTGTTTTGCTCCCTAGTAACTGCTCCATGCAGTTTTACTGGTAACAGTACAGACATGCTTTGTCATGCCTTCTTCTGGCAGATTTTTCTATTTCCTCCTTCAACCTACAGCAGCTGGTATTCCCAGGCAGTTTTCCATCCAAGCACTAATAGGACCCAACTGTGCTCAGCCTGTGAGCTCAGACAAGATTAGCTAGAAGGCATAACCCCAATGGCAAACCAAAGCTTTCAATTATATAGGAACCACACGTTTCAGTTACCTATTCAGCTAGAGGTGCTAATTCACCTTGGAAAAAAGCAGCTTCATAAAAACAGAAATAATCTCTGTTACACTGCATAATATTGGGTCTGACGAAAATCCTGTCTTTTGCCTTTCCCTTTGTTGAGAATGTTACCGTCCCCACATGTGACTTCCTGATTGCGTCTGTCCCAGTTTTCATCCTTTTTTCTTTTTTTAAATTTCTGCTCCAGCGCATACCTGATTTAGCCTTGGTAATACTGAGGTTCAACAAACTGTTGCTTTTCAAAATATCCTAAAGCACAGTGTTAAAGTTTAATTAAATGGAATTTAATTTTAATTAAAGGTAAATTAAATTTTAATTTCATGCAAGAAACACTGTTCAGTTTTTGCCATTCAGACGTTCCTTGCCTATTATTCTATGCAATCAACCTTTTCATTTCCACCAGGGGCTGAAATTTCAGGTGCTGTGAGGGAGTTGGTAACTTCTGAAGAACATGTCTTCATCTGTCTTGTCTGGTTCAGTTCAGTTTGGTTCAATTCCAGCCAAACCACACAGTCCAGTTTGAAAGTTTGACAACAATTCTACACAGGAAACAAGACTGCTGCCAGACCTCCTGACCCATGCAGAACTTTAAAACATCACAAGAAAAGTCCCTTTCTGGGGAAGCAGGTTCAACCCCCACTCTGCCCCAGGGATAAACAAACTCAAATTAAATGCATTATGCAGCTATCTCGCTGCTACCAGACATCCTGACACAAGGAGAACTTTAAAACATCACATTAAAAGGCTCTTACCAGGTCAGAAGAATCTTCACTCCCCTCCTCAGACACAAATAAACTCAAATGTAAATAAATCTTGCTGTTCCAGGAACTCCTGACACTTGGAGAACTTTAAAATGCCTCAGTAAAGGGCCCTTCCTAGCTCACCCCCATTCCTGTTTAGCACAGTCAAGTTCAAAGTGAATAAATTATGCAGCTATCTCACTACTACAAGACTCCCTGGCATATAGAAAACTTGAGAACACCACAGAAAAGCCCCTTCCCAGGGAAGCAGGCTCACCTCTACTCCTCCCACCCCAGGCATAAATGAACTCAAACTAAATAAATTTCACAGCTATCTCACTGCTCACAGGTGTATCAATGGCTACTAGAACAGATGCCTAGATATCCCTTTCAGGCTAGAGAGACAGGAAGGATCCCTCAAAAGACCATTTGCAGGGATTTGAGAGCAGATGAAGGTTTTGCCTTTGTCTTCTGCTTCAGATGTCCAGAAGCACGTGGCGGCCCACTGCATGAAACAGGATGCTGGACTAGATGGGCTGTGGCCTGATCCAGCAGGGCTCCATTTTGCTTTTAAGTTCTTATGTACCCTACTCCCTCAAACCAAACAAACTGCAGCAGCAGACAAAAAAGAAGAGAGCAGAACAAGTCAGAGAGAGTAGCAGGCTAGACCTAGCACCTACCTTAAACTAACCCTCACACTTCACTGCCCCCCAACCAGAAAAAAGGCAGATAAGGAAAAGAGAGATAATAGAATAATTAGAGAAATCAGCTGGCACAGACCAAATCCAAGTCACAGAGAGAATCTACTAAAGCAGAGAACCCAGCCAGGAACTACTTTCAGTTTGTGAGTCTTCTTTTAGGCAGGAAACACACAAACTGCAAAGCAGTTCTGGTCTGTCTCCAGATACTTTAATGTGAAGTCAATTGAAATAACAGGCTCTTTGGTCCTTTTATACACTCTCATTCATTCCCTTGAGTTTGTCCTTCCTCCCTCCCTCCAAATCAGCAAATAGTATACCAGTTTCCCTGGCACCAAAACATAACAAACCAAAGGAGCAAACATCCTTTACATAAGCAATTGTTGGAACTTGAATCACTCAATTGCCAAAAAAATGGTGAGTGACTGAGAACAAGATAGATAATATGTTGTTTTAAAGGCAACAGACTCTGAGAACAGTTCATTGAATGTGCCATGTGTTTGGCTGAAATATGAACACTTTGTGGTGAGCAATGGCCACTGTTTACCTCAATGGGAAATATTTGAACACCGCTTGCCTTCTATGAACAAAATGATCCAGTTTGGCACACCCCTTCTCTGTGTGAAGAACACCCTTCTTTCAAGTCAGAATCAATGGAGACACAGTAGAAGCCCAGATATACAGATCTGGGTTGCACACATAACTGATTGTATGCAAATATTTTCCTCATTTCGTCTGTCAGGCAGTAGCCAAGCAGAGATGGGAATGGTTTTTACAATATAACAGCATTGGGTGACTTAAAACATAACACCATTGGGCCCTATTAAAACAAAGTAACAGAACATTTGATGCAGTCATGGATCCCTTAGTGATGTGTCTGGGTTAATTTGGGGGGCTCTGTGAGTAAACATGGGTAAGTAAATAAGTCCACACACAGGTCTCAAGATTCAAAAGGTTCAGTCTGTTCCTTACAATCCCCACTTAGCACACTAGAACCACTCTAGTGTACCCGTCACTAGGGGTGTGCAGAAATATTTGTACTATTCTTTATTCGTATGAATTTGCACAAATTCAGACATTTGTGAATGAATGTCTGGACATTCGTACATTAACAATTGTATGAATACAAATGTTTCAGACATTCAAATGAATAGTTCAAACATTCGTTTAACGGTGTGGATACGTATGCCTCCCTTGCATATTTGTACGTATCCGTACAGATGAATACAGGATGCGTACAGATACCATCTATGGATGCGTATCATTGAATACGCATCCATACGTATTGAGTATTCGAACAAATACATACGAATACATTTGTATCAAACCAAATGTCCAGACATTCAAAATTGCACATTTTTATGAATACGAATGTTGGGATATTCAATTTGTTATGAATCAAGTGCTGAAAATTGCATTCATGCACTTCCCTACCTGCTGACTGTTCGGATCAGAGGGTGACAATGATGAATAGTTTAGCAGGTTATCAGAGAGCTCCCACAGGCATGTGCGCCTGGTGGCGAGGAGGGGAATTCATGTGCAGGGGCGATCTTACATAACAGCTGTTCCCTGACTCCTCTTCCCCCATCACACACAGACAGCTGCTGACAGATTGGCTAAAGCTATTAAGGGACCAAAAGGATTGAGTTTTAATTCCATAATTATTTGCTCTAGGAGAGATACTTGTAATCACTAAGAATGAGATTGGGAATGGTATTCTCACAAATGGGGATGGGAGGAAAATGAGGCTTTAAGTAACTTCCGTTTTGTTTTGTGGGTTTTTTTTTTTAAAGAAAAAGATATTGTATTAGCTCACTGTGAGGGGGGGAACATCTCTAGCCTTTTGACCCCCTAATCCTGAGCACATCGACCAACCAGTATGGAAAACTTTTTTTCTGATCTCTCTCCCGCACCTCCTGCCTCCCGCCTGAGCCATTTTTCCTCTGCCAGGTAAGGGTTTCCTCCTTTTAAAGCAGGGATTCCCCCTCAGCACAGCAACACTGCCAGGCGCATCTCAATGAGAACAGGGGGGCTCCCCTTCCCCACACGGCACATTTCAGCCTCACACTGTTGGCTCACAGACACATCCACTGCAATGGATGTCACCATGGAAACAAGGTCTTGCGAACAAATAGTCTGCAGTGATGCTTTCCTTCCTTCCTCCCTCCATTTCTTTCTTTCTTACTTTCTTTGCATGCATACAAAAAGTGTGGCTGAATCTCCCTTTTTCTCCGCTTAGGACCAGAACGTAAGAAAATTTGTATTCGTTTGAATAGATCCCTTCTGAATGTGGTAGGATTCTATTCAATACAAATATATTCATACAAATTTGTATAAATATCCAATATGAATGAATACGTATCCCATACTTATCCGATACATATCCCATAACATGTCCGCTCTGAAAGCATCAAATCTGCCCTGAATCCACTTTAAATCTGCTCTCAAACCATGTCAAATGCACTCTGGATCCACTGCAGATGTGACTGACGTAGCCACTTTCCCACATCCCCGGTTCACGAATGTTCCAAAACATTTGTACAAATACTAATGTCAATGTATGAATGTTGTAACAATCAATTTGTATACAAATGTTTGAATTCATACAAATTCATACGACTACTGAATGTTACAAATACTTGCACACATCCCTACACCAGAAGCATTTTGGAAGGAGGAAACACTCCTAACAAATAATTCTTCTGTCCATCTCAGTAGCTCAGGGCAGCATCTACAGGGATCATGAAGCCAGTCCTGTGGTGCCATATGCACTATCTTAGTACCAGCATCGCCCATAGGTGACGTAGTCGTGCCTGCCAAGAGACCAATCAGATCCATTATTAGATGCCGTCCTATGAAACCTTGTTAAGTGTGACAGTTCCCTGGCAATATGAGGCCTGGATGGCTCCAAAGCACCAGTCAGGGGGCCACAATGCAGTCTTTGTGTCACTCTTTGCACTGACAGAACCACCAGTCTTGTTAGATGTAGATAGCGCCCCAGGTCTGGGGTGGTTTCCAAAACTGATAACCCCAAATGACAAACAATGCCAATCAATATAGAAAACTAGCAGAACTTAATGGGAAATATATAATTCTGACCTTCATTACAAAGGTTTGATGAAGCCAGGTGTAAGGGAGGGAGCTACTGGCTGTGGCTGGTCCTTAGGTGATGATACTGTACAGACCAGTATACTAGACCAGCATGGGTACTAGGAGCCTCCCTTCCACACAGTGGTGTGGTCTAAAGGAGATTCCAGGACTTTCCTTTGACAGCAACAGCATGGGGAAGTCCAGTATACCAGCCATGCAGAATCACTCCAAACCCATGAGTCTCCCCATCCTCGAGAATCCAGCAGCACTCATGTGGATCTATCTGTCCCAGACAAGCAATGTAGGTCATTCTGAATGTGCACAACCTAATCCAGCAAAGGTTGAGTGTGAGCTGCAGCCCTTTCACCTTCCTCAAGAGGCAATCACCTGACACCCGCAACCCATGGCTTATTTATTTCTTTGCTTTGTTCATTGCATTTTAAAGACTCCCTTTCACTCTGAGGGCTCAGAGCAAGTCACAGAAGGCAGAATTTTAAAAAATAAATAACAAAACTATAAAAATACCATCTTAGGACTTAAGAAAAAGGCCACCAACTTGTCACAGCTCCCATCTCTTTGCAAGCACAGAAGCATGAGAAGCTTTTGATTCTTCTGCTCAGTGGGCAGCATCATTGAGAAAAGTGATTCAGGCTCAGCAATCCCTTCCCTCAAACTCAAATTTGGTGGATGCTGAAGCACCTGGGGTGATTTTGCACAAAGAGGAGCCCTGCTGGATCAGGCCACAGCCATCTAGTCCAGCTTCCTGTCTCACACAGTGGCCCACCAATTGCCCATGGGCATCTCAAGCAGAGACAAGGGCAAACCTTCCCATGCTCTTAAATCCCAGCAAATGGCCTTAGAAGCATCCTGCTTCTCCCCACAGCCTGAAAGATGTACTTAGGCATCCATTCTAGTAGCCACTGATACATCTCTCATCCATAAATTTGTGCATTAACATACTTACACTGTGAATGAAAGACAGAACCCGAAGTACCACCAGTATCGCCCATGTGCAATGAACTAACCTTGACTAGCACTCACACTTGCCCACCCACCCTCATGTGATTGGTCCCTCACCTGTGTTCGATTACTGAGCTGCACCTCTTCTGGACACCGCCATCTTGAGTGCATCATCCTCCATGACTACGTGTGTGTCAGCAACATTGCTATCACAATGCTGATGCTCTGCACAGTCACAGTCACATCAGGGGGTCATTGGACCTGCCAGGGCACTCGTGCAGCAGCTCCAATGACCTCCCTGGCTGGCAGAGATGTGAATGGGCACCAGCTGGACGCTTGCAGGTAAGTTCCAGTCCTGTGGGATAAGAGTTGGCGAGCTTGTGGTACATGATTTTGTAAACTGTAGCTAGTTCACAATAGGTGAACATCTGGGAAGGCAGGGCACTTGTAGGCTGTAAGTGCCTGCTGCAAGTGCGGATGCCCCTGCCCAGGTGTTCACCTATCATGAACTACGGGCCAAAGTGTGAATTGGCCCCTGGTTACTTGCTGGCTTGAAATACCAATTATAGGGACTCAGCCCAGTTTCCCTCTAGGGAGTATAAAAGCTCCAAATTCAGCTGCCCACTCCTGCTCCTCTTGCCCTTCTTCAGACTATAAGCTTAAGACTGCATCCAGACAGGTGTTAAAATGTGCAGTTATGTCATGGCTATGTTGGGATTGCCACACGTATCTATGGCAACCCCAAACCCCCACTACATAGTGGTGAAATCCGCTTCATCCTGTTCCATGAAAACCCAACTCTTAATGTGGGTTTTCCCAGAATAGCATGAAAACCTGCCTCTCTGGAAGCTTCACAGTGTGATCTTTACTGAATAAAATCCCCCCCCTACATGTGCTCTCAGCTGAATCTGAGGCAAAAATGGCCACTGCGCATGTGTAGGGGCTAGCGCCTGTGTACTTCTGGGTATTTCACAATGTCAGAATACTTGGACATGTGTGTTACACCAGCACAGAAGCAGGCATTTGCTCCACACTGACCACATCCCTATGCAAGCAATTTGGTGCAATCTGGGCTTGTTTTAGATCTGGTGTGGGACTGAAACCGAATCTTGTCCATCCCCATGCTATCACCGCTAACGTACAGCCGTTCCCATGCAAACTGTGCTAAACCCCAGCACAACGGAATAACGCCATCTCTTCTCCGCCCCCTCTCTCCTGATTGGAAGCCGAACTGACGTCACCCTTGTGCCACCTGCTGCAGCAATTACTGGGAAACGCCACCAAATGCCACATCCCCCCCCCCTTAGCAGCACAGAGAAGCCAGGATTGAGTGGCAAAAATTAATAATTTTTTAAAACCAGCCCTTTGACGAGGTTTGGCGGCAGTTGAGCAGTTTTGCTCACCTCTATTTCACCGGGAACTGCAAGAACGCCCAGAAAGTGGAAAAGGGAGAAAAATCAAGCCATTATCCTGCCTGCCTTGGTGACGGGGAAGGGGGGTGGAACACTTGTCAGAAAACAATCTCGTGGGACAGTGAAGGCCATTTGAACCTTTCATCCTTTCGGCTTTAACACTATTTACTGCCAAAACTCAGCAGTTGCAATCTCCAACGCACAGAGCAGGAACAGCGAGCACAAGACATGAAACCCCACCTCCCAATGACGTGAGTGCCAATCTCCTCCCCAAATAGCCTGGGACTGTCCCCATGTGCAGGCCCAGTTCCCAAAGCAATGCATGCTGAACCACCAAATCACAACAAGAACAGTTTTTTCCAGGACCAAATTTGGTCCTGGCTTCGGCGATTTGGTCCGCAAAAATCAGACCAAATCAAAAATGCATGGGGACGGCCCTTCCCGAATCCAGTTTTGATTCAGGACAAAACGTGCATGAGGACACGGCCACTGTTGCCCAGCTATCTGGGCAGCAAGCAATTATTCCAGAGAAGCTTTACTCTGGAATATCACTAAAAAGTGGAATATTCTGGCAATATCTGGAGGCAGCCGGAGAGTATTACCACAACAAATTATAGGCTGCCTTCACATGTGTGTGTTTTTTAAAGCCCATGGACTTCTGAGGTAGTATAGAGACGGGTTGGCAGATGGGTTTGTTCCCATGCCACTATGCCCCTCCCTCCTCTCAGGAACTTTCTAGGCTAGAGAAGGTGTCTTAGAGATGGAATGAAGACACAAGGGCCACATGCTGCCCGCTCGAAGAGGCTCTTGATCTACGTTTTTGGTATCTGTGAATGCAGCCTAGTGCCTGAAGATACTACTGTATTTTGACTACCAGGGAGGAGAGTGAACATCTAAATTCATTTACCTCATAGGCCAAAACATATCTTATCAACCTATACATCTTGATTGATGGAAGAGGAACTCTATTTGTTTCCTCACCTAAGACAGCAAATATCTCAGGTCAGTCCTGGAAGATAGTGATGAAACTAGGGATGTGCATGAATGTTCATCGCATTCAAAATTCATTTGAATTTGTTCAAATTCAGACATTCAAATTCAAATCGAATACTGGTACATTCAAAGACTGACATTTGAATGAGAATCTAATACTTCTATACATTTGTACAAAGTTTTGCTAAATTTGTGAACCTAGGGAGGTTTGAAAGCGGCTGCCCAGTCACATCTGCAGCGATCCAGAGTGAATTCAAAGCAGATTCAAAGTGGATTCAGAGCAAATTTGACGTGTTCAGAGTGAATTCATAGGGGATTTGTAGGACATTTGTAGAGGACTCATAGGCATGAATGGCAGCAGGGATGCAAATAATAATAGTAGTAGTAGTAGTAGTAGTAGTAGTAGAAGAAGAAGAAGAAGAAGAAGAAGAAGAGTTGCCTTTTCTATCCCACTTTTCTCACCTATTTAAAGGGACTCAAAGCAGCTGACAAAGCTTTCTGTTCTTCCTCCCTGTGAGGAAGGGATAACAGACACCCTGTGAGGTGGGTGGGGCTGTGAGAGCCCAGAAGAGAGCCATGACTAGCCCAAGGTCACCCAGCGGAATCAAAGTCAGTATTTTGAGATCAGAGTCTGGCTCCCTAACCACTAGACCAAACTGACTCACTCAAAGAACATTAGTATTGAATTCTAATCCCGCCACAGTCAAAGGGGCTTTATTAGAACAAATGTGAATTTCCTCGCATTTGATTTCATTCAAATTGAACCCACACAAAAACATTTGTACCCATCTCTAAATGAAGCCACTGCAAACAAAGTCTTCATTTTGTGACATAACTACCAGTTTCAACTTAGCTGTTTCTCATTGTGTCCTTGCAGCATACATGCTTTGGCTGTGGCCGCACCAAAAGCTAAGTTGCCAACATGCCAAGAAAGCAGAGTCACACCAGGATTGGAAGAAGGGCTAGACACAGCCATATATAACTGAGTAATGCCTGGCAAGTCTTGAGGTAGATGTTCGCAGATTAGCACGTCATTTTTAATCTTCTTAGACTGCCCCTAGCCCAGTTCTGTTTCATTATACTACATTTAATCCTGGAGCCATCAAATGTGCTGTATCTCTTGGCGCTGTGACTCTGGCCCATTGCCTTACCACGTCCAGTTCATTGACCCTTTCTGGCACCATCACTATGCATCATGGAGAAGTGTTGCATCCCATGTCTACTTTTGCACCAGAGGTGTCTCCTCCACCCCAGCTTGGCTAATGCCCAGAGCAATAACATCTAAAGGGCCTTGACTTGGCTCCCGTTCTTCTCCTGGAAAATATGAGGCTTTACTGGACGATATTAATGTTTTGGGCTTTGCCAGCCAGGGGCTCCTAGAAGTCTACTGTACAAGCAAGATGGTAAAAGGGAAGCCACCCTCACCACTTGTCAGCCAACAGTTTATCAAGCTTGCTACAAATGGAAAGTTCTGCTTTTCGGTATTAACACAGTGAACCAAAATTTCCCTGCATTTGAATATTTAGCTCATTCTTTTATCTGTTTTTAACATAAGGTTCCCCAAACGATGGTTTACAGCTGAAATTACTTCTAAATGTAATACAGACAATTATAACATGATTTAATAATGCCATTCTAATGCAAAAATAACAGTAAAACCAACTCTCTAATTACACCCCAAATGCCCAGTGGAATAAAAATGTTTTCATTTGTTTTAGTAATGGGAACAAGTCAGAACATACATGGTGCTTTTAAGACAATGGATGGTTATAACTTAAGAGATTCAGCTCCAGCTATATAGAACTAAGTAATATCGGTTCCTAAAAATATGGCAGATTTCCGCAGCAGATATTAACACCATGATATAATTACCACAGAACCAACCCAGCTATTTGCTGGGGGGCCAAGAAGCAACTGATCTTGGTGTTTGTCCTCTTATTCTGTGCGTCTTTGTGATCTCAGTCTGTGTGGAATGGGACCTTCATCTTGCTTTCTTCACCTGGGCCCCATGCCACCTTGGTTGGCCCCTGGCAAGCTGCCCCTCACCCTCTTTGTAGCCAACAACTCAGCTTCAGAGCTGACTTGCCACGTCCAAATGTGAAGAGCCTTCAGAATAGGCATGGAAGTCACTGTTGTCACTGTCATGTGTCATGGTGTCAGCTCCCATACGTGTGGATGCAACCAAAATGTTTCCTGAGATAACTGAAGACCAGACCTGATGACCATCAAATATTTGGGTCTGAAACTCCAAATAAGGTCAGACAAGGAGCCTCAATATGATCTCATTTCCTTACCCCTCTTCCATCATAATTCCTCAGTAAGGCAGCTGTCCAAGTGATCTTAAAATTAGATTATTACTGCAACAGTTGTCTTAAAAAATAGCTCTGAAGACAACAGTCCATAAAGGGCCATGCTAGTGAAGAAGCAGTAAGCCTACACAGCCACTTCATGCTGCAATAGGGCTTCAAATGGATTTTAAGGTGACTTTGTCAGATTCATCCTCTCCCTTTGGTTTTAGTTTGATTGTTCATGTACCGCAATAATTGTGCAATTGCCACTTCAGGAGGCACATAAGAAATCACTAATTATACAGAATTCTAATGGCAACTCATACATTTTTTTTATCCCTTACCTCCAATCATTGGTTCAGGCAGCCCCTAGAAAAACATTTACCGAAGGTTTTTGAAGCCATCTCTGCTAATGGCCATCAGAACATCCAGTCACAGTGAATTCTATAGCTGAAGTGATGCAGTTCAAATACACACTGCCTTGATTCTGAGTGCACTGCTTTATTTAACAAAACATTCCAGAAAAGAGAAAGCATTCTCTCCATTTGGGGCTTTCTTATATTTACATGAGCTTGAACAAACACGAGCAGGGTAAGCTATGCCCAGCGTTTCCAGCACTTTGCACAAACTATACGTACATCCATATTTTATCACACAGTTCTCCATATCATCACATTTTGTCAATGTGGTCATCCTCAACTGAAATTCCTTGGAGCTTTCTGTAACAGACCTTATTTCAGATTATATCTCAGACTAGAGCAGTGGTTCTCAACCTTCCTAATGCCGCGACCCCTTAATGGACTTTCTCATGTTGTGGAGACCCCCAACCACGGGGGCGGAGCAGCTGAGAGGTGGGAGGGAACGGCGGTGGGAGACTCGTCGCGGCCCCTCTGAAAGGGTCGTTCGATCCCCAAAGGGGTCTCGACCCCCAGGTTGAGAACCACTGGACTAGAGGCCTGCCTTCCACATGATAGTGCAGACTAAGGTAGGCTTTGGGCAAGGCCTGCCATGTTCTGCACCAGCAGGAGGATGGCATGTCCATATTCCAGGATATAGTCCAGAATAAGGCCCAGTGCACAAAAGGCCTTGGACACTTGGGGCTAGTTATTTTGCTCACCAAAATGATGGAGAATAAGTCCATGATTCAGTACCACATGCTGTTTGCCCAGCACTTATGCAAAAAGCCCAGGGTGGTGCTCTCTAACCACAGGCTGTATAAACATCATGAGGATTGGATGGGTCTCAGTCCCACTTCCATATCTGATCTTGTATTGCACTCAACATAGGTGACATTTTATATTGCCAGTGTAGTGATACAAAGAAGGGAGCTGTTATCAATTGTGGCTTTTTCTACTGTACTGAGCAAGTTCCCCCAATCCAGGCCCTTTTTGCTTTCCTACTAGGGTTCATTTGACTAGCTTATTCTATAGCGCCATCTATACTTCCCCCAATTTAGGGCCACCATGAGAGCAAGGGTGTCTCAGAAACAAATTAGAGGCTATTCAGTGGCAAACAGAACCCTGCTGCATCGCCTTGTTCCTCTCTGTGCTTTTAATTTGGGGCTGCCTGCAGCAGCTCCTCATGCCATGTGCAGTCCATAGGCCTGGCTTCTTCTACACGCTTTTTATTTGGTGCCCCCTATATATAGTTATCTGACTAGATCATCTGGGTGTACAACACTTTCAATTTAGGCCTATAGATCAGGATCAATTTATTTCATTATTCCCTCTCTCCCTGCCTTTTTTGAAAGTCCAGACAATGGAACCAGGACCAGTTTCATACCAAGGATGGGCACAAACTGAACTTTAGTGCTTTGGTTCAATTCAAACCAAACTACCCTCAGTTAAGTTCATTTAAAGGGATGTGCACAAATATTTGAATGCATTTGAAATTCGATCAAATCAACCAAATCTTGACATTCAAATTCAAATTTGAATTGAAAAATTTGATTCGAATTTCAGATATATTCATTCAAATTATTCAGACATTCATATGTGTATGGGTTCGTACAGGATGTGTACTTGAAGATTCACATCATTCCTGCATCCATACGCATTTGTATGGATCCATTTGGGACGAAAATGGGTTACATACGGGATAACTACGGGATGCATACGGCCATGTATGGATGAGTACGGAGCCAGGGAAGATGCGTACGGGCATCTACGAATGTTGTTGACATTCGTAAGTGCAAATTTGAATTTGCTTAAATCAAACTTGCTTAAATTCACATTTTAAACATTCAAATTGAATCCAATTTTTGGGTATTAGATTCAAATCGAATCCCAAAAATTGCATTCATGCACACTGTTACAACAGGTGATTTGGGTCTAATGCAAACCAGGCAAATAGCCTGAAAACCACTTTGGTTCAGTATGGTTTGCTTGGTCCATTAGACCACCCCTTGGCTCAGGTTCAATCTGAACTTGGTTTTTCAAACAATAGGCAGACCATATAACACCCCAGTTCTCTGCAAACTACAAGCTATCTATTTCATACATTTCCTGTAAAATTGTTCTAAACTTTGAACTAATCAAGGAGGTTCACAGAAACATAAGCTCAAGGGGAAACCAGTCCACACGTTTATATCAACTGGTACATGTGAATACAGAAGGCCCATTCCCTGTGCGGGTACAAGTCCCGTTTCTTTTCTCTGCACATTTATCCAGGAAGCAGTGAATCAACACAAAGATCAAGCTTGGGATCACTGTGCCTTCCATTTATCTTTGCTGAACTGTGACAAAATGGCATTTCTTCAACTATGCATTTTTCACACTCACTCTTTCACACACACACGCCCACATGCGCACACACGCGCATGCACATTTTGCATGTTTGCCTCCAGCCACTGTGCCCAAATGTGCTTCCAATTTGCATTCTGCTTGTGAGATTTTGATCTAAATACTTTGATGAAATGGAGAACTTTAGTCAGCTTCTCACTGTGTTGTTTTCATACGCTGCCCCAGTCACGCAAACTTTTTCACCAGAGGCCCAGACTAACTCTCTAATTTATCTCAGCCAACAAGAAGCAGAGAAAGCAGGAGAATATAGAACACACTTTTCAGTTATCTCAAACAGCATACATTCCTTCAGCCCCATGATGATACTTTTCTTGGATATACACAAAACTTCCAAAATCATAAACATACATGGGTTCTTCCACCAATCTTGTAACTCCTTCCAGCTCTCATGGCATCTTTCGCATATCTGTCCAAAAGTTGTATCATTTTCCCCCTCCTCCTTTCCCTCCGTGCCTTACCCTCTATCTCACAGGTGAATAAGCATTCATCAAAATAGCATTCAAGTATAAACTGTGAATCCAATATAAGAACATAAGAGAAGCCCTGCTGGATCAGGTCACAGCCCATCCAGTCCAGCATCCTGTCGCACCCGGTGGCCCACCAAATGTTTATGGGCACCTCAAGCAGAGACAAGGACGAACCTTTGCCTGCTCTCGAATCCCAGCAAATGGCATTAGAAGTGTCCTGCTCCCCGCCCCCCGCCCCAGCCTGAAAGGTGTATCTTCTGTGAGACAGCTGTATAATATTTCAGAATAAAATCCAGGAACAGCAATCTCACTTTCCTCTTGCCTTATTCCCCATCTCTACTTTTACCAGCTATTGTTCGCATTCAGTATACAGGAAAATCTGGTGATAATTCGATCACCATCAAATCTCCCACAGTGCCCTCTGCTGGCTAATACCGAGTCCTCTTCCTGAGCGTGGCAGAGACATGTCAACATAGAAGAAGCTGCCTCATACCAAAGGAGACCAATGATCTATCCAGTTTGTTATCGCCCGCACAGAATGGTAACAGCATTCCAGGGTATCAGAGATAGATCTCTCCAATTCTAATCAGGAGATGCTGGTGTTGGAACCACAAACTACCTGCACAAAAAACAGAGACTCTGTCACAGAGTTATAGAGGGAGGGAGGGAATGAATAGCAGCATTTCACTTTCTGGCTCTATGTACTGTCACCAGAGGAATTCTGGACTCTGACAGTATGCTGTTAGAAAGAGCTGTGGGATCCTGCCACAAGAGCCCTCCTTCTTCTTTTTGTCTCTGATGTCATTATTGGCAAAGAAGGGGAAAACTCTAGGATCTGAGTTATACAGGCAAAAAGAGTTGTGCAGCTTGCTGTATATATCTGGCAGGGAAGAACATTCCAGTAGGAGACGTCAAGGGGGAATGTTTTGCAGTGTTACAGTTCCTGGCCTGTGTTACAGACCTGGAGAAACAGCATCCCAATTGTCTCTGGTTCTGTTCATGGGAGGGTTTCTGAAGCACATCATCAACATACTGTATGTGGTGGAGAGGCATTGTTTTTGAGCTGTTCTCAAGACATATCAAGGTGCCACTGTAAAGATCTTCAGGCAGGAACTGGACACCATCTGTTAAAGATTCTCTATGTCTAGCAGGCTGTTGAACTAGAAGGCTGATAATGACCACCCAAGTGTGTCTCTGACAGGTAGTGTCACCAGCTGTTATGTGAAAAAGTATGAAGATGATGGATTATCAGTCAGTGCAGACACGGTCTAGAATCAAATTCACTTTCCTGCTGGACAGCGCAAAGAACAGAACACAGGTCAACTCTTCAGACACCACATTGCTCTGCTTTGGAACAGGAAGTGAACTTACAGAAAAAGTATGGCTCTCACTTTGTGGCTGTAATTGTGCATGCGCTTGGTGAGGGCCAACAAAACACCTGGGCAAACATAAACACATGCAGAGATTGAGAGAGAGCTACAATTCCATCAAGTACAATTTCCCCTTCCTTGGAGTTCCAGGTTTGTGTCTTCTTGGACTGACTTAACTTTGAAACAGAGAAGTAGTTCCAGGCTGAGATCAGAGATCAGCTTTTGACTGACGTGGGTTGAAGAGGGGGAGAGACAGCCGGTCCACTTTGTTGCAGGGAGACAAAGAAGATCTCAGAGCATCTCTGATCTTGAGGGCTTAATTCTAAAACATGAGTATTTATTCCAAAATTCTGAAAAGATGCAGCCTCCATTTAAGGGCTGTCTGTTGTAGTCCATCACAAGGAATCAATCTAAGAAAATCTCCTCTTAATGAAAGCCCATATTATGACCTTGCACTTGTGACAGTAACTGAGAGCTTTATTAAAGTCTAAAAACCAGTGCTTCAGATGATATGACAAAGAAAGGAAAGGAAACCCAGAAAGAAGTAAGGATGGAATGAGGGGAATTAAAGCTATTTTTTCCAGCCCAGCCAAAAACCTGTCATTCTTTCCATGCTCCTTTGCCTGTCAACTGCCCTCCTTCAAAGGAGAAGTGTCAGTGACTGGTCCACCTCTTTCACTAAAAACCATAGCAGAGAAGCCACTGCACAACCTGAGAGCCATCATTTTTGTAGTTTCTGATGGTGGCACCAATGCCAAGAAAACATACAATTGTAAGAGGAGTCCTACTGGATCAGGCCACAGCCCATCTGATCCATTATCCTGTCTCACAGAGTGGCCCAACAACTGCTTTGGGGATTCAAGCAAAAGACAAAGGCAAAACCACTTGCTCTTGAATCCCTGCAAATGGCTTTTAGAGGCATCGTGCCTATCTCTCCAACCTGGAGGCAATACCTATTCATCTATTCTAGTACCCATTCACCTGTCCTCCATAAATTTATCTAATCCTTACTTAAAAGCTATTTAGACCACTCCAATGGGTCTCAGTGCCCAAGCAGACCACCATGGGGGGAGGTGATTCTCCATCAAAAGGAAGACATTTAGGGTTTTGTAAATCAAAGTCAAAACTTTGCATCTCAATCAGCAACCAGTGCAATTTCTTAAAACTTGCATTATGGGCATCTGGTCACCTGAGAAGCATGCATTGCTGAAGGAAAATTAGCAATGGTAGATTGTGCCTTACTAACTTGCTAAAATTACATTAAGGGTCTTTCCGTACATGCCACATAACGGATCCGTTTTTCAGTGAGCTGTTCTTCCGAGGATCTGTCCCAAATAGGGACAGATCCTTGGAGGCCCATGCATCCGCACACATGCGAGGCAGCCGCAGCGAGGCCGGATCGGGCAGCCGGATCACCTGGGTGCTGCACGGAAGCCGCAGCACCCAGAGCCAAAGGTGGCTGGATTCCCGTGCCGCCAACACTACCCCCAGAGCCATGGAACTGGAGCAAGCAGCTGCCAGTCACCGCGCATTTCCGGCGGTGACCGGCGCATGGGGGAAGGGTGGAAGGAGGCAGACTGACTTTCTTCCGCCCTTCCAAACATGGCAGCCACCGGGAATCTAATTCTTCCCCTGGCTGTTTGCAGAATCATTCTGCTTCTGCACACATCCGGGAAAGGATGGACCTAAGACGGCTTTTGGCGGCAGGACCAGTTTTAAAAACCGGTCTTGTGCGGAAGTGCCGCCGGAAACAGACCCAGATCTGGCCTCCGGCATGGAAAGTAAGTTTATCTGTATTTCATATGTGTCCTTAATGTGTGTCTAAATCTGGTATTACTGTATGTGCGGAAACACCCTAGGGTTGTGAACGAATGGGTTTTTAGGCATTTGATTTGTAACAAATCAAAAGGTAGAAAATTTGTATTGGTTCAAATAGATCCCCTTTGAATGAGGTAGGATGCTATTCAATATGAACATATTCGTACAAATTGATACAAATATCCGATACAAATGCATACGTATCCAATCTGACATGAACACATATGTATCCATAAGTATCCAATATATATCACATAACATATCTGCTCTGAAAGAGTCAAATCTGACCTGAACCCACTTTTAATCCACTCTTGATCCCTGTGAAATGGACTCTAGATCAGTTGCCTTTGTGACTGGCGCAGCTGCTTTCCTACCTCCCCAGTTTCACAAATTTTTGAACTACTCGCATGAATGTTAATGTATGAATGTCATAACATTCAATTCATGCCCAAATTTGGCTGAATTTGTACGAATAACTAATGTTATGAATATTCACACATGTCCCTAATTTACATTTGATCCAAAAACCTGTCTACTTGAAACAAGAGTTCATACTTGACCTGAACAAAGGGGTGTTCAAATAAACCTATTGAATGCACCCTGCTAGAAGATGTTCAAAAGGTGTTCAAATCAAACCAAACCAATGGGCCGGGTTAGAACTAGCAAACTGACTTGAAAATCATGTCTGACCCACTCTATGCTCCTGTCTCTTGCTCCATTCTTCAGAAGATGTTTGTCATAGCCTGTGAGATGCTCCAAGCTTGACTTCCATAGTAAGACAAACTCAGCCCAATTAAAGTTCCAGTGGTTCTGATTTTGTAATTCCTAGTTATCACGTGTTGTCAATTTGGCTTGACATAAGAGTAATTAATCTTCTCATTCCTGTATCTATATCATTCTGTATTTTTGTGTTGTTAGAGTTGTTAATGTTTATGTTTTTGTTGCTTAATATTTAATATTTGTTAGAAAAATTACTTGAATCTCCTGCCATTTTTGCAAAAAAATGTTTCTACACTTCAAAGTATTCAATAATAAGATAACCATTTATTTAATCCAGGTGAATGTAAACAAAAAATCAAAACACCCTGCCTGTTCAAAGAAAAAATAAAAGGGATGCTCAGTTTGTATGGAATGGCCAGTTTTAGTTCATCCATATCTCCACTTTTGATAAAGTCCCTCATCAAAGGCTCTTGAATAAACTCATCAGTCATGTAATAAGAGGGCAGGTTCCGTCCTAGATTGGTAACTGGCTAAAGGTCAAGAGGCAGAGAGAAGTAATAAAGGGGTAGTTCTCAAAATGAGGGGAAGTAAAAAGTTGACCTGTGTCTTTTAATTTATCCATAAATAATCCAGAAGTGGGGTTAAGCACTGAGATAGCAAGATTTGCTCATGATTCCATAAGTCCCTCTTGACATTGAGTGAAAGGACAACCAAGTGATAAGTGCAAAGTGATGCATTCGGGGGCAAAAAAAACCCCAACTACACCTATAATTTGATGGGGTCTAAGCTTTCTGCAACCTTTGTGCTCTCATCTATAGTTCTGTTTCAGGAGTCCCCGATGTCAGCTTCTGGGCCTTATTCTGGATTCACTGGCAGAATTGTTTAAAAGGTCTATTGGGAGACCAGAGGGCCCTGGTTCAGAACATGGAGGCATGCAGAAGGCATGTTTCCTTGTTTAGGAATACAGGAGGATGCATTTGGCACAGTAAATTGGGCAACCAAAATGGGTCTCCCAGTGTCTACAAGGCATGGGGGGTTTGTTCCTAGCACTTTAGTGCCCTCAGTGGCTGGCTCCAAAGGTCACAGAGTTTCAGGGCTGTGCAGGGACACCGACACGCAGTGCCATGTTCCAGACCAGAAAGACTTTCTGTTCCAAACCCACTTACCCTGAACAAGACACAGTAACTGTGGAAATGCCCCAGAAATGACCTTGGAGTTCTGGTGTCTCAATGAAGGTGTCTCTTCAGGGCCTGTTTGCAATTTTCTTCGTGGAATAGGTCCCTTCTAGAGTGCTTCAGAGTAGGCCAGGTATAGGGAAGATGTAGCCATGGTAGGCCACTGGAGTCTGTGGCCTTCAGTAGCTCAAAATGCCACATGGACGTGTGGTACCCAGCACACATTTGAAATGGTTCAAAGGGACCGTGTGGATGTGGCTTCTGTTTGTGATTTAGGCTGCTATCACACAGCTTTGTAAAAAGCATTTCAAAGGCAGCTCAGAGACGCTTCATGCCACTGTGGCCATCCCATCCTCCAGTGCACATTAAAGGACAGAAAATGTACTTCCAAAGTACATTGAAGACACTTTTGAGGTACTTTTTAGGTTATTTGTGAACACAGCCTAAGTTGCCTCTCCTTTTTTTGACAGCAGTAAGTAGGAGAAAGCTCTGTTTCCTTCTCATTTTAACCCTCCCAGTGGTACTTGAGTTTGGGGTTGGACACACTTTGCTATAGGGAGTCAAATGACAAATAAGGAGTTCATGTTTAGGTGAAAGGGGAGATTCAGGGATGCCCCATGCACAGAGCTTTCACAGGGCATGGAGCGGCTTCCATTCCAGAGCAGCTCCAAGAATGCTGGACCATCCTCTGGCCCAGATAGCTGTGGAGCACCGTATCATCTGGTTGCCACAGCAACAGACAGCAGGGCTGTTGCCACAGTGAATGGCTTGCCCCAGGATGGCAGCATTCACACTTTAGATAAGTCCAGGGAACTCTGACCCTGACCCAGGGGAGGGAACTATGAATTTCCCCAGTGATCTCAAAGCATCACTGATCTCAACAGCTTATTTAGAAAAAATTAGAATTTGTCCCAGGAAGTGAGATGTGACCTCTACGTGAGGCCTGTCTATTATATTCAGTCACAAGGCATCCATCTCAAAAAATAGTCTGTTAATAAAAGCCCAAAAGATGGCCCCGTATTAGCAACAGTAACTGAGAGGTTCATTCAAGTCTAAAAACTGATGTTTCAGATGACATGACAAAGGAAGGAAGAGAAACCCAGAGAGAAGTAAGGTGCAGGTGAATGGGTGGGTGACGGAGAATTAAAGCTAAGCTTCTTCAATCCAGTCAAGTGTCTATCATCCTCTCTGAGGGAGCTTGGAGACTTTTGTCCTATAGTTCCCCTCAGGCTCCTTTGCCTGCTGGCTGCCTTCAGTAAAAGTAGAAGGTTCCAGGGACAAGGCAAGGAGAATAGGGGGAAAGGGTTTAGGAGAGAAGCAATTTCCACTGTAACTCCAACTTCTCAGGCACAAGAGATCTCAGCCATAGCTACCCTTCAGACCTCACTAATTCCCTCAAAATGACCGACTGTAAAGCAAGAGAGGAAGAAGACTCCAAGACTGGGAAGCCAGCTATGTTCCCTTCTTTGCAGGAGAAAGTGTGAAACAGGTCACCCTGACCAGAAAATAGAGTCTTCTGAGCACAAACATTTAGCTTTCCCATGGATAACCCCTGAGGCATTTCTGCTTGCTCAGTTCACATATTTTGGAGATGTTGTCATTTCTCCTGCAACCGTATTGGCCAAGGACAGGTATGCCAACCCTGAGCAACAATGTAATGCAGCCATTCACAGTCCTTCTTAGCCAAAGAGCCCACAGAAGAGTTTTCCTGCTGCTTCTCTGTATGACTCATTCCGACTTGGCTTCCTTCCTGGGAGAACCTTTACCAAAAAATGAAGAAAAAAAATAGATTGAGGAAGCTGAAGGGTGTGTGTCTGTGCTTCCCTCTGAGAATACACTTTTGTGGTTTCTGCTTTACACATGGTCAATAAGGGGGGAGACAGGAATAGTGAACTTCCCCTGGTGCGTACCAGCATTCAGATTTGCAAGTGCTAGTACTTGTCAAATCACCACCACCACCACCACCATGCACCTGGACACACACCTGAGTCTGGACACATGTGAAGGCGCCACCATCTCTTTGGGTGCTGATGGCAGTGTGTGTCCACCGGTACCATCACCAGGACAACGGTGCCATGCCATGCATGCACACTAGCCTCCCAGGTCATCTGACATGCCAGTGTGCTTGCACGGCATATCATGTGACGCCCTGCACCTGGAAAAGGTGGAAATGGCTTCTCCAGTGGCCAGGAAATGTAAGCTTTTGGACGAGTGTGGTGCAGGACTTCCTGCACCACCACTAGTAAACACTTGGATAGCTTCTGGGATGGCAGGAGGTGTTTCTGGTGAGGAAACAGTTCCTGCAAGTGCAGATGGCGCTGCTCAGAAGCTATCCCAATGTGTACTACCAGGCTCTACTTTTCTTGCATAACATAAACCACTATACATAACAGAGTACATTCTAGAGATTTTTCTAGTAAACCGATAGGCAAAATCTACAAAGCTCATGTTGTCATGCACCATACAGGCCTGATCTTGGCCCAATCAAACAATCCAGCCCAAGACCAGAAGGGCAGCCAGTACCAAGGACAGTATGAATTACAGACAGCCCAGGCCAGCCCAATTTCCCAGCCTATAAAGTTCCCAGCCACTGATTTTTTTTAGCTGGGCTGCTCCTGTGATCTTGGCAAACTGAATATTTCTGGCAGGATCGTAGGATTTCTTGAAGATGGGCTAGTGCTTCCTTCGTTTCTAGATTAGATGTGTTTGGTTTACTCAACCATTCCCAAACAAAACACTTGACCAGAAATTTGCATCACAAAGAGAAACCCTACTCAATGGAGGAGTAATTACTACATACGTAAATAATTTCATAACATCAGCTAAGTAATATTTCACAGGCATCAGACTTTTTACATAAGACCCTAAGAAACATACAGATGGATGAGACCAACACCACAGCTGTAAAGTTACCATGTGGAAGAAAAGACTGGAGTCTGCCTGTTTTACAAACTACACCTGCTCACATTACCTATTCTGTCCTCTTTCCACATGGTAGCCTTACCAGCTTTTTCCCAACCAGATGTCTCTCAGCTTGTGGCCAGCAAAATACCTTTGTATCTGAGTACAGCATTACCTGAGTATCATTTATGATTTATGACATGGATTCCAGCAGCCATTACAAACACCTGTCAACTTCCTATATCAGGATTAGTCCCACACTTGCCACAGTCTTTTGGTTTACCAGTTATACATCAATTTCTGTCTTTATGCTTCCTCCTCCATGGACTCCCAAAGTAGGGGTGTGCAAAAATGCATTTTTGACATTTGATTCATAATGAATTGAATGTTTGAAAATCTGTATTTGTATGAATAGATCACATTTGAATGTAGTAAAATTCTATTCAATATGAATCTATTTGTTTGTATTCATATGAATATTCAATACATATTGGATACGAATGAATATGTATCTGATACGAACAAATATGTATTTGATATGTACCAATACAAACAAATACATATCTGATACGAATGAATACGTATGTGATACATATCTGTAAAATATCCAGACTCTGAAAATGGAATCCACTTTTAATCCACTGTCGATCAATGCTGAATGTAATCTGGATCCACTGCAGATGTAACTGGTGCTCTGTTTTTTCACACCCCCAATCTAATGAAAGTCTGAACTAAATTCGTACAAATGTCCGAATTCATCTGAATTCATCTGAATAATAAATGTTATGAATATTCATGGACATTCCTATTCTAAAGCAGACTTCTCTTCTCTGCTATTGAGTTCTACTGATGAAGGGACCCATGGTACACAGTGGTGTAGCTGCCACTACTAGACATACGAGAATCTGCCAGGTTGTTTCAGAGATGTCTGTGCTCAAAGGCCATGATTTGGATGAGTAGATTTGGACAAGCTAGGGCCACTGGTCCAGATCATGGCACACAGTGGTCTGGATCAGACCCATCTGCACATCAGACTTGGTTTGGATCAGCCCCTGAACTGTTCTCAACACTCATATGATCTTTGGGATGGCCTCCAAGCACTTCAAAGGTCCCCAATAGCCCTGCACACCTCTGTGTTCTGAATCAGAGCCCTCTGGCCCCTCAATATGGATTACCCTCCATCCTATATGGATAGAGTGTGCCAGTGGTAGGCTGGGCCTCCCTTGGACCAGTCCACAGTGCAGAAGTTAGACCCATGGTCTACATCACAGACCAGCTCAAAAGTAAGTGTAGAAAGGCCTTTTGATTCAGTAGTGTGGTTCATTTCTTCTCCTCGCCTGCTCATCTATCCAGTGGCTTGGCTGTTCTCTGGCTAACGCTGACCTAATTATTTAACCAGATGGGTTTGTTATTCAAGAGTCAGAGGGAGGACTTCTTCCTGGGGTTCATGGCCATCACAGCTTGAGCCATCCTGCCTCTGATATCTGGCATATCAACAAGCAGTAAGGGCAATGACAAAGTCACAACAGCACTTCAAAGTGTGTCAGTATGTTTTATTCACCAGTGAGCTAACAGCTCTTGTCAGGAGTTGTTTGTAAAGGCATGACAACAGCTATCATATCCTGTCAAGGTGCTAATCTTCACCTTTTCTTTTCTTTTCTTTTTTCAGCCTGCTATCCATTATTCATTTATTCCCACCTACCCCCATGCATTAATTCATGTATCCCTGCCATGTTCCATACTACCTGGCACCAGGGATCACTCTGAGCTGGAGCTCTACCCCACAGCAGCACCATTTGATCACTGCAGTTTCTGGAAGGAATGTGGTAGATGTTCAAATAAAATTGTGAACAAAGTCCCACCTGTACACTGAAGGATAGACTCCTAAGCATGCATGAAAGAATCCACCAAGATGTATATTTAATACGACTTGAACTTTCTGCTAAATTACCCTCTTCCAGAAAAACATGAAGTCTAAAGAGGAAGGGGACATGCAGATGTGGGGCTTTTCCTGGTATGCTTGCTGGTCTGGTATGCCAGTCAGTGCAGCATCTTCCACTGGCATACAAAGACTCTGCTTGAGAAGCCTTATGCCAACGCAACACAACAGAGCAAGATACACAAATACAAGGACATTTCCTATGTTATCCCAGATCATAATATCTAAAACATGGGCTTGTGAACTATGAATAATCTCTGTGTTACATTTTAAAAAGTGATTGAAAAGTTATTTCCTGTGGTAAGATCCCCACAGTCCTGTTGGACTGTGCCAGCAGGATGCTCGGTGCATGGTGGCCAAACATCACCTGGTGACTGCCCATCACTGAGGCCCTGCCATGTCCCCGATGCAGTATATGCTCCTGGGAGCAGCAAAACCCACGGTGCAAATTTGGCACAGACCAGGTTCATTTCTGCCACTGTTTTGCTGGTTCAGAGCCCAGTAGCCTTTTGTCAGGCTCCAAAATTAGCAACATTTTGGTACCATTTCTGGAAACAGGAGAAATGCCACTGGGTGAAAATTTTGATGCAGAGGAACTTTTGTTTCCTGGCCTTGAAGTTTGCATGAATCAGGAGACATGACTTATGCAGATGGCCCTCCATCCAACCATCTGGACCAGCCAATTAGTTGATTTCTCTGCACACGCCAAGTGGCATGTCTAGAAGTTGCCTTCTTTTTCCTCTTCCTTTTCCTCCTCCTGGTAGAGAATATTGTGATGTGGATAATACTGGGCAGGTTTTGACAACTGATGCCAATGGTAAAGAAAAAAGCATTTTAGTTTTCTTCATCTGCCTTATTAACAAAGGCAAACCTGCAATTACTATCATATGAGGCTTTTATGTGCTTTGATATGTAAATTAAAAACAACACACATTTATTAAATAGTCTATGAAGAGCATCAGCAATTTCCATACAAGGAATTAAACAACCGCTCTGCTATTTTTACTGCCAGGTCCTGCTTTCCAGCCTCAAAAAAATCCCTGGGTAGTCGTATGAAGACACACAAAGCCCAAAGCAAGGTGGAAGACATTCATATGACTTCTATAAAAAAAGAAAAGAAAATCTTCCCCATCTTCTCAATTTTTTATCCACCCTCCATAATAAAATCTCTCCATTGTTCACGGGTGCTTTTGTCAGCAGGAATCCAGAGCAGATAAAGCACACATCTCTCCACAGATGCGTCCTGAAAGTATTGTTGCACAGTGGAAGAAAGGGAAGTGCAGAAGCAGACACTACAGGGCAAAGAGAAGATGTAGCAAAAGGAGGGAGCAGTTCTGATTCATCCTGGAAAAGGCAGGCAACCTGTAGAGCCGGCTTTGTGCTTCTAAGGGAACTATTCCCTTCCAGGAAGCAGCACAATACATTGACATGTATTCAGAAACAGCAATCTTTGCACTTGTTTAATGTTGTACTTGCTTAAAAACTTAACACTGAAGCAGATCCACAAAGAAAACACGGGATATTATCAGTGAGATCATCATGTCTCAGTGGACTCACAAGCAGTCCACGCAAAGATGTATCTGCCATTGAGCCAGCCTGGCTTTTTGCCCAGAGCCTAGGAAGAAAAGCAGATCCTTTGGGGATATTTAGCTGGCTAGTGAGCCGGGTCTTTATTTCTTGTTGCACTCAGTGCATGGTTTTATTTCAGTCTCCTGCTATTAGGGGTCCATCTTGCTTTCTTTGCCTGGATACCTACCCATCCTAGCTAGAGGCCTCTTTGCACTACAACCAGAATGGCTGTAGCGAAGAAGGCTATGATGCGTGGGAACGCTTTATCCATTCACACAGAGGGAGGCAGGAATGCATCTACACACGTTTCCCGCCTGTCCCAGCCTGGAAAGACTGGGATGTGGGCAGGATGCTCCTTCCCCGGTGTCCTGCCATTGGGTAAGGCAAGACACAGGGCAGGAAGCCTGTTGGATGCCTTCCCTGCCTTCCCGCTCACTTCAGGAGCCCAGATCGGGCTCCTAGGGCCAGGGGGATCCACACCCCACACACCCCAGGGGCGCATGCATGTGAATGGGGCTTACCTGTTCAGCGCTGGGCAGTAACTGAGGTGAGGAGGCTGGCTGCATTTTGTCCCTGCGTGCCGCACACTCCCTGATTGGTCAGGGACCCATGCCTGCGCAGATGGCCAGTTGAAGCCAGGCGGGTCCCTGACCGATTAAGGAACGTGTGGTGCAGCCAGCCTTGTGTGTGATGCAGCGCGTGCCCCTGGGGTGGGGGGTGGGGTGTAGGTCCCCCCTGGTCCTAGGAGCCCGATCTGGGGCCCAGGAGCAAGCGGGAATTCAGGGAAGGGAGGCACCTGGGCTGCCCACCCCTGGCTCAAAGGGAGCCAATCGGGGCAGCCTGGGTGAGGGGCCCAGCTGTCACGGTGGGAGAGTGTGTGGATGCTCTCCCTCTGGTACGGCTGGGAATGCACTGAAACATGCAAAACGCACTGGGACGGTTTCAGAGAACTTCTTTGTGCTCAGAAACTGGAACGTGTGGAGGGTGCTCTGGGCTGGGCTGAGGCTGTTCCAAACGGAACCACTGGCCCACAGGAGCAAATGCTCGATCCCCGCGTGTCCTCCACGCATTCCAAAGCCCCTCGTGCAAATAGGCCTTAGAATTCTGCATCCTCCTAACTATAAAATATAAACTAATGGGATCTGAGCTTGCTGAGATGGATGAAGGTCTCAATGTGAGTATTGGCTTAGTATTGGGCCTTACTGCACAGAAGTGCCTACGTTCAGAATCAGTGGGTCCGGAACAGCTTGGCCCATTTATCCCAAATACGGGAAGGTGTGGGTGAGATGGCGCAGGTCTAGAACAGTCTATAGTGCAAACTCAAAACTCACATGACCTTCGTAGCCACACTTCATAGTCATACATGTGGGGGACACATGTCAGTGGCACACTATGGCACACGTAGTCCAGAACACGACCATGCCTCCCATGTTCTAGGTCAAGCTCTTGTACTCTGGAAAACACAGTCATGTCTGGAAGCAGGACCAAACAAGGCTGTCACGTTTGGCATCACTCTTTGTCTAAAGTAAATCGAGTGGGCCTTTAATCAGACTTATGGTCCAAGCAGAAAGGACTTACAATTTTTTTAAAAAGTAATTTCCACACTAGGGATAATAAGAAATGGTACTGAAAATAAAATGACCCCATACAAAGCACTGATACAATTTCATCAGGAATCCTGCAAACAAATTTTGTTTTCTCACAAAGGATATGGTATAATTGGGAAAGGTTCAAAGAAATGCAAGTAATATGCTAGCAGTGTTAGACGGACTCTTTCATGAGGAAAGATTGGATTGTGTGGGGCATTTGGGGCAACATCTATACATTCCATGAAGACTGCATCTGATGGATGCTCAGGCCACAGGGTCCACATACCAGTGCATCCCCTAGGGGTCCATGCCTCCCAAGGAAAACATTAGCTGCAAATTTGTCCATTCACATCCTAATGCTCAGTCCATCCACATGGCTTCCAGTTGTTTGCTATATATAATCATCTCAAGTGATCAGTTCATTCAGACTGGATACATCTGATGCAACTCCATTTGAACCCAAATATCTTTCCTTCCCCTAATGCATACGGAAACCTAAAGTGCAGCCATTAATTCAGAAAACCCTGAAGTGGACACACATCTAAGAACCTCAAGTCTCTCTATTATTTTTAGAACCAAACCCCGTCACTCACAGTTCTTGTTTCTTTCCACAGTGCCTTGATCCCTTACCGAAAGAACTCTGATTGGAATATATAAATGGCCGCATGCAATGCTCCTGGGCAAAATATTTCCCCCTACCTTTAAATATGTATGTTGTAAGAGTCAACCTACAGTTTGGATAAAGTGAGGGTGGGGGAAGAGTGCATCAGAGGCCAATTCACACTATAACCGGTAGTGCATGATTAGTGAACTTCTAGGGAAGGGCATCTGCACTTGTAGGAGGCTGCTACAGCCTCCAAGCACCTCCTGCCTTCCTAGAAGTTCACTAATTGTTGACCAACCTTGACCAAAAGCTTACCTGGAGCATCCAGGCTAGGGAAGTGCACAAATATTCAAAAATTCAAAAATCCAATTCAATGAATATCGACATCCAAATTCGAATAGGATTTTAAGACATTCAAATTTGCACATTCTGATGAATTTCGGATTTTCAAAACCCCGATATAGATATTCAGATAATTCAAATGAACGCATTCATATATGTCGTATTCAAATTTCCAAGAAAATTATACAAATTTGCACTTATAATACGGGATGAATACAGGATAAAAATGGGATGCACATGTAATCGCGCAAACTTGTATAATGGATACAAATGTCAACATTCGTATTTTTGAATTCGAATCGGGTTTTTGAAAGTGCAGATTCGGATAATCCAGATTCAAATTGGATTTTTGGAAATTCAGATTTTTTTTTCCCATTTGAATTGAATCTTTGGATATTCTATTTGACTCAAATTTGAATGCAAACAATACATTTGTGCACCCCCCTAATCCAGGCAGCAACCATTTGCACCTCCTCCAGTGCTTTGGACTTGTCTGAGGTCAGACGACCATAGATGTGACTGCGCATGCACAGAGCATCAGTCTTGTCAGCGTGATGGTGCTGGTGCACACGCAGGGTGTCACAACCAAAACGGCAGGGCCCAGAAGAAGACCGCCCCCAGGCTCGGTCTCTGATGAGTGACCAATCGCGCTGGGCTTAGGCCATCCTTACCTAGAGCTCACAAGTGCAAGAGCTAGTTAACATTGGGTCATCGCACTCCTTTCCTGAACAGCGGACAGGAAAGGAAGTGCAAAGACTCCCTAGAAAACATCTGCCCAAGCAAATATGAAAAGCAGTAACAGAAATGGTTCAGCACAGGCGCAGTGAGCAATCACATAGCCCAGCAACGGCCTAAGGGGTGTGGCATCTAAATGCTGGTGGTGCTTCCAAGCTTTCAGTGTGCCTCCAAGGACCAGCAAGGACCCTGACAGCCTCCTTCCTGCAAAGTGTGAAGAATATATTTATTTATTATTTGTACTTCTATCCCGCCCTATACCTGAAGGTCTCGGGGCAGGTAACAACATTTAAAAGACATATCTTTAAATAATAATAGTATACATTAAATTAATAGTATATATTAAATTAATTGCATTAACCAGCTTTGAATTTTGTGGCCGGGGGGGGGGGGG
>MTQE01002208.1:38226996-38238593 GCA_014337955.1 Aspidoscelis marmoratus
GTTTGGACCAGCATGAAGATGGCTGGTCCCTATCCTAAGATATAATCCTCAATAAGGCCCAGTGTAGAAAGGGCCCATGACTGCACCTGCATCAGTGCCATGATGACCCTGACACTCTGGGCACATGCAGTTGCGTCTATAGTCATCCCAGGTGCCAGTGCACTTGCACGGTACCTCAAACAACCTCAGAGCACCAGAAGAGGTGCAGATGCCACCGCTGGATGCTTCTGGTTAGTCCCTGGGTAAGGTTAGGAAGGCAGGGGGTGCCTGGAGCCTCCTCAAGGTGCGGATGTTCTTCCCAGAAGTTCCCCAATCATGCACTACAGGCCGTAGTGTGAATAGGCCCCAGGTTTCATTCCAATCGCCATCATGCAGACAGGCCGTGATCACTAGAACAAGCCAGATGGCACACAAAACATGAACATTTTCACATGCTCTAGAAATGGCCTAGTTCCAGGGCTGCTCCAGGTTGTGCCACAGAAGTCCTCCTGGCCTGGAACTTTGGTGGCCAGAGATCTTTCATTCTTTAATTCACTACCAAAGATAGGCCGGCACAGCAACCAACTTGAATCACTCATTTCAGGCCAGAAACATTCTCCACATTGTGCCATGTGGAGTACAGTGCAGATGAGCCCTTTCACACCTACCAGCTGCAGCAATTCTATCCTCTTGCTGGTCAGGCATGTCCACATTGCTCCACTGCCACAGCCACCCCAGAGTGGAATAAACCCTGCCTGGAGCTCCTGGAGAGGTAATTTTGTACCCTCTTCCAGGTGTGCACAACTGCCATAGCACCGTAGCAATATCTGGCCTCTCACCAGATGTTACTTCAGACCTTGCTTTGGTAATCTCAGCATCCCCAATCTGACTGTTCACACTACAACACTGCTGGCTGGATATGGGGTTAGTTTAGTGCTTGTAGTGTGAATGGCTGCCACTGCGCAGGATCTTTACTGGCCTAGTGTGCTTGTGAGTATCGACAACAGATGTGTACTAATATATATGAAGAAAAAAAGGCACTCTATATAACAGAGTAAATAAAAAGTCGAGAAAGCAAAACATGGCAAAAAAAGTACAATGATGGTAATGGCTTGAATTATACAAGAAAAAATACATTATCAAATTCAGTAGATCAGTATACACAGAGAGTCTGTAAAAAGGCACAGACTTTTGTTTTTGCTCTGAAATATCTGGAGTCATGCCCTCCTGCAGTCTACTTATGTTCCCATGACTTACAAAACCAAAACCTACAATGCAAAATAGGAAACATTATGTAAGAATTATGCAAAACAAGGGCAGATATTCACATTGTCATTTTTTAAGCAGGTCTGGGAATTTCAGTTTGTTTGACAGAGAATTCAAAAGGCCAGGTTATAGCATTCTAATTTCCTAGGCACTAGAATACATACAGCCCTTTATGAAGGTATTTCAAATATTCCAAAGTATAGACCTATTCACTCTGGGGAAGGTCCATTCTCACCATCATCCAGGAGTGTCCGGGATCTCCCTCCAGCTGTGCCGGTCTTCCATAACTGTGGACAAGTGGTGGAGCAGCTAAAAAGTTTGGAGGCAGCATTCACACTGTGTTTCGAGAGTGGCAGGGCAGCTGCAGCTGTGCAGTCGTGTGCAATGAGGCAATCTCCATGGCAACATCTTGGTGTCATGGCAATCTAGCAGGGCCAGGCCAGGCCATCAACACTTCAAGTGCTGATGTGATCTAGTTGGGGACTGCACCAGCACTTGAAGTTTGGATGGCTCCCTCTGAGCCTGATCTCTGCTGCACTGGAAAGGTATTGTTATACCATCCCACTGAGTTCAATACAAAACTCCCTATGTTAGGAGATTCTCCTCTCTGAGGCAGCATTCACAGGTGGAGGAAAGCACCCAGTGCAGATCCCAGACATATGGCATCAACTTGCTTGAAGTGCCCACTCCTCTGTGTCACTCATCTCCTACAACGACCTTCCCACACAGGAGATAAAAAGCTCCAAGTGTTCCCGCCAGCACCAGTCTCAGACACTCATGTATAGGCATGTAGCAACTGCATGGGTGATACGTTCTACACAGGTTTTGTGCCAAAAATGGCTCACGTTCAGGATTATTTCTGGCATGAGAGGACACATACTCTTTGAAGGTGAGGAATTTTAAAACCTTGAAAGTCCCAAACTTTGAAGACAGCGAGGGGATGAGGCATGTAGCATCTGGACAGGAGCAAATGCTTCTGCCACTGAAGTCCTTGCCACCACTATCACTGGGATGCAATGTGAAGCTTCATGTACATCAAAGGGCTTGTTTCCACTCATGCCTCTTAAAACGGTCTAAAAATGAAACAAAAAAAAAGGCAATTCAAACATGGATTCTGGCAGTCCCCACTTCAGTGGCTTTAAATCACTTTAAATTGCTATCAACCCCTCTGCTGTCCCCACCCAAAATGGTTCAGAATCGCATTAGGGAAAGGGAATCTTTTCTTCCCCTCTCTTGCCAGCCGGAGCCCCACCCCCTGCCTGCCGATTGGATCCTGCAATGAAGTGGCAAAGGGTGGAGAATTGCACCTCCCATCTCCTCTCCCCTCATGCTTTTGCAAAAGATGTCCTGCCAGTCCTGGGCATACACATGCACACACAAACACAAACACACACACCTTTGCTCTCCTCCCCTCCCCATCGCCAGCAGCACTGGCTGGTATACACACACACACACACACACACACACACACGTAAACTCAGAGAAGTGAAAAAGCAGCAGCAGAGAGAGAGCTGCATGCCCGCTTGCTCGCCAGGCTGGCTGCACACACGCATGCTCAGTCACTGGCGGGACATGGGGGAGAGGCGCTTCTCTCCTTCCCAGGGCTGAGCAAGGCAAAAGAGGTGCCTCCAGTGTGTGCTTCCCAGCAAGGAGAAAGCAAGGGGAAGTGTAAAATGAAACTTTGTTATCTTATCAGTGTGAAGTGTGGAGTGGGTGAATTGCTACATCTTATCAGGCTGAATTGTTACTTCTCTGCTGAATATGGACCTGGTGCTTTAACAAATCTGGCAAGGGGCTGGTCCCTGCGCAGGGAGAAAGCCCACCTGTTTCATGATGCATTTGCCCCAATACTGCTATAGCGTTCCCACAGCAATAAGGAAGAAGCATTTTAAAAGAAAAAATGGGGGGGGGGAAACACCTGAAAAAATGGGTGTTTATTTATCCCATTTTTAGCCAAATAATCCTCAAAATACCCCTGAAATGGATTGGTAATGGGGACACAGAGAATCCAAACCATTTCTAAACTGTTTTAAAATGCCAATGGGAACTGGGCCAAAATGCGAAAAGGTACTGCAGATGGGCCAGGCCTCAATGCAGGTTGATTATATAACAAACATCTGCATGTGCGCCCACCCCTGGCCTAAGGGGTCATTTTCTGCATTCTGCTCTCTTAGTGGTAGTCAGTGGAAGAGCAGAATGCAGATGCCCACTGGGCTGTGCTCTTTCACTGACCACCAGATAATCATCTGCATTTCTGGCCTCTCATCAGTAAGCAAGCAGAAGTGAAAACCACACTATCTGCACAATGTCATGGGAGGCTTTTCAGTGCTGTTGATGGGAAATCCAGGCTTCAGGCTTCAGCCAAAACCCTCTTATCTCTGCCTAGATTCAGCTTCAGTGAACTACCTTACTAGATACTGACTCATCTGTCCAAACAACAGGCTTTGCTCAGTACTATTTCTTAAAAGATCACGGTGAACATAGCTTCATCATTCCCTGGCATTTCATGTTCTTCCTAGTCCCCCTGCATAAGGGAATGCATGTCTCATGCACATTTAAATGTATGATTCAAAGAGCTGGAAAACCCAATAGCTTAAAGGCTCTAATTACACACTTGGGATTGCATTAGTCATAATATTTAAAACGAACAGAGTTATTGAAGGGCCATAACCTCATCTCATGGCTGAATGAGTTACTTAACCTTGGTGTGCAAACTTTTGATAGGAAAAAAAGTAAGGGAACACATATCAACTGCATACGTAGGAAGACTGTAACACTCATGCTCACATGCCCTGATTGTTCTATGGCGGTGATGGCCAACCTATGACACGCGTGTCACAAGTGACACGCCAAGCCCTTTTGGGTGACACACCTGGCCACCCTGGCACCTGGGCATGTAGTGCTTGCTTGTTCTTGAGGTGTACAAAATACCAACTTTCAATTGAAGATTTAGCAACAAAAGTCACTAATGTAAAGAATTATTTGTTTTTGCTTTTAATAAAATACATATATCAAAAATATAACTTTTTTACTAGAGCCACAAATATCACAAAATTATGGATATTTCTAGAAGTGACACAGCCCCCGAGTTAAGCTAGGTTTTCTTGCGAATTTTGACACACCGAGCTCAAAAGGTTCGCCATCACTGTTCTATGGGAAACCCATATAGTTTAGCTGAAATACTACTTGGGCATATTTATGCTTACCTCCTAATACATTCCACAGCCATAATGCTGCTCAAACTCAGACATTATGCCATTTGGAGAAGCTTAATCAAAAAATTTCTCAAGTACATTGTTTGCAAACATCACTCACACTGGGGAGGGGCACTGAGAATATCAGAAATAGTTTGTGAAAAATGATATAATGCAGATGTCCTACTCTAAGATAAGGGCACCTAGTTGTGCAAATGTTGCAGAAGGATGGCCTAATGTCCCTTTGAGCAGTGGCTCACTATTATTCAGTGGTAGCCCCTAGCATGGGCAGAGGCAAACATGGCTGACATGGTGTGCTGATTTGTCTTTGAAGTCCTCATGAAGCAGCAAAATCCTCTTCAATCCAACCAAGTTGGGGACATTCAGAAGTCAGCTGAACCTGATCATGGCTGAGAGACTAAGTAAAAGCCCCAAACTGAGAGAAATCCCTGATGAGGTTCCAGCACTGGACAGGTCCTGTTTCCCTGGAGATACTCAGCTGATGGACTCTATTTCCCAAAGGGCCACAGAGCAGCAGTTCCAGGGCTGCCAGACCAACAATTGCAGTCAGGAGACTGTGAGAAGGGAGAAAGATCTTGGCTGCATTCACACCTGTTTTAATCCAGCTTCAGTCCACCTTCAGAGTGAGAAAACACGTCAGCAGATTGACCAAGCATTTCTTTCCCATCTAATCTATCCTAAAGGTGAATTTTCTGAGCCAAATAATGCCCAAAAAAATAACATGCCACGTTGCTTATGTATTCTCTCACTCTCACATGGGCTGAAGCTGAATTAAACCTTAGGTGTGAAGGCAGCCCAACAGGCTACCAGTAGAGTAAAGAAATGGAAGACTGAGGAAAGGAGTGTCTAGCTTGGATAGACAGTGAAAATCTGAATGGATCAGGCTAGTATTCCCCTTTGTGCTGGAGCTACGATGCCAGACAGGCTGGCCACCAGGACCCCAAAAGAGGACAGCTCAGTCTCTGCTTATCTCACTCCACAGAAGATTTGGTGTCGTGTGATGTGGTTTCTGACACCATCATCTTTTACTCTTCTTGCATACAGATGCACAGTCATCAGAGTGTTTGAGAAACAACAAGCCAACAACAGATTTAAGAAAATCAAGGGCACGTCACATCTGCAGAAGTCACAACCAATGTCACTCGCTAGGAGACCACTAACAGCATAAGAGCTCTAATGCATGCATGCACACTGACAAAGCAGTTTCACATTATAAGAGAACTAGTGGAAATGCATAGAAAGACATGTGGGGTTTTGAGAGGGAAAGCCCAAAGCTTTTTCAGAGGACCATTTTTAATCAGGTTGGATGCAACTTGGACTTAAATGTGGCTAACAGAGAATGTATGTTGAAAGCAATATTTTCATACCCAGCAACAAAACAGGGACTTGCACACACACACACACATACATGCATGCACACTGAGGTATAGTTCCTATTATTCGTTTCCCAAAGCCACACTGACTGATGTGAGCAACTGTTCACCATCCCTAAGCTTTTATTGCAAATTCTTAAATAGGCAATATTTTCACAACCATGTCGGTCTTTTTAGTAATTTTGGAGAGATTAAATCAAGTCTTGTTTTTTCATATTCAAGAAGACTTGATTTAAACCCCGTAGAATTTGCTTTATTTCCTCTATATCATTATTCTCAGCAATTACGCGGCACTTCCAGTCCACCGATGTCACCAAAGAAATTAGCTGCATTGACTCTTCTGAGAAACCCTGGCAAGGATCACTGAGGGGCAGCACAACAAAAATGTAGAGATGATTTTTTAAAAACATGATTAACACAATCATGTTTGTACCTCTGCCCATCAGATTGATGCATCAAAGTTATTCATTGTTATTTTCCATCACACAGTTAGAATGATGTCTGCACTTTGCAATTTGAACCTTATTGTCTAGTTGCAATTAGTCGAAGAAAAATGTGAAAGAAATCCCCGTGGCAAGTGAGTAGCAGCAAGCATTTGCTTTTAAGGAGCATTTAATCATTGGCATATAATCAGATGACTGTCTTTTGAAGGGCAAGAATGCCACCAAAGCAATTTCATTTCCCAGTCCAGAAAGATAGTTGGGGGTATTCATTCTGCTGTGTATGCCCATTTCCAATCATAAACACAGGAGAGATAAGAAAATCCTCAGGTGTACAGGATGCTGGCGGGGGGGGGGGGAGTCGAGAACTGAGCTATCAAACTTTGCAGTCAGGTTCTTAAGTTTGCCAAGTAACCGTTAGGAACTTATATGAAACCAAACCACAGATCGTTCTACCACTTGCATTGCCTTTGGTTCAAGCCAAAGATTGAACCTAGACCTTTTTACAATTAAAATAGGCATACGATCACAGACACAGGATCATTTCAAAACTAAACAAACACCAGACTGGAGAGAATCTTAAACTACTGGGAAATCCTTCTGTCGTACAAGGCCATACTGAGCCTGCCTTTCTCCAGGAAGGAAGGAAGCAAAGTTCTCTCACAAATCAGAGTACTGATTATACAAAGTTTCCTCACTCTTCTCCCTTTAGATTCAAATTCTAGTTATGTCAAGTTATGAGAAAGAGAAAAGAAAGGTCCATCTGCAAATACTACATAAAGGTTATACATCACTCGAGGGGCCCTTTTGCACTTTGGCGAATGGGGCACCTTGTGGATGTTCCGGCATGGAGCATCCACACAGTGCAAAGCCATCACCCATCGCCAATAGCTGTGGAACACTCAAACGTGCTCCACAATTATACTAGGAGTGTCTACCATGCTTCTAGTAAATTCCTGCACACACCCTTCACACTACCACAGACTTAGGGTTTTTTCGCACTTGGTCTTATTCTGGAATATGATCCTGCTGTCCGCAGGCTTGTGTAGACTGTGGCAGGGCCCAGGAGAGATCTGTCAAAGTCTTAATTAGCATGTGGACAACAGACCCCCTATCCTGTACTGAAAAGCCCTTCATTAAGTATGGGGAAACTGTGGGACAGGGCCAGTGCCAGCCTTCATCCCAGGGGCGTTAAGTGTGAAAAGGTTTTAAGGATGTATCCCCAAAGGGGCTGAATGGAGTTGCAGACTAATACAAAAAGGGAAACTGCAGCAGGCAAACTTCATTTGGTTCACCATGGCTCCCAGACTTTGGCTGTGTTCAGACATAACAAAAGGGATGCCTCAGAGCTGCCTGAGGGAGACAGTAGTTTGGGGCCCTCGTGTTCCCAATCCGTTTCTAATCCACCTTTTCTAAAACAAAATTGTTTAGGAGATCAAGGAGGGGAAAACTGGTTAAGCGAGCAATCTCACCTCAAGGTCACCTCAGAACTGCTTTTTGGGGTGTGTTCCATCACAGCCATAGGCAGAACATTGTCTTGAGGGAACTTTCCTCACAGCAGCACAATTTCTGCTCAGGCCACTTTTCAGAGTTTAGGTTCCCTCCAGAAGTTGTCCATTTCCAGTGCTCTGGAATCAGCCCAGTAAGACACAGAGTGATTCAGAGTGATCCACAATTAGCCTCAAGAGTATTTTTGAACAGTTTTAAGGTAAAAGCAACTCTTCAGACAGTTGCAGTGACCTCTAGGCCAGTGGGCATGGATCCGTGTGGTAACCCAGGTAAAAATCTCACCACTTGGATGCCTAGGCCCTTGGGCAACCAGAGGCCATGTTATGTGCTCATGTAAGTGGTGCCAGACTCACTGCTTTGGATCATGAAAAGGTGTGGTCTGAAGTTCATGTAAGCTCTGCAGCTGCACCACACACCTCTTCCAAACCCTAGGAATGAAGATTCCTAGCCTCAAGGCCTTGGGGTGGTTTTAGCAGTGTGCTATGGTGCAATGCTGAAAAAGCCCCCCCCCTCCCGGTTATGCCAGAACAACAGGGGCGTGCCATCTGCATGCCTCCCTTGTGCTGGAACAAGGTCTTTTGTCCCTCTAGTAGACCCAATTCAGTGGGTTTACCAGAGATCCAGATTAAGGGATGCTTAATCCAGATACTGCTTCATCTAGAGTGCAGACAGTGCAAGGCCAATGGATGCAGGGTCTTATTGATCTACATCGATGTGTGGACGAAGAGGCCCACGATCCAGCCTAAGATACTCCTTAGTCCAGATCAAAGGTGCAGAAAGGGCCTTCCTCCACTTGCTTTCTAAGCATCTCCCACACTGTTTTACTGACTATCTCACTGGTAAACTGGGAAGCCAGACCTGAGGCCTGTTTGCACTATGGCCTCTAGTATATGATTAGTGAACCTCTGGTGAAGAGCATACACACGCAGAGTAGGCTATTACAGCCTCCAAATGTGCCCTCCCTCACCAGAGGTTCACTGATCTCCACATGTTAACATGCTCCACATATTAACCAATGCTAGCCCATCACTTACCTCAAGTGTCCGCGGCAGAAGCATTTGCTCTTCTTCTGCTACTCCGGGGTCATTTGAGATGCTGTGCAAGCACACTGGCACCTCAGACGACCATAGACATGACTGCTCGTGCACAGAGCATCAGCGTTGTCAAGGCGACAGTGCTGATGCACGTGCAGTCACAGATACACCACAGCCAAAATACTGGTGCCCAAAGGAGGACAACTGGTTGTTGTCTGTGTATATTCTCATTGATTGTATATGTTCTATTTTGTCAGGCCCTTTGGAAGAAAGGGCATTAGAAATAAACGTTTTATTTATTTATACTATTAAGGTAAGTATTCAATCATGGGGGGGCGGGACCAGCCAAAGTTTGCTAGCACTCCAAGTGTGAGCGTTAGTCAACGTTGGTTAATCGTGGTCCTTTCCCATCCAGTGGATGGGAAGGGAAGTGTGAAAACACCCAAGATTTGCAATTCAATAAAGGACACTTGGGAGCAATGTGAGTTATTCAGCCCATCTCACTCTTCCGTGATGAGAGCAGATCTTCTACAGAAGGCCAGCCATTCCTACTGGAAACAGATCGAGAGACATCTGGCTCAAGGACAGGGAGAAATATCCACAGTGAAAAGGGAAAAACAGGAAGAGGAGGAGGAGAAGAAAACATATAGAAAGGATAATGATGGCAACAACGTATGTAACTGTGCAGATTTCATATCCTGCCTAGTGCTGCCTGCTTGCCAGGAAGAGGCAAGAAAACCTGTACAAAATGATATTTAAATGGTGGGTGGCTAAGTATTCTCGTTTTTCTGTGTACCCATCCACTCGCCCACCACACAAATGGCGTCAGAACATAAGATCTGCCTTGCTGGATCAGGCCTATGGTCCATCGAGTCCAACATTCTGTTTCCATCAGCAGACAGCCAGATCCTTCTGGAAAGCTCACAGGCAGGGCACGAAGGACACCATGTTCCCTTGCTGTTTGTCCCAAACATATGGTTGTCAACACAGTTGTCCCTAGTGGATAACAAGAAGGGGTGACTGCTCTAGGCAGATGCGGCTCTACCATTAGGCAAACTAAAGGACCACTTAGGATCCTACACAAGCAAGGTCCTAGTCAGCACGTTTGGGGTGGACATGTATGTTCTCCAAAACAAATTGACCTTGAGAGGTAGCCTTTTTGTGTCCAGAACTGTCCAAATGCTACAGCCATATTTTATCTGCAATCTCTTGTACCATAAGGGGAGAAGCAAGGACAAGGCACCTTGTGTTTGGCTACTGTTTGGCATCAGTAACCTTAAGGCCAACTCTGCCTCTACACTCTGTACTTGCGGGGACCAAATCACTAGTTCGTACTTAATTAATGGCCCTTTTCACATTACAGTTAGTGAACACGGGGAATGCCCAGGACGGAGTGTCCTCACTTTATTTACAGCACCATTTCTTTACCAGAAATGACTCAGTACATCCTGGAGCACCCCCCATGCAGTTAAAACTTCACCAAGCTGGAAGACATGCCAGAGGAGCACATGACTGGGGCACAGGTGTGATGATGTGCTGCATTGCCAGGTTGCCCTGGTGACGGTGCCATGCAGGTGTACTGGCATCATCACTGGAGCCATAAGATGGCCTCCATCTAGGCAGCCATTTGCACTCTGGGTAAGATTCAAATGCTGGGTAAGATTCAAGTGCACAGAGGCGAAGTGTGAATCTCCCCAATGTCTTAAAATTATTTTTAACGGCCCTGTATAAAGGGCAATTTACCTCAGGCCCCTTCTTCAGAAATAAACTGCTTATCTGCAATGATACTTTCCTTCACAAGATATAATTGTTTCATCAAAAATGTTAACATACCACAAAATATACCCTAGGGGGATCCCTAATCTGGACCACACAGACTCTAATTTTCAACAAACTATTTCAGCACGTCAAATGGTACACAGAACAGCTCTGATTAAAAAGGAAGTTATACATGGGTTGCCATCCACCTCTGTAAATGACCTTATCCTTTGGGGGGTCTTAGTTAGATCAACAGTGTGAGAAACGAGGCTGAATTCTCTTCCGTTACCAATTAGAATGTCTCTGGTTGCTATTTACAACGGGGCTAATAGAGTGTTTATCCTGCACTGCTCGATTTGAGAGGAGGGCTTCTTTAGTATTACAGTTCTAAGCCACAAAAGCCTATTAAAAGCCCTAATTAAAGCATCAGAAGTCAGACAATGCACCAATGAGCAGCGTAAGCAACAGTACAGAGTAGTTGGAAAGTATTTTAGCTCTTTCCCACAATGCTTCATGAAAATGTAATGCGGGGTGGAAGGAGTATGATGTGCAAAGGGACGTAAAATCGTGGAGTATAAAATAAATACATGGCGAGAAAGAGAAAATCTTGCTTTACTAGCAATTAGCGCTACCCCATTATATGGCTTCTGACTTCCAGGGCATAGGTGAGACAAGGCTGACAAAAGTTTTATGGCTCTGGAACTCAAATACAAGGAGAAAAACAACTGTTGGAGTGGATGAAAAATAGGAGAAGCAAGAGCCATGCAGTACTGCTGTGATCAGGACTTAAGTACACACAGCGCAATGACAAAATCAACAGAGAAATTAGCTATATGCTACCTTCCTGTTTCTTTTCAGACCTCTTGAATTTACTCATCCCCCCCCCACTCACTCCCCCCCCCCTTGCAGGGAAGTGACAGCTCCCTTGGGATGCGGAGGGCAGAGGGAGAGCTCATTAAGACTGTGGTCAGATTTAAGGTTTAATCCAGCTTCAGTCTGCTTTCAGAGTGAGAGAATACATCA
>MTQE01002208.1:38238683-38250150 GCA_014337955.1 Aspidoscelis marmoratus
AGTGAGAGAATACATCAGCAAAGTGACAAGCTGTTTTCTTTCAGTGTTCAGATAACTCAGAAAAATCACCTTTGGAATAGATAATGTGGAAAGAAAATGACTGGTCACTTTGCTGGTGTGTTCTCTCACTCTGAAGGTGGACTGAAGCTGGATAAAACCTTAGGTATGAACATAGCTTACGTGACTACTTCTTTCTGAAGGCTACGGCTGCCTTCAGAGAGTGAACAGAGAATGCGGATTCTTGCTTATCTGCTGCTTGCTTCTGCAATGCATCCAGTGGCACAAAACACACAGAGCCCCACAAACACCCAGCCCCACTCTTGCACAATGGGTATTTCCAACAGGAAGAATATCTTACCAGACAAAGTACACTAGAAAAGTTCAGTGTTCTTTTTCATGCAGTGGAGATATCCCAGAATTTCCACTGGCCACCCGGTCCTGCCTGAATACAGCTTGAGGGCCCATCGTCCTGACACTTTGGATAGGATTCCCCATTTCTGCAGACTTAATGTCCAAAAGTCCAGGGAATCCCTATTCAGACTTTAACAGGACTCACTGCAGAATCTTGTTAAAATCCAAATATTTAAGTAGTGGGAACGCCATCCCCCCACCATTTACCTCCTCCTGCCCTGTTCTTTCGTCATCCCCCGCCATTTGCCTACCCCACCCTGCCCATTCCACATCTCAGTCTCCCACCTTTTCCCTTCCACTTTGTTTCTCCATCTTTTTCAGTCTCGCCCTCCCCCACCTCATTTCTCCATCTTTCTCCTTCTCCCGCTGTCTCCCCTGCCGCATTTCTCCACCTTTCTTCATTTCCTGCCATCTCCCCCGCCACGTTTCTCGGTCTTTCATCGTCTCCCAATGTCCCCCCCACCCCTTCCCTCCACCTGACACCCTCTCGCACTGCTTCCCCCTGCCCCTTTCCTCCACCTAAGAACATAAGAACATAAGAGAAGCCCTGCTGGATCAGGGCACAGCCCACCTAGTCCAGCATCCCGTCGCACACAGTGGCCCACCAAATGCTCATGAGCATCTCAAGCAGAGACAAGGACAAACCTATTCCTGCTCTTGAATCCCAGCAAATGGCCTTAGAAGTGTCCTGCTTCCTCCCTCTCCCAGCCTGGCATTCATTCTAGCAGCCATTGATACATCTGTCATGAAGAAATACTTCCCCTTGTCAGATCCGACTCTCCTACCCATCTGCTTCATAGAGGGCCCCCTGGTTCTAGTGTTGTGTGATAGAGAAAAGAAACCTAGATGCAACTAGTATAGCTGTTGAGCACATGGTACACCTGGAGCCATTTCTGGAATAGAAGCAGCCCTGTGCTGGAGCATCCTGGGACTTCCTAGTGCAAAAAGACCCTGTGGCACTCCAGGATACCAGGGGAGAGATACAGTCCGGATGCCTCTCAAGGCCATTTGCAGAGATTCGAGCATAGGTGAAGATTTTGCCTTTGTCTTCTGCTTGAGAATGTCCTGAAGCAATTGGTGGACCATTGTGTGAGACAGGATGCTGGGCTGGATGGGCCATGGCCTGATCTAGAAAGGATCCTCCTTATGTCCCAAAGCTTCTGCCTGTACCAGCCCCAGAGCTGCCCCAACTGCCCCCTGAAACTCCTTTATCTTAATCCTGTTGAAAGTATTCTGAGGGTGCTTTGCCAGGAAGATTTACACAGCTGCATATGAAGGAGGTGAGATGGTGATTTAAGCAGCAAACGTCACTAGAAACAATTATGTGAACAAGGATGAGGAATGGCTATTTCCAGCTAAACGTGTCTCTCCGCACGACTCCATCCAGGAACCATGATGCTGCACGTGAAACCTCTGTTTTACACCAAGGTTTTTCTTGTTCCCACAGGATTTCAGCCATATGACTGGCATTTAGATGACCCTGAGATGCACTGCATGACCCCCTCCAGAGCTGAGACAATATGGATGAAACCAGACTCTACATAAACTGGAATACAAAATAGTCTAGAATATGGGCAGCTCACTTACACCACAGGGGAACTCCATAATCAAAACATTGATGTTTGAATTAAGTCATTTGAGCTTACTTTGAGAAAGCTAAGGGCCCAGGAGTTGGAAATTCTCAAGCAAATGCAGCTTATTCCAATTCTAGGGAAAAGGAGGCTTAGTGGGAATTTAGACATAATAGAATTTTCAGAAATCTCTAGACATTAATGAGAAATTACTGCTCCAGCTCAATATGATGATGCATCTATGATCGGAACAACAGAATAGGTTTGAGTTAGAATGAATACATTTCATGGCTTCGGTAACTGGCTCCTTAAATTCTTTTGACCTATTTAAATCTTAGGGTTTTTTTTATAATTCCTGCCAAAGTGGGAAAATCTACTGATTAATTTATTGTGATTATTGATCTTTCCCATAAATGACTGAAATTTAAGAACATACAGGATAATTTATTCCTTCAGTAACTAAATTAGACGGGCAAATGCCCTCACAATTTATTATGCAACCCAAACAATCAATTTCAGATTTGAAAATATCAGAGTTTTCTTTGTTGCACCAAAGACCATTGTCTTCCAGCAGAAATTGTCAATGCTAGTTATTGATGCTAGTTACTGTAATAGTACCCAAATAACTCACAAATGGTTGGAATATAACTACATGAAATTGAAATTCACTGATATCCAGATTAACTCTGTGGTGTGTTAATGACCACAAAAAGCTTTGATTATTTATCCAGTGCCAATTGTAGATATGCATCTGATAAAACAAGTTTCAAAAATATTTCCCATTTTTAGGCTTGTGAAAAAACTCCTCTGACCTTGGAACCAAGTGTTGATCAATTTGTACTTGTGGGTCATCCCTGTGAAGTATTTGCAAATTTGCATTTTTCTATGACTACAGAAGCAGTCAACTGACTTTTTTCCACATTCCTTTTGCTATCAGTCTCTCAGTTTTATTTTTAACAGCTTCCATTTGAGCAAACAGAATGGGTCATTCCCCCCCCTCCCCCAGAAATTGAAGCAATTAATTCTTGAAGCACTTTTGTTAATATGACAATGACATCTTCATCCCCTTGTTGTTCCCGGTCACAATTAGAGAAACTTTCTTTATATTTCATGGCTATCTCAAGCTGATCTTTAAAGGACCGAATAAATCGGCACAGACATTTGCTTTTTTTGCCTTGTGAATTCACATGGAATAGAACCAACATCTTCATAGATACTTGAGCTATTCATGATGCTTGATGTACCAGTTTCAAGGTGGAACAGAAAGGAATGCCAATTTATTTTGAGGGGGATATTCAAAATTATTTCCCTTTAAATTCAACAGCACAGGAACTACTGTTCTTCAGCTGAAGCCATATTCACTTTTCTTCCAATCTGTGAACACTTAAGCTTCTTGACTGGGCCCTTGGATGAAATCTCTAGGGTTTATTCCTCTTGAATATGTATACAGTGGCTATGCACTTTTATATGTACAATTGGCATTATCATGATTAACTCTGCAGTGTATGTAGGATTAATATTTATTTACTTTATTAACTGGATCACCAAGAGGTTTGCTTTTGCTTTGGTGAGAGGTCCATTTGGGCATTCCATATATTCAAGCCAATAAATACATATGGAAATGAAGGACGTTTAACAGCTTTTATTTCAGAAAAATGCTTCATGAACAAAAGCTGGGCTTCTCTGCCATTCCCAGATCTCTTTCATTGGGATTTATTTTTATGGAACCAGATATCTTTTTATTGTTTGAGCAGCTTGCTTGGATGGTTTTATATACCTCTGCAGTTTTAAAAATATTCTCAAGAGACAGATATACAGGCTGAAATGTCATACTGCAAACTTGATTGTAGGGAGTGTGTAATAAGACTGTGTCCCATATTTCAGGGTCCACCAGTACTTCCCTTGCTTCTAAGGGTCTTTCAGCATTTACTGATATCTCTGTACAGTGTGAGGCCCAGCCCACTTCTGAGACTCTCTATTCTGTACTCCGGTGTGGACTAGAAACCCTGCTAGATCCCTCCTTCATCACTGGAGGGAGTTCAGTCCAGTCTAAGTGGTTGCCTAGACCAGGATAGTTGGCCTTCTTTAAAAGGTCTACTTATGAGTAAACTGGCACAGGATGGTGCATGGAAGGGCATGTGTCTCCCTCTTCTGGTTTAACAGGGGAAGCCATTTCAGTGGTACACAAAATTGTGCAGATGAAAATGAATCTCCCTGAGGCTCCAAGAACAGGAACTTTAGTTCCTGGTGGCTACCTGGGTCTGTCCTGGCATTGCCATCTGAAGTGCAAACCAAGAAGCTGGATTGCTCCAGCTGGGAATTGGCCTAAGTTTGCTACATCCATTCAATGACCAATCTGAATTTGATTTCACAAAGTTTTGTGAGATTTCTTATCATGTGCCATGATTTGATCCTTTCTTATCTCTTGGCATTCTGGAACATATGCTAAGAAAATATTACACAATCAAATCTAATTGGAAAAGACTGAGGAACCATTACAGTGGATAATCTTCTACCCCACGGAGGGTAGTTCTCTTTTTGGAACATTGAGCGCCCAATGTCACACTTTGGATGGGATTCCCCATTTCTGCAGACTAAATGTGCAAAAATCTGGGGAAGCTGTATTCGGATTTTACCAGGACTTACTGCAGAATCCTGTTAAAATCCAAATATTTATTAATGGGAATGCCGCCTGTGCCAATCTCCATCGCCACCCACCATTTACCTTCCCTCTGCCCCATCCTGTTGCCATCTTCCACCATTTGTTTACCCCACCCCACCTGTTCTGCCATCTGCCACCATCTCCCACTGTCCCCCCCCCCGCCCCCCGGCCACCCCATTCCTCCATCTTTCCTCATCTCCCAGTGTTTGCCTCCACCCTCACCCCTTTCCTCAGTCTATTGGAGAACAGTGGAGTAGGCAAGCAGTGGGATGATGATGAAAGAAGAAGGAACGGGGTGGGGGAGAAATAGCAAGAGATGGCAACATGGCGTCTGTCAAAAAAACCCTGGATTTTTTGGGCCAGTTGAAATGTAGCCTGTGCCCCACTTCTACAGCATGTCCCAGATGGATACTGCACTCCTCAGGAGGCATGGCTGGTAGACCAGCTTCCAATACAGAAAAGGCATTCCCTGGGGGCTCCTGACCCAGAGCAGCAGTTCAGTATGGATCCTGCTGAAGAGGGTAGAGGAGGACACAGCATGTGGTCTATTTACCAACATACTGAAGAAAGAACTTCTTGGAATAACTTCCAGTTCCTGTGCAGCAACTGCCTGAAAACCACCACCAATAAAACCACACTGCATGGACATGTCCAAGCAGGTAGTTTCCAGACTTATCTTAAGTTGCATCTATATGTAGTAGAAAAAAAGTAGCTCAAAATCAGCTTAGAGATGGTAACATGCACCCACTGATGCCTCTAATCCATATTAAGTGCCAGAAAGCGCATTTCCAAAGGTGCATTCTCTGGCCTTTAATGTGGATCAGAGGTGTAATGGGAACAGTAATGTCCATATGCTGCTACCTCTGAGCCACTTTTCAGCTCCTTTTTAAAATGTATACAGATTCAGCCTTGGATGGGACAACCTATGTGCAAAAGCCAGTCTTTGGTCTGGGAAGCCTTGAAGAGGTTACTCAGAATGCTTCAGCCCTAGAATGGTCTTTTGCCATTTTGGGTGCTGAGTACAGTGTGCAAAATCCTATCCTTCCCCTTCAAAGGTGTCTTTGTCCTGGTGCTGTGGGCCAAACACTGAGCAGGACATCTTCTTCCTGATGAGACGTGCCACGAATGGAATTTCGGCCCTTTCTGCACTTGGCCTTATTCTGGAATATATCTCAGGATCAGGGTCTCTTATCTGCATGTTATTGCAGACTACAGCAGGTCCTAGTGAGACTTGCCATAGCCTGTATTAGCATGTGGACAAGAGACCCCTATCCTGAGATATATCCCAGAATAAGGCCAAGTGCGGAAGCAGCCTTCTTGCCCTCGACTCACTCTTTATGGATCATTGGGGTGGGAACACCATGACAGAGACCTGCCTTTTCAACCACCTTGACTTCTAGGCAACTGAGGGTCACCCCAGTGGGACCATTTAAGATGCAGCCGTTGCCACCAGGAGTCACCCTGCTTCCGAGTCACCTAACAAATGTAATGATGTGAGACACGCACATTGTTTGAATCTTGAATTAACTCTCAGGAGGGGGATATAAGTAGATGAATTTGGAAACTGGATCTGTTCTTCTGCTGGTGATCCAAAGCATGGCACTACCTTGGCCATTCTGGCTGCTTGCAGTAATGAAGCTTTGCTTCTGATTCTTCAATTAATATTCCTAGGATTTGCTGACACTGTCTGATCCAACAGCTGGTTCTAAGAGTCTTAGCTTTTTATCTTGCTTGTATTGATGTTACATCAATGGAAGACCGACTTTGAAATCTGTTTGTGATGTGGCAGCCACAAGGGGACAGCTAACAAAGCAAGAAGAGAGAGTGAGTGCACAATAAGAAGAGAAACAAAATAATGTAAATGATATGAAAACCATGTACGTGGCAATGGAAATTTTCAGACACCTTGTACTGGCCATTACTTCTGTGTGGAAAAAAAAAATCTCTCCAAGCTTTTGAAAATCATTGTCCTTTGCAGCAAAAACAAACAAACAAACAAACAAACCCTGAAAAGTATGTGTCATTTCCTTATGTTACATGCTATTCACCAATGTCATGAACATGCATATAGTTTTTATGTTACATTTTCCAGTTGCAGGCATCCAAGCATTCACAGGAAATAGGTCAGGTTTCCCAGTATGTTCTGTTCAGTACTCCCCTAGGAATGCTACAGCACACTGTGGATTATGGATTGGCCCTGTCTTTCTCTCTCTCTCTCTCTCGTTCGATCTCCCTTGTATACATGAACATAGAGAAAGAGAGGGAGCATCAGTTATAAGGCTGAACGTGACATATGATATGACTATTTACACATCATACTCAGGAGAGAGGAATGGGCATGCAAACGAAAGATAAAAGTAAGCCTCATTTAGATGTCTAGAATAGAAAAAGTAGATAGAGAAAAATTATTTTCTCTGTCACACAACGCTAGAACCAAGGGGCACTCTATGAGGCTGACGGGTAGGAGAGCCAGTTCTGACAAGGGGAAGCATTTCTTCACCCAGAGGGTCATCAGTCTATGGAATTTGCTGCCAGAAGAGGTAGTAACAGCAGTCACCCTAGATGGCTTTAAGAAAGGTTTAGACAAATTCATGGATGACAGGTGTATCAATAGCTACTAGAATGGATGCCTAGGTACATCCTCCAGGCTGGGGAGAAAAACAGGATGCCTCTAAAGGTCATTTGCATAAATCTGAGAACAGCCTTTGTCTCCTGCTTGAGATGCCCATAAGCATTTGGTGGGCCATTGTGTGGGATAGGATGCTGGAGGGCTGTAGCCTGTTCCAGCAGGGCTCCTCTTATGTTCCAGTGGTAGGGAGCCAGGCTCTTATCTGGGAATTCTGGGTTTGATTATGCACTCCCCCTTGAAGCCAGCTGGGTAACCTTGGGCTAGTCACAGCTCTCTTCTGAGCTCTCACAGCCCCACCTACCTCACAGGGTGTTCTGTTGTGGGAAGAATACATTCATATCAAATATAATCCTACCACATTCCAAGGGAATCTATTCGAACAAATATGGATTTTCTAACATTCAATTTGTTACGAATCGAATGTCCAAAATCCCATTAGTGCACACCCCTATCACACACTCTTTCTTCCTGGGGCAAAGCAACCCCATTGAGAACTGGGTGCCCTCTAACTTCCTGGAGTCAAGATTCCATGACAAAGAGAGTGTCCCCAGACACAGAACTAGATTGGGATTACCATTCATTCCTAGTATAGTCTCGGAATATCAAGAGAATGTCCCAAATCATTGGTACTATGGATAATATTTTTATATTTGGTTTTTAATGTTGTAAACCACCCGGAGACCTTTGAGTGTAGGGTGGATATCCTTTAATATTGAGTCTGAATAGCTGTTTGGACAACAGTAGAGTGACATACGCAGTGGGAACAGGGATAAGATGTGGAGTGTGAACATGAGCATCCAGTTACATGACTGGCCACTCTCAAGGTGCCAAACCTGTCTTACTGTCTCCCAATAATCAACAACACGTTTCACACACTGATTTGTGAATGTGATGGCCGACTCCACTTTCTCAGGTGGCTATGGGCCTGGGAAGACATGGAAACATACAGAAATGTTGGAACTGATTGGTATTTGAAGTGAGGAAAACGTTCAGAATGAATTTCATCAGAGACACAGTAATATCCATGTTCTTCTTCATATGTCAAAAGAAATAGGGGGGAAAGGGCTGTCATGTTCACAAAAGGAATGCAGATCAAAAACATTAAGCAAATATTATAGCAGCAAAGAGCGCTTTCTGTTACTTTCTGAGTAAAGGAGAGGAACTGCCCAAGAAAAATTAAAAACAGAAATTAAAAAAAAAAATCTCATGGTTTGCCAGCTGGTCAACGAATCATATAACACAGTCAATGAATCATATAATCAATAAACCAACCATATGGGGCCATAAAATGGGAAAATGGAGGAGGAGGAGAGCGGTCTGTTAAGGATTCTTAAAAGGGCAAATCAGAAGCGTTGGGATTGTAGAGTGGCTGACCAATCGTTAACAAGTAATCCCGGGAGCAGACAGAATGGGGCATGACTAAAAGGGGAGGGGAGAATGGCAAGGAATGAAACCTCAGTCCTAAGCTGTTACTGTTACACAGTGTAGCTTGCAATGATCCTGAATGCCTTTTTTCAGGTTTTCCAAAAATAGCAATATATAGTGACATCTGGAGGCACTCAGTACCTTGCCTTGATTCAGTTTCAGTTTATTGGCCCACATCCAGCCCATTAGTGCCTCCAGTTCAGGCAATGATTAAACACCTGAACTGTCTCAGCTCAGAAGGAACAGAGTGACACAGCTGGGCATCTTAAATGTACTCATGGCACCTCTCTCAAAAGTCTCCTGATGACCTCTCCCAGCACCTTCAAAGGCTCCATTAAAACCTAAGTTTTAATCCAGCTTCAGTCCTCTACCTTCAAGACAGGAAGAAAACCACTGTAGAAGAGTTCCTCCAGTTCCCAGTCCCTGAAGTCACACCAACAAGATACTGTGAGCCAGTTTGGTCTAGTGGTTAGGGAGCTGGATTCTTATCTGGGAATACCAGGTTCAATTCCACCCTCCCCCATGAAGCCAGTTGGGTGACCTTGGGCTAGTCACAGCTCTCTTCTGAGCTCTCACAGCCTCACCAACATCACAGGGTGTTCTGTTGAGGGAGAATAGAAAAGCTTTGTCAGCCACTTTGAGTCCCCTTAAATGGGTGAGAAAAGTGGGATAGATAAGTCAACTCTTATTCTTCTATAGAATTCAGGTTTGGGGAGGCTTTAGTACCCTGAAACAAATGTGAGATATAATGTAGGACTAACACAGACTGTGAGCACCTCAAGGCCAACACACACAACACTCCATTAGCGTACAAACATCTGGAAATTATTGAAGGTAACCTCCAAGAATCCAAGAGGTACTGCTTACGTTTCCCCCCCTTTAGGGTGTTGGAATTTCTAATTGAGCCAAATCAGGCCCAGTTTGTTAGCTGAGTAAATTCATTTCATTCATGCAAGGTTCAAGCCATTTCCTCCCTGCTCTGGTGTGGCAGAGTCACGGTATATCACATTTGCCTTAGCACTGAGAGCTGTTATGCCATATGCTGGGTGCTCAGACCCAGTGGGTAGGGACTCCACAGGGTGGAACCAGAGGCCCATTAAACACCAAACAGAATCAGCATGTGTGTCACCATGCAGAAACTTTTCACCTCGCTGCATCTTGTCATGTCTGTGCATTGTAGCTGTCAACAAAACTTTAATTTAATTGTGCAGGCAAGCGAAGGGTAGAAAACAACGGTTTTCAGCAAATCAATGTAATTTGCAGGGAAATGGGTGAGTTTCTGGCGGGAAACGTAATGAGGACAGAAGGGGCTTTAATGGCTTATAACTTTTCAGCTTCCTGAGCTGTGGGGCTCTCTAGGGCCGCCGACTCAGCCGGGAAGGAAATGCAGAAGCTGGCAAAGGTGTTTGATGGCTCTGCATCTTGACACCTTTGAGTCTGCTTCCAGGGATGTACCTGCTAGACCGCCAGCCAAGTCAGCAGCTGTCAGGCGTTGCTGAGGGAATGAATGTGCAAGGTTTTGGGAGGCAGTGAATTCCCAGGCAACCTTTGCTCAGATTCGCCACTGCTTAACCTGCAGACTCTTCCCGTCACACCAGTACCCTGGACAGGAGCAGCTTCTTAGGCTGCAAAATCTTCCTCTGTGGAGTTTTCTCCCTGTAGAACCCCACAGTGGCTTTACTGCTAAGACTGTCCCTGGCACAGGCTGCTGGGCTCCACCGGAAATATTGGAGGCTTTAGCAGCAGGGTTAACCTCCTTGTTGCCAACATTGCAGTGTGACTGCCTCATTTCAAGGAGCCAAAAATAAAGCAGGTATGCTATAGAATTTAGCTGTAGCAACTTACATCCCCAGGGTTTGGAGCAGACTGATTCCTTTCTTTGGAGAGATTTTGCAACTAGATCATCTATTTCTTATGCTAGATCTCAGCCCCCCCCCCCTCCAGTCCCATTTCCCCCAGCCCTCTTCTGTCTGTACTGTTTGGCTTTAGTTGCTTGAAAGAGAAGTTTTGCTCTCTGTGTGTGTCTGTGTAGAGAGGGAATGAGAGAGACCTGAGAACCATCTTCTCTCTTAACCTACATTCCTCTCCCTTTCAAATCTGCAAAAGCAATTAAAATTTAAGTGGAAAACTCTGCACTGCAGAAGGGGCTAGGACTGGGGGGCAAAGCAAGGAAGGATCAGTCCTATGATTTAAATATTTGTTCTGGAGTTCACTTGCTGGGGCCAGAGGTGAGAACTTTCTAGACTAGCTCTTTGCAAATCCTAAAAGAAATGGGGAAGAGGTGTATAATGTAATTGCATTCCCAACTTTTTGATGAACAGCTTTCTGCCCCAAATATTTCACTGTTTTGTTAGCTCCCACCCCAAGGTCATTACAAAATAAAAAGAAGCTAATCATGAGCATATATCCCAAGAACAGCTCAAGACTGGACAGCTCTGTGAGCCCTGAAGACATCTTTGCCAAGACATGTAACATCACTGTATCATCCGTGCATGGTGCCTGCAGGTCTGGAGATATCTGCAGGGCCAGACTTAAACATTGCCTCGGAGAGAAAAATGTCCAAGCACTCATACTTCTAGATTTCTTCCCTGAAGGGTCATATGTGTGAGCAAAATCAGCGGAATTAATTTTGAACAGGAACTGGATTAAATGCATAACAAGGGGGAAAGAATTAATTAAAAGAAAAAGAGTTGGCTTTTCTACCCGCTTTTCTCACCCCTTTAAAAGGACTCAAAGCAGCTGACAAAGCTTTCTATTCTTCTCCCCACA
>MTQE01002208.1:38256032-38273287 GCA_014337955.1 Aspidoscelis marmoratus
AAACCCAGTATTCCCACATAAGAGTCTGGCTCCCTAACCACTAGACCAAAGTGGCTCACAAAGAGAGACTGAGCAAACTGTTTCTGTTCTGCCATAAGACAGACCTGTCACTGAGGATGCTATTCAGGTTCTGCCCAGCCATGAGAAATGGAGCTTACTTCTCTAGGCTTCATACAGTCAAAATAATTTACATGGCACCACCACAAGATTGCCAGCTGTGCCACTGTCATGCAAGAGAATTTCTCTCTTCCAGGACCGTCCTGCTGGGAAACATGATGTCTTGAATGTGCAGTCTCATGTTCCCAAGTTATGAGTCAGATTTCTCTGCTGAAATCTTCAAACAGATTTAGAACCACAGAAGCCTTGGGGTGGGAGGGGGACAGGGAGCTCAGAAGTATGAAAGCTTAAGAAGGCCTGAAAATACACAAATGTTTTTATTTGATTGTTGCTTCCTGAGGGACGGAGAAACAGAAGGATCTTTCAGAACATCTGTGGCTATATTACTTCTTAAACTTTACTGCTGCATGATGGGAATGGGGACCATGTGGAGGATACACTTTCTCTGTAGTGTAGCATAAGTATCTGAAATTTTCAAACAGCAACACACTGTTGCATTAGTTCCATTTGACTGACATTATAGCTTAGCTGTGCATGAGGATTACCATAATCATCAACTTATATCTCTGTGTGATTATCCAGAACAGGCTAGCCACATTATCCAAGGTACGCTATCAGTAAATATGCAGAAGCAATGCTATGTGATTCTGCAAACAGTTTTATTTATTCACGCAAATATTTATATACCCACCGTCACTTAAAAATAAAGTGTTAAAACACGGCAGCAAGTATGTTCCACTGACTTCAAGCGTCCGTTCCCTCCTTCCCAAACTCTTGCTGGATTTCAGCTCCAATCTGTACAAATCATTAGAAGTGGTGGGAGTATCAGAAAATGTAGGTAACCAGGGCAAAGTGTTCTCCACCCAGGAGAATACTTTTTCTTCTTGACAAAAAAGAGAAGGTTGAAACTTTCTCTGGTAAAATATTATTATTATTTAAGGAATTTATATCCCACCCTTTACCAAATGGTCCCAGGGCAGGTCACAATAAAAATAAAACATACCAAATATTAAAACATAATTTCAAATATAGCTCCCTCCCTCCCTAACAGGATAGCACCCTGAGGAAGCTATTTAAAAGGCAAAAGCCTGGGTGAAAATATGTTTTCACCAGGCACCGAAAAATATACAGTGTAGGCATCTGGTGAACCTCACGAGGAAGGCTGTCCCAGAGTCTAGGGGCCACCACAGAAAAGGTCCTCTTGCCTATCTCTGTGCCTCGCACCTCTGTCATAGAAGGAACTATAAGAAGGACTTCTATGAGGGCTGAGGATGCTGGTGCATAAGGTTTCTTTCCTTTTCCTTCTTGAGAATGTATAACCTGCTTATAGGGGAAAGCTCATAAAATTAAATGACCACCAAAAATAAGCCCATTGTTGTAAAGGAAATAGGATATTAAGAACAAGCTGGAAGCAAGTAGAGCAAAGGGAAACGCCGGGGCAAAGCTTCTCAGGCAAACTTACCTGAAACCTCTCCTGCAGCAGAGTAAATGCAAACGCTGCCATTTGGCAGCATCTGCCTGGCCGCAGCAAAGGCCAGGCACGGCTGGCTGTTGACAAAGCAATTGGGTGACGTTGTGCACAACTATGTAGGACAGCTACACTGCACTCCCCCCCCCCCCCCCCCCCCCCCCGCAGCCCTCACATGGAAATAGTTGTGCTGGCTGTGTCTGAGGCTGTACTAGAAGAGCCATCGGCACTCCACAGTTATTGAACATGGGAATGGCTGTGCATGCTTAGAACAGCTCTGGAACCAATACGGCTCCATGGTTTGTGGATGCTGAAGAGTCCCCGGACATCCCCAATGGCCAAGCCCAGAAAACCTATAGAGGCCTTCTTGCCTCTTCTAGCTCACATATCTATCACAAGAGGCCAATATGCAGTTTTTCCATATTGTATGTTCCCTGAACGTGTCTACTGCACTTGGATCTTTGTCTCCTTCCCAGACCCAGCTATCTCGGTAAACATTAATTACAGGTGCCAGGTTTCCTCTCTTGGGCAGCTAATTCTCATGTGTTGATAAAGGTGCTAGTTGTTTTGACAATTCAAAGTTGTGTTGAGGGGACTGGATGTATTGTGGGAACTAGGTAGAAAAGGCAGGTATGGAAGTTTCATATAGTCTGAGCACCACTGAACTCCTTGTTGATCTTTTATCAAATAAAGCTTGCTGGCTTGGTTAAGCTATCCCTGCCCATGACCATTGAGTGAGCCCTGGGGAAAGTGATTCTGACACATAATTTGCAGCACAAATGTCAGAAAGGACAACCATTAGGTTCTAACAGGCAGCACTCTTTCTAATCAGAATGGTTTACTGCAGGCTGTTGTCATTCTGAGGTCAACAGAAAGGTTTCATCTGGCAGAAAAGTTACAGAACAGATAAGCGTGCTTGGATTTGACTCTACGTTTTACCATGTCTGATGATGGAGTTCTAAGCTGTTTTGGCCGGGAACAGAGCTACCGGAGTCCAAAGCTGAGGTTCTGGTACAATCTACCAGTCTTCTCCCAAAAATGTATTGATAGAGGAATGCTTTTAAGCAGCTTAGCATAGGGCCTATAACATCCATAATATGGTGGTGGTAGTGGTGACAACAACAATGATGACTCTAGTACCAGGAGAAGGGGACTTTATTAAATTTTCTGAGCCACTTAAAGCTGGTTTGTAAATGGAAGTAAATTGGATAACTGGTAGTCCAGAGTGAAAACCAATACATGAAAATTCAAAAAAGAGAGAGAACTTGCATATGCCTGTGTAAGCACAAATGGACTTGTAGGTGGCTTCAGAACAGTAACCATGCTAGAAATCCAAAACATGTAGTTTATTAGGGTTTTATTCTGTGTTATGCAACCATGTATAAATAACATTCACACTCCACACATTGAGTTTGCTAGATAGCAGAGCACCTTATATTGCTGGCTCACTTCCTGCTTATTCTGACTGCTTCCTGAAGTTTAAGGGTTTCTCCACACCACAAAAAAACAAAACAAAAACCTCCGGTGGAACCTATTAGGACCTAGGACCAGAGACTTTAAGACGCAGTGTATGTGACCCATCTCTGAGACAGAGCTATTTTTTCCACCTCATTCCCCACCTCATGATACATTCAGCAGAGAGTGTACCTCATGTGTTTGCATTTGTGTGTTGACCTAATGGTGTCCATTTTTTATCTTCTCCACCTTCTGAGACTGCATTGTCCCCTGAAGTGACAAACAGAACAAGTACCTAATCAATTGTCTCATCAACTGATACAAGTAAGGCGACCCATTCATTTTCCAGACAGAAAGAAATAAGGAAAGCCAAATGGAGAACAAAACTGAAGCAAATTTGGATGCACAGAAACCCACCTAAGCTTCGGAATAAACCTCACTGGTCTGGCTAGAGCGACCTATGAAACCATACTTGAAAGGAAACTCCACTATATCTGCTTCTGACAATATGTCTGTGGTTTTGCTCTCCTTTGCTTTCATACTGCCTTCTTTATAACACTCCTTATCCACACAAATATTCCCACCTTTCTTCCTTTATTGTAACCATTGAGAAGTGATGGCATTGGATCAAGATAAACATGCAGCATCTAGTGCCCTCCCCTACCACCATACCTGCCGCCCCTGCCCAGTTGAACATACTTTTTATTCCCATGCAGACCAGAAGAAACAAGCAAAGGTGCAATGCATGCAGCTGCTTCAAGATACGCCTTTTGCTCCCTTCAATGCAGCCTGTCCCACGTTTTCCACACTGGAGTGGCATTGCAAAGATAAGCAAGCAGGAATGAGTCTTGTTCTCCTGCCTAGGGTTTGATTCCCCCCTGTCACAAAGCAAAACTAATGAGGGAGGGAGTACGGCAGAGAGCGAAAGTGTTTCTATCAGGTCTGGAAGTGCCATTATCTAATTTACTGCTAGGAACAGCAGCAGGGTCAGGAGACCCTGTAACGAAATCTATCCATCACTGTCACAACACAGCCAGCACTTCTCCTCTGCGGAATCACATATTCCTTGTTCCCAAAGACCTTTCTGTTCCACTCAAAAGGTTCTCCAGTACTGCTTGGCTGGGAGCCCAGTGCCTGCCAACACTGGCAGAGTTCAAAATGTCAGAGGGATTACGGGGCTGGCAGAGCTCCAGCTGGACACCCACCAGAACGTACCACCCCAAGAGCAAGCCATGCCTGTAAATCCTAAGCCTGAATTTAACAGATTTAAGGAATAAGCCAAAACACTTGTCTTCTAAAGTTGGACTTGCCAAACAAGCTCCCCTTCACCTCTTGGCCTGTCTTCATTTGTTTTTTCTTTCCTCACCTTTTGCCAGTGACTTACGTGTGTGTTTCACTACCTCCCAATGCTTTCCACCTGAACACAACTGGGCCAAAAAATACAAGTTCCCTATGGGGTACTGGTTGTCTATTTCTGCCATCACAGTTGCCAGCTGCCTACAAAATGGAGCACCCAGCACAGAATTGCCCAGATTACCAGTTCCAGTAGAAATGCCTCTGCTCCACCATCAAGCAAGAAAAGATCATAAATGTCTGGTTTCAGCATAGTCCAAGTACTGTGTCTATATGCCATATGCTACCAAAGATTTATTTATTTATTTATTACATTTCTATCTCACCCCATACCCGAAGGTCTCTGGGCGGGTAACAACCTTAAAACAACAGATTAAAAACGGAATATACATTAAAAGACTTTAAAAAGTCAACAAATCTAAAACAATACACAATATGTTTAAAATGAAAATGTCTTTACTGGGCGGGGGGGGGGGAGGGGATATAATCAGCTCAGCCAAAGGCCAGGGCAAAGAGGTGCATCTTCACCACCTTCCTAAATATATATAAGGAAGGGGCATGACGCACCTCAAGGGGGAGGCTATTCCATAGTCTGGGGGCCATCACAGAAAAGGCTCTCTCCCAGGTGCCCATCAACCTCACTATTGAAGGTGGTGGGACAACCAGGAGGTCCTCACCACTTGATCTTAAGGCACAGGCAGGTTGATATGGGAGAAGGCGTTCCTTTAGATATTTGGGGCCCAAGTCATTTAAAGCCTTATAAGTCAGAGTCAAAACCTTGAAATGGGCTCAGTAGAAAATTGGCAGCCAATGCAACCCTATTAAAACTGGCATGATGTGCATCCAGCTGGATGTTCCAGTCAGCACTTAGCAGCTGCATTTTGCACTAGCTGCAACTTCCGAACCGTCTTCAAGGGCAGCCCCACGTAGAGTGCATTACAGTAGTCCAATCTAGAGGTTACCAGAGCATGGATAACTGTGGCCAAGTCTTCTCTATCCAGAAGAGACTTCAGTTGATGTACTAGCCATAGTTGGCAGTAGGTGCTCCTGGCCACGGCCTCCACCTGGGTTTCAAGTGTTAGCGCGGAGTCCAGGAATACCCTCAAGTTATGCACCTGTCCCTTCCAGGGCACTGCAACCCCAGCAAGGACAGGGTATCTCCCAACTACACGGACCCGAGATCCTGTGACACACAGCACCTCTGTCTTGTCTGGATTCAGCTTCAATTTTTTCACCCTCATCCAGCCCATTACCGCCTCCAGACACCTGTCAAGCTCTTCAACCGCCTCTCCTGATTCAGATGGTACAGAGAGATAGAGCTGGGTATCATCTGCATACTGATGACACCTCACTCCAAATCTCCTGATGACCTCTCCCAATGGCTTCATATAGATGTTAAATAGCATGGGAGATAAGATCGACCCCTGAGGATCCCCACAAGTGAGTTCCCAGGGTGTTGAATCAGTGTCTCTCACAGCCACTATCTGGGATCTATTCTGGAGATAGAAGCAGAACCAGTGCCAAGCATTGCCTCCCACTCCTAAACTCGGTAGTCTCTCCAAAAGGATATCATGGTCAATGGTATCAAAAGCTGCTGAGAGGTCCAGGAGAACCAACAGGGTAGCATTCCCCCTGTCTCTTTCCCGGAGAAGGTCATCAACCAGGGCGACCAAGGCAGTTTCCGTGCCATAATTGGGCCTGAAGCCAGATTGAAATAGGTCTAGATAATCAGCTTCTTCCAAGCATGCTTGCAGTTGAACAGCAACAGCCCTCTCCAGAACCTTGCCTAAAAAAGGTATGTTAGCCACCAGGCAATAGTTGTTTAAGACTTCCAGATCGAGGGAGATACTCTTCAGGACAGGGCACACCACAGTCTGTTTCAGGGCCAGTGGAACCACCCCCTCCCTCACAGAGGCATTCACTACCTCCTGGATCCACCGGGTAATACCTTGCCAGCTAGTTTTTATCAGCCAGGAGGGGCAGGGATCCAGAGAGCACGTCGATGGCCGCACCCTTGCAAGCAGCTTGTCCACACCCTCAGGCTGCAACAATTGAAACTGATGCAACCAAACAGGACCAGACAGTTCTCTGGACGCCTCGTTTGGGCTATGTAGCCATTTGGGGACTATAGGTGATGGTTGGTTGAAGGCTGTTGTTTGGTATCATCAAGTCAGGGCTGACTCCTGATGACTACAATGGGCCTATCCACACAGTCTTCCTGTAGATATAGATGTGGCTTGCCATTACCTTCTTCTGAGGAGATGTGAGGATTGTACATGCAGCTTTGCTTTCCTGGCACTTGTTATATTTATCCTGTTAAATGAATACATCCTAAAAATCGGAGGTAACGTGCAACTGCCCTACTGTAGGGAATGATGGACCTATGGCCATCCAAATGCTGTTAAAATTTCAGCGCTCATTAGCTTTAATCATCACGGCCAGTTTCTGCAATGGGAGTTATGATCTAACAAGCTCTAGTGAGCATTTCTGGCATGATAAGGTTCACCATATCTGCACCGCAATGCTAAGTGTCCCTGGACAACTGTTCCAAAATCCAAGCAAACACCTTACAAGAGTACATCTGTGTGGACAGTAATGCACCTTCTGTATGATCTGTTAGACAAAGGTAGTTGGGGCTGTGAAATGCTAGCACTATGCTCAAGCAATCCACCATGACCCCACACCTAGTTGAGAGGTACAGGCTCCTAGAGAATGACACCGGCTGCATGCATCTTGTAGCTGGAGCCTTCCCTGGCACAAAAAATGTGCAGGGGAGCATGCCAAGAGAAGACCACTTTAAAGAGCTCTTCCTTGCCTTCTTGGTGTTCTCCTCCAACCATTTCCATGCAGACAGGAAGACCACTAAAGTGCTTCACTTCATATACAGAGTTTGGGGCCAGCTTCCAAGGCCATTTCTACAAGCAAATTCCCACCTGCCAGCAATCTAAAGACAGGGAAGCTCCCCACAATGCTGTAAGGAGAAGCTGAGTTGTGGCTATGGCCATGCAGGCAGTTGCCAGCACGTTCTGCAGTGCCTCACTCCATTCCAGGTTCACAGAGTGAAAGCTACCAAAATGCCTTGCATTAGTCTAGTACTGCAGAAAGTGACATTTCAACGCCCGTCTTCACCTTCACCTCATTTCAACTGGCATGGGCAGCAAGACCGAAACCTAGCAGACTCTGCATAGCAGGAAGAAGAACAAAGGGCAGCTTCAGCTCTGCAGCAATGCTGAATAATTCAGTTTGTCCTGACTGGTCACAGCCACAGAGCACAGGCAGAACAGCAACAGCCTTCCTGGCTTTGTGCGCCTGGCTCTTCTGGCTATATTTCTAGGATTCTCATTGAAATGTCTCTGTTGTCAAGAGACAAGCTGGCAACTCGTTGTGGCCTCCATAGCACTTAGGAGAATTGCTTGTCCAAAGGCGTAATAACTTTTCATTAGAAGCAATTATCTTGTTACACCAAAAATACCATGAACGATTCACAAGTGTCGAGAGACACCTTCCTGAACTGAATACACAATCACATGTTCAGCGATCAAAGGCTGCTTCCGGGCTGCTGAAAAAGGCCACAAAGAAACAGCCTCCTTCAGAGGGCAGGAAGTCCCCTCTGGGGCAACCCTTGAGCAAGGAAAAACCCACCCCATGGACACTTGCCCCCTCATCCATTCTTCCCACTATTGTGTGGAAGTACAACACCAGCAGGGCTGACTTACCCACCCTACTTACTGTTCATCTGGCCCCATTTAGGGCTGGACAGAAAATGCTCAACTTCTGGTGGATCACAAGGTCAGGCAGAAACTCCAAGACTTTGTACTTTTCAAAGGCAGGAGGTGTTGGGTATACAGATGGCAGCCCTGCTGCCTCCAGAATCAGATCCTGTGCTGCTGCTGCTGCGCCTGAAGAAACAGGTACAATTTTGCAAGAGAATAACAGAAGTGCTGCTGAATCTATTTGCTAACAGCCTCTTTCCACAGAAGGATGTGCTGTGCTCATCAGCTACTATAGGACTTGTAGAACTGAACTCCCTAGAGTTCAGGGAAAGAATAGCCAAGTCTAAGGGCAGACCATTCTATAAGCCAAAGGAGGCAAAATTTACGAATGGAGTAGCCCTGAAATCTACAAATTGCTTTTTAAAAAATGATCAAATTGCTCTGTGGTGATTATTTATAATGAATTTGGAAGAGTTATTCACAAGATCTGAATTAGGATGGGAAAGACACATTGGCAAGTTGAGAAAGGAGCAGAACTCATGTAAGCATTGCAAATATAGCTATTGCTAACCACGTGAGCTGGAGACTTGCACTTAAAATGCAAGCTCAGGATCTCTTCCAATAAATGTTGTCTTACATCAGTAGAGCCCAGATTGTAAGCTTCTAGATTCTCAAAATAAAATAAAAATAAAAATACATATACTCCTTTTGGTACGGAATGGTCTTTGACATTCACTCTTTATACTGTTTTTCCACATGTTAATAGGTAATCAGGTCATACATTTATATTAGCTTAAAATATGCAGCAAATGGCACCCCACAGCAATAACTACCAGAGTCCCATAGGTAGAATTGCTCCATTTCACCTTTCAATTTTGCATTTTGTTAGCGCAGATACACAACTTATGAAGACAGAGTTCTGTTATTAGGTCTGAAAGGACTATATTGGTGCATCACCATTCACAGGGAAAGCGGTAAGAAATTAGGCAAGTGATGAGTGAAGAACTAGAGGATAAGATCATTCCATAGCAGTACCATCCCTTGGAGCGGATGATCTTCAGTCATGCAGCACCTGCTAGTCTATCACAGGCATCTGACAATATTATCTATGGCTGTTTCTGTCTTTTTTACAGGAAGCAAACAAGTTACAACTCTGTAAGAGCTTTTGAAATCACAGGTGAGAAAAGAGCAAGACTGACCAACCAGCTCAGTCTAGATAAAACCAGATGTAGGTTGCCTTGTTTCTTTTTAGTTCTTGGTGCCTGTGAAGAAAGGTAGCTCCAGGTGTTCATCTGCTAGTGAATATTACAGGGATGCCAGAATGCATGGAATTTACTTCTAGGCACTAGCAGCCAGTATATGATTGCAGGGGGGAAAGGTTGGTGGGGGATTCATATAAAATCACTGAAGTCAGAAAATCACTTCTATGCTGGCCTCTTCCCCATTACTTGCAGTAATACTTCTTACTTCTTGAAACAAAACCTTTGGTTTGATCCCACGTATCCCAAATCCTCAATGATTAGGATTTCTAGGTAGGTTTTCACCCTTTTTTTGGAATTAGAGAAAAGCAAGGGGGTAGAGTTTGTTCTTTTGTTACCTGCCTGGGGATCCAAAAGAACCTGAGGAAAGAAACTCCTTTCTTCAAAAATAGTTAGTGACAGCGAATCAGACACTGAATCTTTCATAATGCCACTGCCTTGGTGGTGCCTACGAAGAAGCCACAAGGCAAACTAAGCCAGGGTAGAAACCCACCAAAATGGTTTGATCTCAGTGGACCAAGAAATAAAGACCGAGTCTAGTTTCTACTGCAAACACAAATTAAATCCTACAGCAAAGGAGTAGTAACCGTAGCCTTTCCAAAATTTCCCATTGGCCCTGCTGGCTGCCGAAGAAGAAAGGTAGAGTCCTAGACCAGGGCTACAGGTTCATTTAATACATTTATATACTTTTTATTTTAAAAATCTCAAAGTGGTTCACAAGTGAGACTAAAAACCAAGTAAACCACACACGAGCCAGCAATTTTTTTAAAACAAACATTAAAACTGGATTTGGGGTTCTAGGAGGGGAATGCAGCTATCAGATACTCTGGGTATGATCGTCTGGGATGGTCATCTTCTTCCATTAAGTGCACACAGGTTTGGCACACATGGAGCAGTGAGGAAGGAAGAGAACACTCATCTAGCCAGCCACATCATCCAAATCAACCCTGGCAATCAATGGGGTGACAGATGTCTCAGCCAGATCACCCCTCACATTTCTTGCCTGAAGTTATCATTGCTAATCTCCAGTAACAACTATACCTACAAAATACCCAGTAACTGCAGAGAGTGCATCTTCACGGGGCAGGAGGACAATGAATGAATGTCATTAAGAGAAAAACAGACAAGCTGAAATGGTGCCAACCAAGAATTTTTTAAAGCACCTTTATTGTGAAGTCCCAATAGCCAGTGCAGTCTGGTTAAACTCTGAGCTCTCTCTTCTCGTGGTCCTCTGAAGTACGAACACTACCAGGGGAGGCAGCTCAGGCAAGCAGCAAGTCACGCAGCTCCTGGCTTGAGGTAACAGGTAAAGAACAGGAAAAGTTCTCACAAAGATAAGCAGTGGCTTTCCCATCTTTCTTCTCCAGAGAAGAGAGGAAGCTGAGGTGATGGTACAGGAATCCTGTGGTGTCCCCATCTGCAAGAATCAAGACCTGGAACAAAGACACAACATGGAAAGCTGAGACGGTGGATATGATAACACAACCTTCTGCCTTCTCTGACATGGATCTTTCTGGAAGATCCAAGAAAGACATGGAAACTGAAGGTCAAATTAGCAAACTCATCTTCCTTTCCTGGGTTCCCCCCATTGAGCAGTGAATGCTGCTTCTGTGAGCTCCATAACAAGCCCCATGCGCCACCGGCACCTCTGAAATGGCAGCTCCTGATCCCTTCTCCTTGGGATCACACAACCAGGGTTGCCTGAGATCCTTTAGCTCAGAAGAATTACTTTCCCACCATCATCTGGAAGCAGAACTAAAAAGCAAATTGCACATGGCACTTTTCATTGTACTGTATCGCCCAACAATTCCCATTCCCTTTGCTGTGATACTTCTGCACTGTTCACTTGGAAATTAATGTTAGCAAAGTCGCCCCTAAGGTACCAAAACACACACATGGGGACCAGCACCAAAGAACAAGTATAAAAACTTTACTGGCAAGTCAGCGTGGAAGAAAACAATCAGACACTGGAAAATTATAGTTCCTTTAAGTTATATTGCCTGTGATTTGAAGCACTTACAGTTTGAACAATTAAATCCCACCCAGCAGAAATCTTACTGCAACTTTCTAATAAAACGTTTTTCTGGTGAACTTTACTCCTTACTGCTTCTTGTTCAGTGTGCCAATTGGATTGTTGACTAACTGCTTTGTAGTTAGTCCACTCTCCTTCAGCAGGAGGCTTTAATGGCTACTTGTTGTTGTATTTTAATTGAAAAATAGTATCATTTCATAATAATGTGTTTGAAGAGATGTAGGGAGACGACCAGCAAAAGAAGTGTAGTAGTTCCAGGCTCATTGACCTCTGTGGAAGACGTCCAGTTATGAATGCTTGGGGTGGAGGTCCCTGCCCTTGCACAGCCAGTGGTGCCCAATGACTTCCAAATATCCTTCCCCAGTATCTTCTCCCTCTTCTCTGTTGTCTTTGTATGGGAACCTTCAGCCTGATCAATACTACTGCCCCTATTGCTATGCTGGGCTGAACAGGAAGAGGCTATGGACATCTGTACTACAAGCAATCTGTTTTTATCTCACCCGCCACCTGCCTTGGGTGGTTGTGCCCGAGGGCATCTCGAAAGCTGTCAAGCCTAGAAGTGAAGCAAGACTGTCACTCAGGATATGAAACCAGAAATGACCGTCTAAGCAAGCCCAGAACAGCCAACGGAAGGGTGTTCAGGACACCAGATGAGCAGATGTGACATTCAAGTTAAGGCTGTCCTTGTCCAACCCTGTCACCGTGAACTGGTGCTGTATGCTGTGAAGAAAATTTAGAAGAAACGAGGGAACATGTAAGCGCCCATCTGTCTGTCACTCCTCCCCTTCTGCACTCCCCATCTGCACCACAACTAAGCTGCATCCAAGGGAATCATGCTGCTGCCACCCCCGCTTGCCCAAAAGACTTCATACAAGCCGCTCTAACTTACAGTAGATCCAGACACTGAATCTCTCATAATGCCACTGCTCTTGTGGTACCTACGAAGAAGCCACAAGGAAATCTCAGCCAGGCTAGAGACTGGTTTTATCCCAGTGGACCAGGAAACAAAGACCCAGTGTAGTTTCTACTGCAAAACCCACTAGGCCACCTTTCTGCATGGGGGTTTCAGAGCTCAAGCCCACTCCAAATTTATTTATTTATTTATTTATTTATTTATTTACATTTATATCCCACCCCATACCCAGAGGTCTCTGGGCAGGTAACAACAGATTAAAACAAATTAAAACAGGATATAAATTAAAACAGATACAGATTAAAATGAAATACAGATTAAAAACAAGATGCACATTTAAAACACCTTAAAAATTCAACAAATTTAAGACCGGGCACTCCCTAGAGCATTAATAATGGTTTCATTATAACTGGGGAGAGAGAATAGAACCTCAGCCAAAGGCCAAGGCAAAGAGGTAAGTCTTTACAGCCCTCCTAAATAAATACAAGGAAGGGGCATGGCGCACCTCGAGGGGGAGGCCATTCCACAGTCTCGGGCCCACCGCTGAAAAAGCTCTCTCCCGGGTGCCCACCAACCTCATTACTGAAGGTGGCGGGATGACCAGAAGGGCCTCATTGTTGGATCTTAAGGCACGGGCAGGTCGGTATGGGAGAAGGCGTTCCTTTAGATATTTGGGGCCCAAGTCATTTAGGGCCTTATAAGTCAGAGTTAACACCTTGAATTGGGCCCGGTAGTGAATTGGCAGCCAGTGCAATTCTTTTAAGACTGGTGTAATGTGTGTCCAGTTAGCTGTACCAGTCAGCACTCTGGCTGCTGCATTTTGCACTAGCTGCAACTTCCGGACCGTCTTCAAGGGCAGCCACTGCTATTCCCCTGATGTCAGATTGCTGCAAAATCATGCAAGAAGCTGAATGTCAAGTTGGCACTCAAAGTTACAATCATCCTGCTTTCTCATCAGAGGATGACTGCGACCCAGATTAACTGAGATCCCACATGCTGCACACGCAGTCAGTGAACATATAAGGAAGCAAGCAAAGCCACCTGGACACCATCTCTCTCCTACTAATACACAGAGTAGCTACGACCCCTGATGGGGCACATTCAAACATTAAGGAGCGATGTGGGTTTTGGGCCACTGTTCCTATGCAAACCGAGGAACTGAAAACACAAAGGACTTCCTTCTCACCCATGCTGAAATCAGAGTTGCCAAGAAGCGTGGCTAATACTCATTGATCATGTAAAGCGATTCTGTGGAGGTCAATATATAGTCAGAGGTGGGACCAACCAAAATGGTGCATCAGTCAAGCCAGAACTGAATGCTCACAAGAAAGTAGTCCACATGGCACCATCACCTAAAACTCCCACATGGGTTCTTCTCATCCACCTTCTGGAGTATTGGGGGTTTTGATTCCAGACTTCCATTCACTCAGAACTTGTGTCACCTTTCCCACTGACCTTAACCATAAAAATTCAGCAAGATGTTCATTCATTCATTCATTCCAGGACAAGAGCATACCAGAACAGAGCATGACAATTAGTTTAAAATGTGCAAAGAAAATATCCTGTTCCATTATAAATTCACACACGCACATACATACCCACTGTCTCACTTGCTCTCTCTCTCTCTCTCTCTCTCTCTCTCACACACACACACACACACACACACACACACACATAAACACAAGTGTTCATTAATGGAGATTATCAGAACCCGGGCAACATTCACTTGTGAACCTGAGCAACCCTTGCCAACACCAGTCCAGTTCTGATGCACCTTTAGAGAATTCAGAATGCCTTCCTGTCATGTAAACCATGTGAGAAAAAAACAGGGAAGCAAGGCTAAGGGTTTAGGAAGATTGTTATTGTTTTAATAAAGTTTGATTTTAAATGTTGTTACCCACCCAGAGACCTCTGGGTATAGGGCAGGATAAACAAACAAACAAACAAACAAACAAACAAACTTGCCACTGCATCAAATGAGGATCCTTCCAATGGAGTCTCTGAATATTTCAAGGAGTCCCACTGCCCAGCAACAACTCACCCACGCTTGTATAATCTCAGAAAGTATTATTCAGAACTGCACTGTCTCTGAACAGGAAAAATCCACTGAACTATTATAATAGACACTGACAAGGCTGTCCTTCAAAAGCAACATTTTTTTTCTTTGATTATATACAAAGCATCCAGTCTTGCAGCCCCTGTATTCTCTTGCATCTTCCAATAACAAAGCTACTTCATGGTGCCTTCTTCAATTTCTCTCTATGCCCTTGGGGTTTAAAGAGGCATCTGTGTTAGCTACACTAGAAGATCGACATTTGACTGGAAGCCAGACTTAACAAAGCAGGTGCTTAAGACCTGAGGAATCAGGAAGAAACCCTTTCCCTAGAGTTCTTTGGTAGGGATTTTTTGCCCACACCCGGGAGAAGAGACAGAAAGCACACTAACCAGATCCCATCTGAGCCTGCAGTCCTACAGGCCTATAACATCAGTCCCTACTCCCTACATGCCTTTTCTGGGTGATGGTAGCAAAGAGATGTGACCCTGGACAACTTCAAAACAGAACAACTACTCTTCTCCAGCTTGATTCCAATGGTGTTTTATTTGCATCCTGTGTACTTCATTACTCCACTGGGATCGTTGCCTTTTATTTATTTGTTTGCATTTTTATTCCATCCTGTTTTGCATACCTCTCATGCTCAGCTTTTTGCCTACTCATCTATCCCCTTTAATTACATGTGCACTATTAACTGAACCACACCTGACTGCTCCCCTAAGCACCCTTCCCCATGCGTAGACCTTTCCTCTGCTTGACAATGTCCGTGGCACTGCATTTCTTAATGCGCCTTGGTTCCACAAAACATCCTGCATCCTTCTCCCTACCCTGCTCTTTTACTCTGCTGTCATTTCAAAACGAAGCCGTGGGTGTGTGTTTCTAGGCCAGATCAAAGCTGCTGCGAGTCTTGCCGCAGAGTCATCAGGTCACCCCATTAGAAAATGCTCTAATCGTGCCTGAGAAATGAATGGCTGCAGCACTAATTAATTTTTACAATACTGAAATTATTATTAGCTCCCCTGGGTCCTGGCCGTTAATGGAAAGTGCATTGGGGATGAAACTTGTCAAGAGTGAGGATCGTCTACCTTTGTTCAAGGTGTAAAACAGGACAGACCATGCTGAGATCAAATCAAAGATACTCTAAATACTTCTGTCATTATACAGCAAAGCACTGCTCTCTCCTTCCCAAACACACACAGACCATTTTGTAACATCAAGAGGAGGTGAACGAGGAGAAAGCAGTGAAAGCGAATCACTGTAAACTGAGCAAGAAAATCAAAACAAGTGCTCTGCACTGGTGCCCCTATGCAAAGACATTCTCCTGTACGGTTGTCCATCACACATGGATCTGCACCCAAGCAGGTGAAAGACCACCCACTTATAACCAAAGGTCTCAGGGTTACAGCAGTAAAACCAAATTAAAAAGAACCCAGTGCCTGAGAAAGAGGGGGAACAGAACCATCACAACTTCCAGACTTCATAGACGTTCCAGAAGGATACCATGATCAATGGTACTGAAAGGCACCAAGAGATCCAACAGGGTTGCATTTCCCATCTTTCTCCCAGAAAAGGCCAGCAGCCAAGATGACCAAGGTGGTTTCAGCACCATAACAAGGCCTGAAGTCAGATTGAAATGGGCCAAGATGATCAGCGTCTTCCAATCATGCCTGCTTTTAAACAGCCACAACCCTCTTCAATATCCTGACTAAAAAGGGTATGTTCACAGCTGGGTGAATGGTAGTTTAGATCTTCTGGATCCAGACAGCACCTCCTGAGGAGGGGGTGCATGACTGTCTCTTTAAGACCCAGTAAAATTCCTTGCAGAATTCCTTGTATGCTTGAAATTTGATATGGTCAAGTGACAAATCAATAAAGTTTATTCAATCCTTGCAGAACTACAGGCATGGATTAGAGGAACTGAATATGGACAATTTTAAACAAGCTATTTCAAGCATAGTCCTGGCCTTGGCAAGCAGAAGCTACATCAGAAAATCAATATGGTGCCAATGGCTGATATAAGGCCCCATATTTGTCATGTTCCTTCAGTATAATTCAGTGTGGCTGCCTTGGTTTTATTCACACCAAGTTCCATGGATTCACATGAGAAGGTTTGTGACCCACACAATACCCAAGGCAAATTGGCACCTAAAAAAGAAGAGGGTTGTGGGAGGTTTCCGAGAGAACAGTGTTAGAAAAGACTGCTGTCTGGTTCTCTCGCTGTTTGTAAGAATCTGCATGCAGGCCATTCTTGCAGAATGAATCCTTGAAAATAGCAAGGATCTGTTGTGCTCTTGTCCTTGGATGTGAATCTGCAGCATATCTCTCCATAGATTTTGTGTCAAATTGTTTTTATTTGCAAACAACAAGGACTTTCTCAGACTGCTTCCATCTGAACATTGGGTAGCCAGTGCGTAGGCTCAAACTAATGTATTCCCAACAAGCATAAAAGTGACAGAAAACACAAAGTGCATTTTGTATATTTATTAGGCACACACAAAAATGCCCAAACAAATTCCAGCAAGTCCTTGGCCAACTTCTCTCTTCATGTTTGTCCAGGCTCTACTTAATCATAGAAAGCTACTTCCTATTTGACTAGGGCAAGGGTCATGCAACACAGGTCCCCTTGTTTACAGACCAAACATGAGCCAGTCTGGTTTTGTGGTTAGAGTGTCAGACTTATATTTCACAGTCACCAGGTTTGATTCCACACTCCTCCATAAAGCCAGCTGGGTGACCTTGAGATAGTCACAGCTCTCCTTCTGAGCTCTCACAGAGTCACCTATCTCACAGGGTGTCTGTTGTGGGGAGAAAAACAGAAGGTTTATCAGTCACTTTGAGTCCCCTTAAACAGGTGAGAAAAGCAGGGTAGAAACTCCAACTCTTCTTCTCCAT
>MTQE01002208.1:38273297-38288262 GCA_014337955.1 Aspidoscelis marmoratus
TTGTCCAGGCAACCACATTAGCACATTTATCCCATCACCAGTACTGATAACAGCCTCTTCCACCATTCCTGACTACAGGCTACTTCTCTTGCTTGCCTTTTTTGTCTGTCATTCTCTTTCATTGGCTTTATCTTGAATTCCAGGAGTGATTAATTACCAATTCATGTCCAATCCAAAATTCATTAATTCTTCTTCTTCTACTACTTCTTTTTTTTTCTTTACCTCCCTGAAGTCCTCTTGTTTAGGCAGGATAAAGGAAAGCCAGAGCATTTGCACTCAGTGGACAAAGGAGATAATGAAATCCTTCATAATTACCCTTAGGCCATTACCAGGGCAGGAAATATAAACCTGGAAGCAAATTCCAGCCCAAGGCTGCCCACTGTTGACCAACTGTGTGCTTTTATTCCCTCCCAAAATGAGACATGATGCTGACTTTTCATTTAAACACCTGTCACGTCCAGACAAAAAAATGATGCTGGCTTTCCCCTAATTTCCCAACTGTTGAAATTAACACTGCAAACAAATTATTGGGGGAAATTATTCACGTTGTTTCAGGGTCAGTCGGCACAGCTCAACTTCCACATCCTCCCAGAGCCGTCTTCCTTCTTTGTTCTTACTGGCCTGAACTTCATCTTCAGTCACAGTGACATTTAATTCAGTCAGTTGTGATGATTAAAGTTATTTTGTTCAAAAGTGTCTATGAGGTCATCAAGCCAAATGGAGCATCCTGGCTTGATTCAACTCCACCGCTATAGCCAATATGATGGCATGGGAAAGAAGGCAAGTGAGACCATAGACGGTGAAGGAAAAAAAGAACAGCAACAAAAAGCATGTGTTTGCCCGGTGGGGAAAAAAGGACACTTCAACCCATCTCACAACCAAGTGTTGCCTGGTTGTGTGAAAATATCCATGAAGTCTCCTTGGCAAGGATATGGAAATGGTTAAGTGTTCACTTTTTCCAGGGAAATAATGAGGATCAAACCTGCAACCCTCTGCTTTCCAGACAATTGCTCTACCACTGAGTTATAGCCAACTCTTAACACAATGTTCCAAAAGTCATAAAGAGCAGGAAGGACTTTCAAGGAAAACCAGGCATGCGGTTTTATGATGCAGCTCAGGTGCAGGCAGATGTCAGAACTGGGCCAAGGACTTAAATCTGTGTGTTAAAGCAAAGGGAATGATGTAGGAGTTAGAGGTAAAGGATGCTTTTAAAAAAAAAGACAGCCAGGAAGACTATGTAGCCTTTGTTTTGCCTTTCTGGTCCAGAAAGGCTAGAAAAACAACTCTACTCGGGAAACACTGCCAGCTGCAGTTCTGAAAGCTCACAGTGTATGACAGGTTCATACTGAGCCAAAGATTCTCATCCCCACATTCTGACTTTGTCGTCTTACCAGCCGTAACCCTCCATTTGGGATTTTTAGGTCTGCTTGCCTCCAGGACTGGAAGAGAACATCTAGGTGGCTGGGAACTGAGGAGACTGGGTTGAGGAATATCTGCCCTCCTTTGCCACCTCAGCATAGTAGTAGTAGTAGTAGTAGTAGTAGTAGTAGTAGTAGTAGTAGTAGTAGTAGTAGTAGTAGAAGAAGAAGAAGAAGAAGAAGAAGAAGAAGAAGAAGAAGAAGAAGAAGAAGAAGAAGAAGAAGGAGGAGGAGGAGGAGGAGGAGGAGGAGGAGGAGGAGTTGGCTTTCCTACCCCGCTTTTCTTACCCTTTTAAGGGGACTCAAAGCAGCTGACAAAGCTTTCTATTCTTCTCCCCACAACAGAACACCTTGTGAGATAGATGGGGCTGTGAGAGCTCAGAAGAGAGCTGTGACTAGCCCAAGGTCACCTAGCTGGCTTCATGGGGGAGGGCGGAATCAAACCCCGTATTCCCAGATAAGGGTCCAGCTCCTTAACCACTAGACCAAACAGTAGACCATCTGTCCTTTCAATATAAGGTTACCAGAATAAAGCACACCTTCTCTGTCTACCTTAAGACTAGCTTCACTGCTGTAATTTTCAATTCAGTCCAAGCAGGATGTTGCAATGTTATCTTCCAAAGAATTAATTATTGGAAAGACCAAATTAATTATATTCACCGTGGCAAGCTTAGCCACCAGCAACTTGCTCCTGTGGTGCAAACAGGGATGTCAAGTGGCATGTTGATGTTTTCTTTTAAAAATCGTGCCGTTTGGCTTTTGTGCACAGCAAGCCTATCCTCCAGGGGGAAGTGAGTCAGGGATAGCTCATCACCTGCAGAAGGAAGATCAATGGATGGGAAACATGCAAAGAAAATGAAGACATCTCTTTGTGAGCGCAAGTCACAGCGCAACATAGGAGGAGGTTGAACAAGTACGGCCATTGCAGCGCCTCCCTTTTTCACAATATTCTGAGCACATCTTCATCCAGATTGTCAACTAAAGTGACAAGCAACTAGCTTACATCTGGGCTGCAGCAGACAATGCCTAACAACAGTAAGACAGCTAAGGGGAGAAAGTCAAATGAAGCTCTCAGAATCTCTAAAACACCCGGATTTCTTGCAAGCCGCGGCCCAGTTTCTGCATTCCACCATATTCCTAACACCATTGTCTCCTCTTGATTTATTGTGTGCATGGGTTAATATATCAAAACCCAGGCTTAGTTAGCCGTCAAGTGGCATAAAGGGCCCGAACAGATCTAACTGCTGACTCAGTATTCTGCTGCTGCACCATCCTTTGTGACTGAGCTTTGACGACATGAAAGTAGCAATGAATAGGCCAGACAAGAGGCTTAGATTTTTGTGACGAGCAAAAATACCCTGGGACTCCATTCTGTGCCAAGCATTTACCCAGATCAGTTAGAACTAGTTTGCTCTTTGCCTGAAGGAATCTGTGGCCTGGTTCCATGCTGAGGATGCTCCCAATGCTGGCATCACTGGCAGTGGCATCAAGTTACAGTACTACAAAAGGTAGGAAAAGAACAAACCACAATCCTTAAGTTTCTTTTGCCAGTGAACCAATTCAGCTATTGAAACACATCTTTCTAGTTCTAGAGGAAGGTGAACAGGGGAGAAGCATCTCTCGGGGCCATCTTACTCTGTACACAGACTTCCCAGGGGCAACTTTTCTGTATCTTGCTCTGTCCACAAATTTAGCAGGGGCATCTGGTTGGCTGAACTTAAAAGTATAACAGAAATTAGCAGGACCTTTTATCTAGCCCAACAAAAGCTGCTTAGGGCCTTTCTGTGCTGAAAAGCTGTGATCCAAACCAGTGGGTCTGGACCAGCAAGGTCTACTAGTTCAGAACATGGCCAGACATGGTCTAGAACAGCAAAATTTGTACAATGGTGCTGGTTTGCACCAGCCTTGTAGCTCAAACAAGCTTCAGGACTCAGCTCTGAAGGTTTCTACCCTCAGAGCTGACAGGGGACCCATTTGCACGCCATCTACACGCCTCTGTGTTCCAGACTAGGCCCAGCTGGTCCAGGACAAAAAAAAAAGGGCCCATGGTCTGAATCACATTCCATCCTTTGTGGATAGAGCATACTACTGGTGGGTAGAACCTCCCACATTCCACATCACTATGTGGTGGGGGGACCCACAGTCCCCTTTCTGATACTGCCTAAGCAACAATGCAGGAAGACCAAATGACTCTTTCAGGCCATGTTGGTCAAGTTACAAGAACCAGATGGAGACCCTCAAGTGCCAAGGTTCTTTTAAAAGGCTCTCAGTAGGCAAACAAAAGTTTTATCACAAACCGGCAAGATGTAGCCTATGGTGCGGAGCTAGTTACAGCTGGCGCATAGGACCAAGAGCCGATCGCTCTTTCATCTGCAGTCTCCACCCAACAAGAAACATACCCAAGTGGAATCTGCCAGGATCAAGCAGAGTAATGGCAAGAGGGGGCACGGAAGAAAGAGAGGGTCTTGTTTACTTCAAATGATCAAGATCTGGAAATAAGTGTCCTACTTGATTCCACTGAGCCAGTGACCTATTTCCAGAAAGCCAGAATGCAAGAGCAGACTCTGCACCCCAGCCTACTGACTCCGGGGCTTAGCTGAAGTTCTTGCAACTCCAGTCACCACCTTAGCCGCATGGTGCAGATCCTTGTCATTTTTAATAACATTATAAGTCCAGAAAGCAATTCAGAACTCACAGCAGCAGCATATAACTACTATGATTTCAACTGTTTTTGCAGACAGCTTCAAGATTACATTTTAATGGGAAGAGGTATATAAATATTTTAAATAAACAAATAAATGTCCCAGCCTCAGTGCTAAAGCACAGTGTGCTACACAGACTTCTGATTTACAATCCAAGGGGCACTCACATTACATTGAGGCCCAGAGGCAACCCAAAGCCTCAGTTAAGTTTCCCACTTTGCACTTCTGAATGAAGGACTCTTCCCCCTCTTCTGGATAACTTTCACCAAGCAGGTGCCGTACGTTTTCTCTCATTGTAGAGCCTATGCTGCTCTTCTAAATGGCCAGCAAGTGGGGACAAGATGTTACTCAAGCATTCAATTGGAGTTAACGCCCGCTGTGTCATGTTGCAGGTTTGCAACAGCCCAGACACGCACGACTAATAGAGAAAAGCCGGTATTCTCTTTCCCTGATTATCTGACGAGAAGGAAGTCAAAAAGAGAGGTGGCAGCCCATCCTCTGCACCCCAAAATTCTAGCCAGCAAAAATGTCTTCCCTGACACTATTTTTGATACTCGCAGCTTTCCTCCCTAACCTTCCTGCTGCAGTTAAGGCAAATTGAATTAAACGATGAGAATAGAATTTAATTTCCATGCTGTTTGATTTGATCATGCTCCTTTCTTGAGGCTTCCTCCACTGGTTCATCGTCTATCTGGGGAGCCCCTCCCAGAACGTGTAGCATTTGCAGAGAACAAAAAGCTGATACAGCTGTTGGGGAAAGAGCAATTTATTAACACTGGCTCTGGCAGACTCGGCTCCCTACTGCCAACACAGTGTTTTTGACAGTTCCAAAGTGGGTCACTGCCTTTAATCCTTTTTCCATGGAAGTCAAGGGGAGAGATGAAGATGGGGTAGAACAGGGAGAGACAAAGAAACTACGCTGCACCAAATGGCTCCAGGTGCAAGGCAATGTGCTACAGAGGCAGGGCCAGAAGATGCTCAATTATTTACTCCTCAAGCCAGCTGATGTCTGAAAGCCCAATACTCACTGTAAGCACTACTGTTCCAACCCAAACTTTCCTTGCAGCCAGTCTTACAAGAGGTGCTGGACGGAGCTCATTCATGCCAGTCTCAGATCTCATTCATATGGTGGCATTGTGCAGTCAGGGCTGCTGATCTTCATTTCCCAGCAGTAGTTTATGCAAACTGTACACACCATATAATGCACAGTTTGTACGTACACATGAACACAAGAGTGAATGTACGCATCCATGCACGTATGTGTGTGTGTGCGCGCACACACACACACACGCACACACACACACTATTTCCGTAATTGACATTGAACCTGCATTCTTTGGATGTGGTCCTGCAATGTTTCCCTCCTCCCAAAATTTGCCTCATATGCCACTGCCCCTCAAGAGCCAGTGCCAACAGAGTCTTAGCAAAGTACAGTTTTCTCTCTCCCTTCCTCAGGAGCAAAAGTATCTGGATCCTCTTCTTTAATATACCATTAGATCCTCATACAAACCGTACATCAGGTTAAGAGATGATGTACCTGGCCCCCAAAATAGCCCAGGCTGAGCATCCTAGCAGACGTCAATTTGGCTTCTCCATATGGGTGGAGGGGCTCAAGTCCAAAGAGACAACAACAGTGAAAATGGATGGTTTGTACAGAATGACTCCTTTTCTGTCACTTCCAAATAAATGTCAAAGTTTCATGCTAGGTTTGCCTTGACCACCTATTGTTCCACGTGGAGATCAGCAACAAGAACTCTGTCCTGAGTACATGTCCCAAGTTACACAACTAAAGCTTCATCCAGACAGCGTTTACTTAATCCACAGTATTTCGATAATCTGGAATAAAACGTGTCTCGATGTGCTTTATTCCGAATTATCCAAATAATGAGGATCAAGTAGGTGCTGTCACTTACAATAACCTGTAGCCAAGCAAACATGAATGGAGAGCCCTGGCTCTGTGGTTTGTGAGCCCTTAACAGTCACTTGGACTGTTAAACCAGCTTCAGCCCACCTTCAGAGCAAGAAAACACATCAGCAAAGTGACCAGTAACTTTCTTTCCACATTATCTATCCCAAAAGTGAATTTTCTGAGCTACTTAACACTGAAAGAAAACAGCTTGTCACTTTGCTGATGTATTCTCTCACTCTGAAACAGGACTGAAGCTGGATAAAACCTTAAGTGTGACCACAGCCTCGAACAGAACACTTTAGTCCAGCCTACCCAATATCTTTCACTCACTTCACTTGTTCTCCCACAAGCAAGCCGTCAGTTGCAGAGAGGCCGAGTGCAGCCTTCCAGTTATGCTACCTGCCAGGAGAGTCAGCTGCCACCCTCTTATTAGGAGCCGTTTTTTACAGAGGTCCCTTCCAGCAGCATAGCCTGTGCCCACCCCCAGGAAAATCAAGAAGTGCAGCATTTCGTCTTCTTAATATCGTGGGGCAAAGGTCAAGGACGGTATCAACTGCAGGATCACAAGGGCCTCCCTAAAGGAGAATAAAGAGGACAAAGCGAGGGATCGTACGTAAACAGCACTCATCAATGGGCTGGACTTTAAAAACCTAAGTAGAAGGAATGGCTGAGCAGTAGAGGCTGGCATGTGATCCGAAGGAAGACCAGGAAGAGCCTCCAGAATGACGGGTAGTGCAGGGACATTAGCATGCCTAAAGAAAGCGTGCAAGAATTGCCACAGGCATAATCATGAAACATAGAAGCTAAAACTGTGGGGACAGAATAGGATGTAGCTCCGTGCAGACAAGCTAAGCACAGGGAAAACATGATATGCAACCAATTCTAGTCTAGAGTGTAAAGAGGACTGTCAGTCCAACTACTGTTTCCTGCTTGCCTGTGCCAGGAAAGCCTATTACTGCTAAAAACAACCCATATTTCCTTACTGATAACCTCCACATGAAAATACTGGAATACATGCTTTGCTTCAAAGCCCAGTGGCGAATACTGATTCCACATTAATTCAACCACAAAGCTTCCTTGATACTAAAAACTTTACGCTGTACCAGTAATTCTTCCCAGTTCACCCACTTTTAGAGCTAAAGATGGGGGGAAATCCTACTGAAGGTACCAGAAACTGCAGGGCATTTCAGACGTCTCAAAGTTCTTGCTTGTCTTAAGGCCTCAAGAAAGGAAGATGAAACGGGGGGGGGGGGGTTGAATGTGTATGTATATTCCAGTTTAAACCAAATCTTACAATCTCCCTACTTTCTGAAAGCCCTTAGCAAGACCAAAAGGCATGGGCAGCTTGCCAGTGATTTCTCGGCGGAACCAAATGCTGCAGCTTCAAAACCAAAACTGTGTTTAGAAGCCTAGCCGCATGACCTAATATGTGTGGACCCATCAGAAGCCTGAGACCTGGATTAGACAGTGCCAGAGACCTTTATCAGCAACAGGGCTAGTACCTAGCTCAGGCTTCCATCCCAGGAAACAGAAGTCTGCAAAGAAGCATTCCTCCTCCTGATGACCCTAAATCTTCAGCTCTGCTCTTTTCCTGTTAAAAGGGTTGTTGTTGCACTATAGCCAGATGCAAAAAGGCAACGTTTAAGCTGTAAAAGGTCCATGCCTTGGGAAAAAGCAGGTACAGGATTGACATAGTAACGTGGGTGACCACACTGAATACTCAATTGAATTAAGGCAGACGGTTTATATGACAACCCGAAATTCCTTGTTTACTTCATTTTGCCTGCCTAAACTTTCCAACTAGTCCCGAGAGTAAGATTTGGGGTATAAGAACGAATCCCCCTGCCTCTGGAAGTCTTTTGCATATCTTTTGCGCTCCAAAAGTCCATTGCATCCGCCAACGACTACATTCCTCCTTCATCAGCTGAACTTCAGTCTGCCCCAGCAAGAAGCTGATGGAGTTAGCCAGAGAGCTGGCACTTCAACCTTCCCCTTAAGCCTGTCTTTCCAAGAATTGTGAGTCTCTTGCTATCTTGTGTGAGTGTATGCTTGTACCTGACTCAATTTGAAAGTGATAAACGCACCTCAAGGGGAGACTATTCCATAGATCTAGGGGCCATCACTAAGAAAGCCCTCTCTGGGGTAACCACCCCTTTTGCTCCTGAGGGTGATGGGACAACCAGGACGGCCTCCACTCCAAATCGTAAGGCACGGGCAGGTCGATATGGCAGTAGGCATTCCTACAAATATTTGGGGCCCAGCATTCCCAGCCTCCAGCTAAAAGGAAAACTTTGGGTCCCACCCATTGCCTCATTTTTCTTTTTGACACATGTAAAGTGCTACTAAGTCAGTGACAAGCTGAGTTGCTGCCCACCCTTTGAGTAATTCGTCCCAACCTGGAAGTGTTCTATTGTTGTTATTTGTATGTTACTACTACCGTTTGCTTCTTTTACTGCTCACACTGTAATAAAGCTATTTCCTGTATGCCTTTTTTCCTTTTCAATAAAGAAACTTCATAATAAAATCAGTCAAACTTTTCTTCCCCCTTGGGCTCAGTGTCACATCATGATCGATAAAACCAGATTCATACTCCTTAAGACACTGCACATATGTGGGAACAAGGCTTAACATATGCATACAGGCAGCTCTTGTAACAGGCCCCAAAGTACAGCTAAAATTCCAGCCACAGATTGGAAGGGATGCCAGAACCTGACCCACCTAGGCATCTTTGGACCAGTGCCACACACCAAGCAAGACATGACTTTTTAGGAAAAGGTGCCCAAGAGTGGGATTTCCTCCTTTTAAATCAGGGTATGACTTCTAGATCTTGGGGCAAGAAGTAGCTATGTTTGGAATATGGCTATTTGCTTGCCCTGACTCCTGGGCAACTTCCAGTTATCTTTTTATCCACGTTTAGACATAGGCTTAGTTGTGGGGTAACTTGGAATGGCCTACCTAGTTTGAACCAGGCATCCAAAGAGGTAGGTTGGGCACAGGGAGCTAGGGGGCGGTGCGCACCTCTGGGTGGGAGTGGGCACCCAGGAGGCCTCTGTGGGCTGCCGCTGGCCTGACTGGGGCAGCGGAAACCTGCAGGACCCCAGGACAGCCCTGGCCTGGTCTCGCCCCAGTCTCAAAAGGGGCTGCCAGCCAGCGGAGCGGATAGGGCCCAATGGCGGAAGCCCGGGGCTGGGCTCCAGAGCTGTCCAGCAGCGAGAGTGAGAATGCAATTAGACCAGCCCCTGGGATGGGACGGTTCCGGACAGAACCACCCAGCTGAGAGAGCGAATGCTCTGTCCCAGGGCTTGCCTAATTGCATCCACAGGTCCAAATGTGAATAAGCCTAAGATGTAGCTTTCTTGTATGTTCAATGACTCTATTATATTATCTCTTTTCAGGGATCACCCTCCCATCCTTCCCCTTCCCTCCCCTAATCAGTTCCTTCCGTACTGCCTCTTTTCCCCCCAAGCATATACAGTATCTCTGCCAAAATAAAACCAAGGGCCAGAAGCTGCACACAAAGCATTCCAAATAACAGAAAAGTGTGCATAATTCATTTTAAACCGCTGAAGTAGAGCTTGCTTCAATTTGGACCTCTTTCTTTAGCCCAGAAGCAAATCAAGACATTAACAAATCAGAAGCATAAAAAGACAAACTGGCAGATCACAGGATTTATAATCTGGTTTTAGATGAAAGACTGTAAGCAATGCAAGGCCCTAATGCATTTCCCTATAACTCTCATTCATCCTCTCTCCAGAAGAGCCAAATAAACTCGGCAGTCAACAGTCCTCCCGCTGTCATCTAAATTGTTCATTTTTATAAGAAAATAGAACATTTCTGCACTAAGTCTGTGCCAGTTCTATAAACCCAGATGCATGGGAAATCTAAGGATGACAGCTGGGTGAGGTGCTTGATACTGTACTGAGCATTTCCTCCTGGTGAGAGCTCTGTGTTAAAACATACAGGCTCCAGAATGGTAACCACTGAAACAATCTGTTCCCTATGAAGGAGGAAAAGAGAAAACCAGAGCGCTTGCAACTGCTAGACACACAGCCCTATTCATTAAGCCCTATTATGAAAGACTGTACTTTGGACAGAGAAGGTGACTACCAGACCTCCACAAAGAGCAAGACAGAATGAAGAGTAGAGGTAGGGGAAGGGGCAGAGTGAGAAAAGCAGCCAGTAGCATTCTATAATTGAAAAGATCTTACTCCAAGTTCCATACAATACAGAACGCCATTTTACAATGGCCCACAGTCGGGCCTTCTTAGTGGTAGCACCTTCCCTTTGGACTGCCCTCCACTCTGCTGTCTGTGAGGCATCTAGTAAAGTCCTATCATTTTACGCAGGGATTCCTTGTGTGAAAGTTTGTTTCTCCCCTAGCCCTCTCAGTTTTTAATGTGTTTTAAAAGTGGCTTTTACTCTGTTTTTACCCGGTTTTAATGTTCTGCCACTTCTGGATGTCACATGCTCCCTGTCCTTGTTCTAGGCGCTCTGGCCCATTCCTAAACCAGGTCAGTTTTGATGTACATGCTGGCAAAAAAGCAGGCTTGTAAAGTATATACAATTCTCAACATTATTAGTCCTCACTGCATTTTGCAGCTATTCTCACACCATTCCCCTGAGATCCTTACAAGAGAAACTAGAAGTCTGACAAGAGACAAGTGGTAGAAACTCATTTTCACCAATTCCATCTTTTGCTTCACTCCAAAAGTAAAAAAAAACAGCTCAGACGGCAATCTTCTATGTACGTACCTGGGAGTGAATTCCAATTAACCAGTGCAAGTTGCTTTTCTCAGACTATTTGGTTGGAAATGAGGAACACATGAGGCTTCCAGAACAATCCACAGTTTTGAGGAAATCACCTGCATCCCATTTGCCAGATATCAACTGTTGGGAGTCAATAAATCAGAACATCCAAAGGAAGTGGATTAGAGAGCAAAGCAGATTTCTACTGCTGGGTCTTACCCGGTTTGGAGTGTACGTCGAATAGTAACAGCGCAGAAGGTCTCTGGTGTCTCCTTCATTTGGGTCGCCACAGATAACAACCTATCCAGAGAACAAATAAGAATAAGAAATGGAAATTGATAATGTCCTGTAAACCTGCCCAAACCTCAGTGATGACAGGCAAGCAAAACATAAATTATCTTTGGCGAGAAAGTAGGCGAGAAACATCCTGCATCTGCTGAAAAGGGCCTTGAGTTTTTTTTTTCTGTATCAAGTGGAATCAGGAATCAGGCTCCCGAGGGACTCAATGTGTTCCTATAAGGAACAGACGAGACCAAAGGCCATTTGCTTCTCCCTCACCCCAACTTCAATTAACATTCTCCATAATACTGATAACCGTGAGGTCCTTCTTAGACAAGTGAAAAAACTAAGCAGCCTTCCCTTTCCATCTGCTTCAGAAGATAAAGCTCTTTCACCATCCAGTACTATCTACCTTTCAGACCATTTGCAGACATACAGGCAAATTCTGGATCTTCAGCAACTTAATTTCTCAACCCAGCATGCTCTCGCTGTTGTTAAAACACAGCCCCTGTCAGAATGATGACTGGCCGTGCAAACAACTAGTGGCAGAATTTAGAATAAAACAGGCATCTGGCATTGGAAACCTACAGATCAGGATGGCAAACGCAAGGCAAGGTGGGTAATTGGGAATATCAATGCAAGGCCAAGTGTGCTTTGGTCCACGAAGTACTCAGAAGCATCAAATGGAGGCTTCTGGCTGGAGTCTTGCCCTGCCTCCATCGCCCCATTGCAGTCTGCCATGGGTAACTGGGAAGGCCAGTACCTGTTTGAGGGTCCGATGGAAGCCTGCAGTGGCCTGGGCCATCTCCGGGATGACGACAGGAATCTTCAGCAGCCTCTCTGAGAAGGCAGCCAGAATCTGCCCAGCTTTCTTAGTCCATTCCTTGTGGTCAGTGTAGCTGGCGGCCCGTAGCAGATTAGAAACAGCAACCGAGTTGGGGCTAGGCTCTGCGCCATCTTGATCTAAAAGGCAGGAAAGAAACAAAAGAACAACCCAACAAGGCTGCACAATTTTGCCCTGGCAAGTTCACAGCCCATGAGAATCGGATCCCTGCCTGCAGCCAGGGTCTAAAGACTCACGCCTTCTAATCGATTTGCATCCCATGAGATGTCCTTCAAAGCTCATGAAATCTGGCATTGGATTTTGACATTCAATTTGTAACAAATTGAATGTTAGAAAGTTTGTATTCATACAAATAGACACTTTTGAATTTGGTAAAATTATATTCGATACAAATGTATTTATACAAATTTGTAGGGTTATCTGGTACAAATTAATATGTATTGGATACGAATGAGTACGCATCCGATACATATTCTGTAACAAATCCACTCTGAAAGCATCAAATCCAAACTGAATCCATTTTTAATATGCTCTCAGTCCATGTCAAATGCAATCTAGATCCATTGCAGAAATACTGCAATCACTGGAATAAATAACTGAGGTCAAAGGGACCCTCTCTGGAGTTCGTGCATCCAGAGCAGGCCTGTTATTTGATCTAATTCCTTTAATTTAAGATCAGATGTCTGGAGACCTCCAGATTCATATTTTACAGCCTCTCGTGTCCTTCTTCGATGTCAGACAATTGTTTCCGGGCCTCCTGCTCAGTCTCCGAATGACACAACAGCAGCTAAGACATACACCTTCCCCTCCTCTCTCCACAAATCACATCAGCCCATTCAGCGCCAAGCACTGATGGTCTGTAGACTGAGCCTGCGAATGTAGCACAGAGAGAAAGAACCCACAGTGTGACAAGTACGCATGGCAAGGGTTTCCCTGCTTTGTCCAGCAAGTCCATAAAGCAGGCTTGGAACACTAGCATTTTGTCAATTTTTAAAAATGGAAACTGAGGCACGGGCTGGGAAAGCAAACTGCACGGAGCAAGACTGAGAAGAAACTGATTTTATTTTGTTTTTAATTATAAGTAACAGGACTGCTGAGACAGCATCTCTGAGCATTTCAATATCAGTACCAGCCTGACCCTGCACTACTCATAAAGATCTTAAAATAGCAAGGGCCAAACTAAACACGGCAACATTAACACAATAAACAACTGCATAAGTGGCAGTAAAGGGCCTTTTTACATTTACTTCTAGCAGACTGGACCAAGTAGACCAGACTCTGCTGGGACAGTTGGCTCCCGGTGCAAGAGCAAGACAGTCCACATTGGGACAGCCTACCTATTCCAGCCCCAGAATCATCTCCAAAGCACATGGCAGCTTTGGGGCGGCACAAGGGGCCTCTAAAAGCCCCAAAGGCACGGGAGACCTATTGTGGAATTACACCTGTTGCAACAACACAATCGGTCTTGCGATGTATCAGAGCATCAACATGTGCCACTTGCATGCCTCCACCCTAATATGATACTAGAATGGACCATTTTGGGCCTTCTGGGGCAGCCTATATGCCATCCTGAACAAACAGAGCATACTAGCCCGGGCGAGGATTCCCATAAACTGTACTAGCATGCAGAGGGAAGGCTCCTAGAGCCCTTACTAGTCCAGTATACCAGCCAGCAGAGTATCATCCTAAAAAGTAAAATGCAAGCGTTGACACAAGGCAGACACAAGTCTGAATTAATTTTTTTAAAAAAAAACTATTGATGAAATTATTAATTGCGTGACTGCTGTCTCATCTAGTTTATCCTTGAAGAGTATTGAGATTACCAAGGAATTGGCTGAGGAAGCCTTATGGTACATCATCTTCAATCACCACCTGTCATAATCAGCAATCAAATGTGCAAAAGAGCTCATGCTGTGCTCTCTGCTGGGGCTGGATCTACACAGTCTCTTTCGCTAATCAATTGTTTGTTAATGATTCTGTTTCGTTAGAAATGTGGTTCTGGGTATTTGTGTCTTTTTCTATTAATATGAGAGTTCAACTCTTGAAGGTTGCCCAGAAAGATTTCAGAACATACAACAAATTAGATTTCAACATTTTCTGTTTGTGAGCAAATATTCAGGCCACTTCCAGACATTGGGTGAAAATTGTGCTGACAAGCAATATTCTGGAGTAAAACTCCTCCGGAATAATCACTTGTTGCCTGGGGCTGGCTTTTCCTTGTGTGATAGAGACAAGCACATCAATAGTACTAAATACCCAGAAGTACACAACTGCTACCACTTTGAATGAACAGCCACCTTTTTCAGGTGGTGCCCACATTCAAGATGGCAGCTCCAGCAGCAGCATCCAGATAGGGAGGATATTATCATTAATTTAAGAAAACCTGCATTTGGAGTCAGTATTTCCCCTGAAATACAGTAAAGCAGGTTTATCACCCCAATATCACAGGTTTTGGAGTTGCCACACATACTTGTGGCTCATTCAGCATAGCCAAGACATAATAATGCTTGTTACCTCCCATTTGGATGCAGCCCCAGTCAAATCCCAGCCTAAGAGTTAAGCTACTAAGCACAGCCTAATTATATAATAAATGTTTGAAAGTAAGAGCAATGACTAGGTCCAGATCTGCCATAAATGACTAAATCAGCCTTAAAGTCTGAAATGTAGGTTTCCTACCCCGACTAAGTCAATCCATTGATGCCTCTATTCAGAAGAAATTTCTTCCTCTACTGTGAACTGGAAAGTGGAGACCCAAGGCCTTTTCGCACTACACCCGAGCGGTTGTGGTACAGTAAGGCTACTACAAGTGGGGATGGATTCCCCATTCACACCTAGGCAGGTAAGGAATGCATGGGCATGGGTTCCTACCTGCCTACGTGAGAAAGGGAACCCGTCCCCATACGTCCTAGCCTGAAAAGGCTGGCATGGGGGCAGGACACCCCTCCCAGGCCTCCCGCCATTGGACCAGGTAAGACCCAGGAGCAGGCAGGCCTGTCCGGTCCCTTTCCCGGGTTCCTGCACAGTCCAGAGGACCGGATCGGGTCCCCTAGAGCCTGCAGTAACCCCC
>MTQE01002208.1:38288351-38309478 GCA_014337955.1 Aspidoscelis marmoratus
CACAGTCCAGAGGACCGGATCGGGTCCCCTAGAGCCTGCAGTAACCCCCCACCCCGGCACCCCCACCCCACCCCGGAGCACAGGCTACCCAGGAATGCGCACGCACGTGAGGCACTTACCTTGTGGTAACCGGGTTCCACTGAGCCGGGTTCCACTGAGCCGCCACTCAGTCTTTGAATATAGCCAATATTTGATTTGAATGCAAAGCTTTGCAACTTGTATGAATTGTGATGTCCCAGGCCTCAGGATTCAAAGAATTTGCCTCTCCTTTGAGGTGGGCTTTCCCCCCAAATCCTGGGCATTAATTCCTAATCTAGGTTCAGAAAACTTCCCACAGTATACCTGTTCAAAAAAATCCAGTAATTCCTTCTTGCAAGATCCCAATGTAAGATAAACCCATCACCACAGGTTACAACTAGGCTCTCCTTAGTATAGCAATTATATCATGCAGAACTGTGTTAAAGGTTCCTGTATGCCTGTTAATACACAAGGAGGTTTTGCTAGGTTTCTTTCCTTTGCCCCAGATTGGAGGCCTGGCAGCCCCATCCCCAAGGATCACTTACCATCTTTGATACGGAAGAGCAAGGAAGGGTCCGCGGCCTCTGTAGAGAAATACGCAAACCCCTTTGGATCCCAGAAAAGCTCATCTTGTTTGTGCTGCAGTTGTATGGCCCACTCCAACCAGCTTTGGTTCAGTGAGGCTTCATACAGATCAAAGAGTGCTTGGATTACAAACACATAGTCCTCCAGGAATCCATGGATGGGAACAGAGCTGCAGAGGGATGGGAGAAAGGTCACCATAAGAGAAGCGCACACAACGCTTCTGATCCTAATGATATCAGAATCCCAAACTTGGGAGACATAGTTGGCTGTTCTGGAACGCAGTATAAATGCTTAAGCCTTCCCACACAGAAGCAAGAAGAAAAGCTTTTTCAAAGACAGAATATTCAACATCCATTGATCTAGGGCTAATAAGTAGCCTATAGCAGGACAGCTCAACTGTCACCTTCCATATGGTGCCAAGCCACAAATCCCACCATTCTTTGCTGCTGGTTATAGTGCTTAGGGATGATAGGAAAAGGATCTGGAGAGGAACATTTGAACCACCCTAGCCGACATTCTCCTGGAAAAGGGACACAGAGAAACAACAATATTTCTGAATTGATCGCATAGATATTTGGGAAGTACTGTACTGCTAAACTTAGCATCAGAAGAGAATGGTGCTGCCTGAAAGGCAGATGTTAACTATGAGCTTGCTATCACCTCTCCGCACACATGCACTTACACACACTCTTTCTCACATACACACACTCCTTCTATGCCCTCTCCCCCCATCCTTTCTACCACCACCTCAATTTGCCAGCCACTTAAGCAAAGTTCAACCTGACATGCAAGCAGCAGATGCGGAGCTGTGGCAAGCATTAAACAGGCAGGCAAATCATGTACCTTTCCAATTGTCTTAATCTCTATTGACAGAAGGTTAATTTGTGTTTGCCCAAGAGAACCGCTGACTTTGGGAAGATGTTAAGCCACCAAAGACTGTGAATGTGCAGCAGGACTGAAGTTTCTGTTGTCACAAGCCTGGCATCAGTCCATCTCCCACAAGAAAAGCCAGTGCCAGGGAAAATGCTGCCGAAACCTCAGTGGTTTAGCAGGTCTTCACCCCGTGACTCCCCCCCACTCACTGGTTATATAGCTCAGTGTTGGGAAAGGTTTACACCAATGTAGTTGTTTGCACACCTGTGCTTGTATTCAGTGGAGCCTCAGACTGCCATAGATGCACACGTACTCTGGGCCCCATTCAGTCTATACATACCTGTAACCTTCCTACACATGTTCCTCAAGGGGCCTGGGCAGCATTCGTAACGGAATACTTGTAAGACAATCTGGGTGCGTGAAAATTATCAGAAAGAACTAGGAATGTAGAGGTGGCTAGCCAAAAACACAGCCTTGGCTATAAGTTTCCTGACTGACCTTAAGCATGCTTCTAATGCCTCTGAATAGCAGGTCGTGGCTTGAAGGAATGAAAGAGGTCAGAGACCTTTTCGCATGAGGGGTGCCGGAACGCATGCAGGACATGTAGGGACGGAGCATTCGCTCCTGTGGGCCGGCGGTTCCATTCAGAACTGCCTCAGCCCATCCCAGAGTGCCCTCCACGCATTCCGGTTTCAAGAGCACAAAGAAGTGCTCTGAAACCGTCCCGGCATGGTTGGCACATCCCAACTCCCTCTGTGACAACTGGACCCCTCCCTCGGGCTGCTCCCATTGGCTCCTATGGAGCCAGGGGTGGGCAGCCCAGGCGCCTCCTTTCCCTTGGCTCCCACTTGCCCCAGGAGCCCAGATCAGGCTCCTAGGGCCAGCCCACCCCAACCCACCACAGGGGTGTGCACGCGTGAACAGGCCTTACCTGCTTGCCACCAGGTCGACTCTGGCATGAGTAAGCCGGCGACGCTCTGCGCCTGCGCGCACCACGGTCCCTCATTGGCCGGGCACCCGCCTGGCTTCAACTGGCCATCTGCGCAGGCACGGGTGCCTGGCCAATGAGGGACCATGGCGCGCGCAGGCGCAGAGTGTCACCAGCTTACCTGCGCCAGAGTCAACCTGGCGGCAAGCAGATAAGGCCTGTTCATGCACGCGCCCCCCAGGGGTGGGTTGGGGGGTGTTGGCTCGGCGTCCCGCCACCTGTATGAGCCTGACCCTGGCTCATGCAGCTGGCGGGAGCCCAGGGAAGGCACCCGACAGGCCTCCCCACCCCTGCTCCAAGGCAGCCAATGGGGGGAGGTGGGGAGGGACTTACAAGGCCGTTCGCCCTGAACGCGTCTAAGTCACTTTCCCATCCACACGTAGGCAGGTAAAAGACGCGTTTGCAACACATTCTTTGCCTGCCAATGCAGATGGGAAAGTGCCTTAGACACATTCAGGGCGAAGCGTTCTAAGGCGTTTTCCCCATAGTGCGAAAACTCCTCGGTTTTCTTCATGAGAGGCTACAATCCTAGATACCTTTAATAAATAAACTTTTGGCCTCACCCAACCAGATCCTTCTTAGTGCCTGTAATGAAAGGATGGTAAGACTTGCCTGAAATGAGGCAAAAGCAAATCACTCCAGAGGAAAACTGCAGCTTTTTCACCACTCCTGACGTCTCCACATCACTCCCACTGCTCCAGCAGTGAAGTGCTCAGGGAGGAAGGAAGATAGAGGAGAGGAAATGATGTGTCATCCTTCTTTTCTTCACAACCCCTTGCTTTCTTTACTGGTTTCACCTCAAACCAGCAGAGAAATAATGTTTTCCTGAGAGGAAAGCTCACTCTTTCTATTCCACCCTATACCCAAAGGTCACAACAATTAAAAACAAATAAACAGAGTTCCGCACAGTTTGCAATAAGAATTACCAAAGAAAATGCATCAGGAACACTTCAAACATTTTGAAGTTCTATAAAAATTACAAATATTATTACTAATTAATAATAAATGTGCATGTCACTGTCTGGGTATGTATGTATTTAAGACATTCCTGTATCACCTTCCATAAAAAAAAAATCCAAAATCATTTACAAAAATAAACATCAAAAACAAGGACAAAAACACTTAAAGTGATAGAATTGCTTTAAAACTTATTAAAAGTTTGATGCGTAAGGAAAATAACCACTCACACAGAGACTGTCTGCAGGAAGACCTTCACTAGGATCCCTTCCAGACCAGAGGATAAAAATCCGCAGTTATATAAACATTTGCAGTTTATCTGGCTGCAATGTCACGACGTGTTATCCCCACTCAAAATGGAGGACTGCAGCTTCCTCCTCGGCAGCTGCAAGACTTCTATGGTGCACACACGAAATGGGGCAGCCAACGGGAGCTGAGCTGCAGCCTCAGCTCTCATTGGCTGTTTCTCGCTGTCCTGTCAGGATGGCGGGAAACTCTGAATTTACCTGATATTGTGGAGCGAGTGCTCATCATTCCACATTAGGTAAATTCAAAGTAGTGACAGCATAATGTGTCGTCGCTACGAAGTTTCAAGCATTAGGTGCGACGCCCACACAGACTGCGCATCAGAATGCACAGTATCCCCCAGTTTGGACACAAGGTGCCTGAAAGCTATAATTCTACGTAGCTTGAGTAAGTTTTTATTAGTGCTAGCTGCTTACGTATGAATACAAAATTTCAGGACTCGTGGTCTTGGAAAAATGGTCTGACAGACAAACATAGACTCTGGGAGAAAAACCAAAGAGAAACCCAGCAGACAGACCAGCTAGTGAAAGCTTTTTGTCATGTGACGTCTCGCTTTTAAAGGGAAAAGAAGGGGCAGCCCCTATCTCTCCTGCATAAATTCTGCAAACCACCCAGAGAGTGTGAATTTATCAGGGACCTGTGTTAGTAAGCATATCCAGATGCAGCTGCTCAGATGGGGCAAAAGTGCAAGCTGGCTTGCGCCTATTACTGAATTTGCTTAATGACAAACTCACACTCCACTGAGCTGTTCTTTAACATCAAGCCGAGAATTGCCCCTGCATTCACGGAGCACCTGCAGTTTAAGATTACTGCCAGGGACTTGGGAATCAAATTATTTCCTTCCTTTCTTCCTTCATGTCCAATCCCATCTTTGCAAACATGGAAGAAGTAAACCGACGGATGATGTGTTTGCACTACCCGAAAAACCAACTCAGATTTACTGACATGGAGGTGGTAGAATTCAAAATGTTTTATCTTAGGAGAGGAAAGAGGCTGTGAAGACATTCAAGAGCAGAGGTGAAAGGGATGAAGGAAACTGGCCCAGGCAGATTCATTCCTGCACTGTGGGCACATTTGCAAAGGGCTGCTTTCTAAATTTCCAGCCAGGGGTATTCTCTATTCTGCCATGGCCTCCTCCCATGCCCTCCTCAGCCACCATCACAAACATGCAACCACAGTGCAGACGCCATAAGCCGCTACATTGTGTCAAGTCACACTGTTGTTTACCTAGCCCAACACACAGAGCAGCACTCCAGTGTTTCGCATGGGAAGGTTTTATGGTAGAAAGAAGACACACGCAAGACTTGTCAAAGTTCATTTTCTTGACCATTTACACCAGTGATGGTGAACCTTTTGAGTTCGGTGTGTCAAAATTTGCAAGAAAACCTAGCTTAACTCGGGTGCTGTGTCACATCTAGAAATATCCATAATTTTGTGATATTTGTAGCTCTAGTAAAAAAGTTTTATTTTTGATATATGTATTTTATTAAAAGCAAAAACAAATAATTCTTTACATTAGTGACTTGTTGCTAAATCTTCAATTGAAAGTTGGTATTTCATACATTCAGTAACAAGCAAGCACTACACGTCCAGGTGCCAGGGTGACCATGTGTGTCACCCAAAAGGGCTTGGCGTGTCACCTGTGACACGCGTGTCATAGGTTGGCCATCACCGATTTACACAGTAACCACGCATATTTCAACACTTTAGGTAAATAACACTTAAAATGCTAACACAAACAGTGGAGGGCAATCCATATTGAGCATCTGCTCAGGCCACCATCTTGGCTCCACCAACAATAAAAAATATTGCCAAAAACATTACTGGTTATCGATCATTGGAAACATTCGTGATCTAAGTTTTTTCTAGAATGATTTTGCATCAGACAACTTGATCTGACGCAGACTGAGTCCACTTTGATTACTATCCTGTCTCAGTAAGCCGTCAGAAACCCATTATGGGTTCCGTGTTTATTACAATCTTCTAACACCCCTAGAGAAGAGAGAAGAATTCTACAGGTCTTAGAAGAGCTCCCCTATCATTGTACTCTTTTAAATGGAGAAGACAGGCACAGATTAGGCCTGTAATCTTCCACGTGTAGGGCAGGTTCTTTGCTATTGAGCCTTGGGTGGTTTCCACACTTACCTTGTGAGAACAACATAAAGGTACTGGTCCAGTGTCGAGTTATTTCAAAGGCTCCAAAGCCCTAAGATAAAGCTTCTGCATTTAGAAGGCTGTCCCAGTAACTGCAGATTGGGTGATGTCCAGAGTCACTTCCAAGTTCACCAAGTGCTCGGAAATGAAGCCTCAGTTAACCCTGGGGATCAGTTCTGGTGATGCAATGTGTTGCACCACCAAAATCCATCCCTCTGTTAATCCAGAACAGGAAGACATGTGCCTTTCCACACATCTCCCTGCACCAGTCTAGCAGCTCCTAGAATGCAAGTAGAAACAAGTCTACTGGTGTTCTGGTACAGACAGCCATTTTAGCCACCTAGACTAGACCTCACGCTATCCCAGTGCGGATGGAGTGGCCCAGGGAAGAGGCAGCGTCATTCTCTTCAGTTCTAGAATGAAAAAGAAACGGTTCTGAAGCGGGACAGACCTCACATTACTCCATTTCAGTAGGAAGCACTGAGAGGGCCTTGTTCTCTGTTAGGAGAGGTGTGGCCTTCTTCTTCATAATGCATGCTTATCTAAAATTGTTTGCCACTTACCTCTTATCCACTGAGTTTCCTTGCCCACGGTAGCAGCTTCTTAGCAGCTTTCCCGTGTTTACACTGAACATGTGGTTCTGCAAGAAGTAAGCAGCACGGACAGCCCGCTCTATGTATTCCTGCTTGCCCAAAATGGCTCCACTCTGGGCAAAACCAGAAATCATCAGCCCTGGATAGAAAGTCAAAAGGTTAGAAACTTCCTTCTTCTGCCATTCAGCAAATAGAAGGCCCGTGATGCTCAAAATTCACTAAAGGAAACACAGACAGAGGCAGTGATTTACCAGCGACATCTTTCCACATTCTTAGCATTCAAAATGCTTCTAGTCAGTCTTGTGTAAGCTCTGAAGGCTAAGCAGGATTGGGTCTGGTTAATACTGGGAAGGGAGAGAGCCTGGCATTACCAAATGCCATAGGCCAGACTGAGAGATTACAAAATATCCTGGGGGGAAAAATGACTTTTGAGTTCTTGCCAATAAAACTACAGGGATCCATCTGTGAGTCACCAGAAGCTGCTATTTGCTCGCTGCCAGTTTTGATCTTAACAAACACAGAACAAAGTTTTAGTATGCACAAAGGGGAATAATTTACCAATGCAAAATTCAGGAAGCAGAGGAGCATGGAAGGGTGAATCTAAACAAGTACAGTCCATTTATAAATTACCCCATGGCCCAAAGCCTGCATTCCAGTCTACCAGTTGGCATAGCTCTGAATCCTATCTCCTCTGCTGAGTTTCATGAGGAGGCAAATGACCATGCATCAAATACAATGCGCTCAAATCACGTATTACTCTTCCCCTGATCTATTTAGATTCCTTCAGTCCATCACGGACAATGTACTTTTATGGAACACAATGTATAACGCAGTTTAACAGCTACCTAGGATAAGGAAGATTATCTTCAAGCGCCTGCAAAGACAAACAAGTCAAGAGAAAGCTTCTGCTGCCCCCTGCTGCTGAGTTGTGAGAAAACGTTCAGACTGAAAGCTAACCAAGATGTGTCCTTTGCTCTCAAGGGGTTGGTGGTCTAGGATATCAAAGGGCAGGAGGAAGAGTAATAGGAAGCAAACATAATCTATACACTGGCAAAGGACTGCACAGCCATGATAGTTGCATAGCACAAGGTTCTCAAAGTTTCAGAAAGGTATTGGGTTTTTTTTTTTGCTTCTGTTTTTAAATAATTATTTTTAATTTTCTTTTTGTGTGACCTTTTTCATCTGCAGAAAAACAGATCACCCATTTGACCTTAATGTCCTAAATTAAATTAATGCTGGGATATATGGGCAGTTAGGCACATTTTTGTTTATGGCGCACCTTCCAGTAACTTGTATTAAAATATAAAAGAACAATCCATAATACCCATTTTCCAATCGTTTTATGATACTCTGTTAAAGGCTTATGCTGTTGTTCCCAGCCAGTCACTGAAGAGGCCTTTGAAGCTGATATGCACTGGGTCGTTTCACTATTAATGGACATTTTAAAAGTTCTATAGCCTCTTGAGATGTGTTCTTGTGGGGAAAGGTGATGGTCTCTCCATTTTTATCTCCATCCACTTTATCTCCATCAATTTGAGACATATATGGAATTTTTTCATAGGATTGTTTGAGATGGGCAAAATGCCACCCTGAATTCTTTCAGATCATTCCAAACAGCCATTTTCCTCTTATGCAGAGACAGGGGGCCTTCCAGCCCTTACTTCTGATGCGGAACAGATGTTGTCCTCTTCAGGAATTCTTTTGTCCGCAGGCTGCTGCAGAGTAGAGGGGTCCTGCCCCCTGCTAGTACACTTCATCTGCACCATACTGATTGTAATCCAGATCAAGAAGGCTGTGGACTGGATTAAACAGGGCCACCTGTGTACTAGTAGGGGATAATCTGGATCAGAGAGATGGGCAGAAGGCATGTACCTCTGGATTCCAGTTTAGTGGGGGACCCATTTTGGTGGCACAAAGGTACACCACCAAAATGAGTCCTCCAGAACTAGGAACTTTTATTCCTGGCTATTAGTGCTTGTGGAGGTTGGCTCAGAAGCTCGGCATGAACTTTGGGACCGACGTGATGGCTAACCTGAAATAGCTGTCACAGTGCAGATAATGTTGTTCTGGTCCATGATCCAGATCAAAGAGCACCTCTCAATCCAGATTGGCTGATCCTCATGAAGCCCAGTAAGTGCAGAAAGTGAATTTGCTAGGTGGAACTCACAGCAAATCCACCCTTAACTCAATGAACTCATCTTAGTTCTGGCTACCATTCCTGGCCTCTGCATGGCTTGGAAGGGCAGGGCCACCTGTGGCTGACACAGCTTTTCACAATGACATAAATGCATAGACTGGCACCATTTCAGGCCTGCCAAGCCTCAACAGGTGTTCCTCGTGTAAAACTCAGTCCCTAGGTAAGAAGGACAACGCGATCTTGAATACTTAAAAAAGCTTTCAAGATGGCATTTTACACACGCCACACATTTACACAACTCAGCTCAGCATTAAAAGGGCTCACCATTCCAGGAGGCCAACATTTTGCTGTCCAGATGGGGCCGTGGTCGCTGACTTCGGATCTTATACAGCTTCTCCTTGCTTTTCGCAAGCAGTGTCTTTAGCTGCTCCATCTCTAATCCAAACCGGGCAGCTGTGAGCTCCAGGGAATACTGAACTATTAGGACATTCTTTCCTTTCAGTTGATTGTGAGGATCCTAAAGGAAAAGTCAACAGCACAGAACAGGAAAGAGTAAGATAATCTCAGAAACAGATCGCTGCTAAGAAGCCCCTAAGCAGAGGCATCAGGTCCTTAAGGACAAAGCCACAACAACAGCTCAGAGCTTGGGTCTACTCTCCTTCAGTGTTAATGCATATCTAATTTACTATGTTTAGAGGGCCCAGTTCTCAGTCTTTTTTTGCATTTATCTGACTGGTATGACATAATACTATACCAGTCAGGTAAAGATCCAGCTCAGTGATGGCCATCAGCACTTTGAGTGCTAAATAAGCCCCATACTGGGCCAGGAGCACTCAATGTGTAGAAGCCTGGGTCACAGCAAGTCAGATTGTCATGACTACGTCTGCAGCAACATCTGCCATGTGTCTGGATGTTACCATGGCAATCTAGATGCTACACGTGACTGCACAGTCGCAGTCACACTGCAATTCCCACTCTCTGCACCAAACCTTGAAGAGGGTGCAGACCCTGCTGTCCAGGAGAGAACTACACCAGCACTCACTATGCAGTAAGTGTAAACAGGCCATTCATCTATATCATTACAAAACTGTAGCCACACAGTGGCAAACAGGGGCCTATCTGCACTACAGCCCATAGTACGTGATTAGGGAACTTCTGGGAAAGAGCATCCACACTTTGAGGAGGCTGTTACAGCCTCCAGGCACCCCCTGCCTTCCCACAAGGTCCCTAATCATGCACTAGGTGTGGAGCACAAAATCATGCTCCTTTACTAACCTTAACTACTTACTAGGAGTGTCCAGTGGCAAGTATCTTCACCTCTTCCTGTGCTCCAGGGTCATCTGAGGTGCTAGGCAAGCATGCTGGCACCTGGACAACCACAGATGGGGCTGCACATGTACAGAGCGTCATGGCAATGGTACTGACACATGGAGGGTGCCCCATGATAGGTCAGAGATGAGTGACTGATCACACAGATCTTAGGCTGTAAGTGAGCAGCACTTGCAAGTGTGAGCGCTAGTCAACATTGCGTGATCATGCTCCTTTCCCACCCAGCGGACAGGAAGGGAAATGCAAGATGGCCCATGTTCTGAAACCCAGAATTATCCCAGCACTTTTTTTGGAATTGCCATATGTAACCATGGCAATCTCAACATAGCCCCAAGATAAAGGCGTGAACTCCCATGATATAGCTATTGGAGGACAAAGAGCACTAAACTCAGGTTTTCCTGCACAGCAGTATTAGTTGCTTCATCTGGCACTTGCTCCTGGGATTCTTCCTGTGGAAAATATCCACTACACAAGCACAGGGTAGAATCCTGGATAAAAATACCCACTGGCCAAGCCTAATACCCTAATATTACATTAATTGTACCAAATTATGGAATGTGTAATTTAAAATAAATAAATAATATAACCAGGCAGCTCATAGCAATTAAGGGAAGGATAGGAACTATATAGTAACCAGGGATGGCTTCTCTTCCTGTGTACCTTCGTGGGGTTCACATTTCCACCTTCCTTAACTCCAAAGTGATGCATGAAGACATCTGCCACAGTCTTTCTCTCCACGACCCCTTCGATGGGATCTTGCAGGAGTTCCTGGATCTCCTTTGCTGTCCACACACAGAACGCCCCCTCATGTTTCTCTTTTGAAAGGGATGTGGGATAGGAGTCTGCATCCTCTGCGCTGTAGAATCCTCCAGACTGAAAACAAGAGCAGCAGCATTAGCAGAGGAGCCATTATAAGGTAATGAAGCCTTAGGCCAAAATGGGGTAATCAGGAATGTTTTCTTAGGCACGGATGACACATTATACACAAATATCACAGGGAATAATATCTCAGCAGCAAACTCCTCTGAGGAAAGCAAGATCTTCAGTAAAGAAATAGAAAAAGTGTGACCTCTATAAGGCCTTTATGCAACTCAGTGTCACTGAACCTCAAAAAGGATACTGAGGATGCATGTGCAAAGCCCAAGCAGTGAGCAAATCCAGGGGGCACATGGCATCCACACTCTAGTGGTCTTCATAGAAATGCACCATGCCTCCAAGGTTCACCAAGCATCCTCAGAAACATCCTTCAGGTAACTCAGGAAAAATGACTCAGAGGATGTGCTCTAGGCCCGTGAGCACTTGTGCCATCCCCATGAAGATGGACAGCAGCTGCACAAGAAGAAGAAGAAGAGCAGCTGGCTTTTCTATCTAGCTTTTCTCACCCATTAAAGGGGACACAAAGTGGCTGACAAAGTTTCTATTCTTCTCCCCACAACGGAACACCCTGTGAGGTAGGTGGGGCTGTGAATGCTCAGAAGAGAGCTGTGACTAGCCCAGGGTCACCCAGCTGGCTTAGTGGAGGAGGGTGGAATTGAACCTAGTATTCCCAGGTAAGAGTCCAGCTCCTTAACCACTAGACCAAGTAACCTGCCTGTCCTCCACTCTGTGTGGCTATAATTTGTGACATGCAGAAAATGGCCGGCTTCCGCAAACATCTTCTAGGTAGCCAAAAACAGATGATGTTGTAAATTCAAAATGGGGTAATTTTCATCCCCTGGCTCCAAAGGCTGTAAGAGGATAAGGCATACAGTGTGAAAACACTACATACTCCATCTATGGCTACTCAAAACCACAATGGCAGTGATTTTTTTTACCTCCATTATTTTATTTTATTTATGTATTTAATTTATATCCCACCCTTCTGCTCATGGTAAAGCTCAATAATGTACTCTAACCCATGCTCAGTCAGAATCCCAATGGGATTTTTACCACCAGTGCTTTAGCTTCCAATCCTCCCGCTTCACTGCCCATAACTCCACAGAATACCAGGATGCTTTATGGACTCCGCAGCAATGCCAAGGACACTTGGAAGTGATCCTATCAACAGCCCTCCTCACTTGGCAGTTCCACAGCAAGACCAAAGCCTCATTAGACACACCATCCATGTCAACCAGAAAATCCTTCGGAACATTCAGGAACTGCTCAGATTCCAGAAGTCTCTGAGGTGGACCAACTCAATGGATCTCCCATCTCTGCAGAGGGGAACTGCCACTCTAAGCACAAATCTTACCAGTGAGTGATCCATCAGTGACAATGAGCTTACCACCAGCTCTCCCATCAATGGATTCTCACAAGTCTGCTCTGTGACAGTAACCTACTAAGGCAGGCCCATGGTTGCCGTGGAGGCCATGAAGATCTGAGCCAGCCCACTGAGGGTCATATCATGGATGTTGCAATCCCCCAACACTGCTGGGGCAGGGGCTTCCAACACCACATCGGTTACTATCTCAGCAAAATAGGGAGGCTGCTGGGCAGCAGGATGGATAGTGCACCAGAAATATCCCTATTCTGTCTTACTGATGGCTGTGAGCTGCTTCCATCAATTGCTAGTGTTGCCTTGTGCAGTCAGAAAGGGGAACGAAGCAGCAACTGAGCTTTCACCTTTCGTGATGCTAATCCCCTCTTCACTCTACCCAACAGCATAAGCCACAGTTAGTAACAGCTGAGAAGACAAGTGTGGGGAGGAAGATGTTATTGAATTCATATCCTGCTTTTTATGGGCATCTGACCAGCCAGTGCACGAATAAGCTACTAGGCTAGACAGGCCATTGATCTAATCCTGCAGGGCTCTTGCATCCTTAAGGGAGGTTTGTGATTGAGTGACCTGATACAAAGGAGTGACAGAATGTAATGTTTAAATCTTCTCCTGTCCATCATTCTCTCAACCTCAAGCATGGAACTGTAGTCACATCTCAGTCCTAATTGCCAGAATTTATGGATAAACAGGCACGGTAACCCTTGAGCACTTCAAGCAATTATTTATTGAATAGCTGTTTTCAAAATCCAGCATGATCATTTTCAATCCTGCAGGGAATTAGCTCCAAGAGGAGCTGAGAGGAGTGACAGGAAGCGGCCCTGCGTTGGCACGCAAAAGGAAGAAAGCAGCATAGGACTGGCGGCACGTGAGGTCTGATGGCTGAGGATGCGATCAATGGTTGATTTGGCTACAAAGGCATCCATTCCATGCAGACTTTCAGGACTGAAAAGCCAATCGACACCTAACACCCATAAGGCAGGGTCCCAGGATGGTAGCTTACCGCATCACTCAGGTCCCGGGAAACATAAAGCAGAATGTCTGCAGCAACGTCGGCAAAGAAAGCATCACCAGAGATCTGTTTAAAACACAAGGGAAGGCGCATTATTTCAAGGAGAGCTTAAGATTCAAAGACCTAAGGCATTGCAAATGCTAGCACAAGGTTATTCACATTTGGTAGCATCACTTGAGAGAGCTAATGTACTGGCTGGAATGGTAGACTAGGACACAGGAGTTCCTGGATTCGAATCTCCATTGAGCTATGAAAATATGCTACTGAGGTTAAGCCAGTAATTGTCTCTCAGCCTCATGTATCCAAAAAGTTGCTGTCAAGTTATAATGGGAGGATGATAAGGTACGGCACGCTGAACTCTTCAAAAGGCAAATTATAAATACCAAAAGTTATTTTTAAAAAAGAATCAGAGGGTGTCTCCTGCCTGGACAGTAGTATGCATTAAGGTCCTTGAAGCAGCAGACACAGATTAGAATTACAGCCTAACACTTAGTCTCCAAAACACGCAGGCAGGAAGGCTGAATGCGAGTGGGGATTGACATAGGTCATTTGGTTTTCAGGGCACCAGAGCGGCTGTTGTCTAGTGAATAAATGATAAGAATAAGGGATCCATGTTCTTTTCTTGGCTTGGGCACGATAAACTGAGTATAATCCTAGATTTAAAAAATGGAAAAGTAGATGCAGTTGAGGATTTTGCCATTAATCAACCACACTACCCCTCCTAGATCATTCATCCACAAGAAATGACAAACGGATAACCCCACAAACGCCTTTTCCGGTACAAGTCAAGCCTGTGCCAACCCAAACCTATCATCAGCTGACTCTTCAGTCTGGGGTAAGTACCAGGGGCTTTATCCACATTTGTTACAACTCATTTGTTCCATACAACTTTTTCTTATAGGATTTTCTCTTCATAGAATTTGGAGAGGTTAGCCTAGCCCATGCCTTACAGACACTTCTCTTAAAAGAAACTGAAAAATCCCAGGCAACTTTTAGTAGGCAGTAAAATGTGGGATCAGCTCCACAAAGAGGGAGCCCATCACAGGAATACCCTGGCATCAATCTGGCTGGTTGACAAGGCTTCTGAATATCCAAATGTCTGGGCTTCCCTCAGCTGCAAATTAATCCTGAGCCGCACCTAGAGAGCCTGCTAATGGGCAATTAAAATCAGTATGAGGATAAGAACAGCTGATCAAAAGAGATCTCAGCTCTACTCATGACCACATCAGCAGCAGTTATTTTTTCCCAAGCAGCCAGAAAGCTATCAAAGGAGGCTCTGTGAGCGTTTATCCACTGGTGTATATTCAGAAAAAGTTCCCCAAAGAGTCATCTGTGCAGCCAGTAATTAAAATTAATAATATGCAGCATCATATCCATAGAGTATAAATAGATTAAATGTTCGAAACTCATAACACATGGATAAAATATTCACACCTGCATAAAGAAGATGCAATTCAAAATCTAAGAGCAATTGAGAAAGAGAAAGCGCATCTGATGAAATAGAAAGCTCTTGTTATCTCCTTGGAAAACCCCAATAAGGGCGCATCCCCATGCACGTTTTGGTCCAAACCGAAATCGGGTTCGGCAAGGGATGTCGAAGGGGTGTAGATTTGGTCCAATTTCTGCAGACCAAATTGTCCAAATCAGGACCAAATTTGGTGCTGGAGAAAACAGGTCTGGGCACAGTTTGATGGCTTGGCACACATTGTTTTGTGAGCCGAGCCCGTGCATGGGAACAATCCCAGGCTACTTGGGGAGGACATTGGCGCTCGTGTCATTGGGAGGTGGGGTGTGCTTGCCGTTCCTGCCCTGTGCATTGGAGATCGCCCCCGGTGAAATTTTTTGGGAGTAAAAAAATCCTGATCACCAGGCAGGATGATGGCTTGATTTTTATTCCTTTTCCACAGCAAATATTCCACCCCCGTTTGCTGATCGCCATTGTAATGGCTTGATTTTTCTCCTTCTTAAGCTTGCCTGGTTTGGACGACTTGGTCTGGGGAAATTGGACCAAATCTAAAATGCATGGGGATGTCCTTCCCAAATCCGATTTCGATTCGGACGCACCTTTTGCTTTTAAAAGTCTTGTTTGTCCATATCTTATTTCCTGGATTAAACTACATTTCAAAATAATGTAAAGATAGTCCTCTGTCTCAGTCACATATCCCTTCCCTAATAAGTTATATAATGATAATTTCCTTTGACTGTTACACTTGGCACAGTCTGAAATCTTAAAACATCTGAAGACATGTGCTGTTAGCTGTAAATTCTCTAAGGGCCACCCTAGATAGTTCATTCCAGTAGGTAGTTGTACTTGCTTTTCTGTTTTTGTTTATTTTAACAAACAAACAAAAGGAGCTTCTGGGAAAAGTAGGAATACATCTCATAGGTTTACCCTATTCCCTCCAGCTGCAAAACCTCCTGTTCTCACAATACTGCTGGTTTCTCCTAGAAAGGAACTGCTGTTCCCATGATAATTTTTGCTTGGATAAGATGCTTGGAAAAGCACACACATATGAGCAGATATTCACTACATAATACAACACTGCTTTGCACTGGAGTTCACAATATGATTATCTAGACCCATTCCATTCCAGTCTGGCTTATTGCATTGAAACCACCCTGGTCACCCTAGGAGAAAGACAGGGTGAGTGTCACCGTGTTGGTTCTCCTGGATCTCTTGGTGGTTTTAGATGTCCTTCTGGAAAGATTATGGAGTTTGGGACCTGTGGTTCCTTGGAAAATGATCTTATCTCCACTGGTAGAGGTAAACATTCTCCATGCCATCTGTATCAGGTGAGGTGGTCAATTCTGGCCACCATAACTGAGAAAGGATATTGTGGAACTGGAAAAGGAGCAGAAAAGGGCAACCAGAACAATCAAGGGGCTGAAAAACCTTCCTTATGAAATCAGGCTGCAGTGTGTATCTGTACCTCAGCAAAGCATTTTTAAAAATTTCTTGTAATATCTTCATTAATGATCAAATGCAGGTTTGATGACACAATTGTTAGACAGATACATAACTCCCTTAAAGATAACTTCCCATGGACAGTGACACAAAGCTTCACATATACCTTGGAGTGAAATGTTGAATGGGTGCCACAGCCTTTTGTTCTGCTCCCTATACTGTTCAACATTTTTATAAATGATCTAGATAAGGAAGATGAAGGAATGCTGAACTAGGAGTGGTGGCTAATTCTTTGGAGGAAGAGAGAAGATTCAAAAAGATCTAGCAGGCTTGAATAATGGACTGAAACAAACAGGGTAAGATTTAATAAGGAAAAGTCCTGCATTTGGTAAAAGAAAATAAGTACAGAATGGCTTAGCAGCAGCACATATAAATAGAGCCTGGGTGTACTGGTGGATCTGAAGCTAAAGATGTGCCAACAAAATAAAGCAGCCACAAAGAAGACAAATGCCATCTTGGGATGCATTACAAAGAGCTCCAGATCACAGAAGGTAATTATCTCACTGTACTTTGCCTCATTTAGAGCACTATGTCCAGTTCTGGTGATCCCAATTTTAAGGACAAAAATGACAAACTGGAGCAAGGTACGAAGTTTGGAAAGCAAATCCCACGAAGAATGGTTAAAAGACTATGCTATATTTAGCTTCCAAAAGAGATGACTAAGTGCAGTATGACAGCTATGTTTAGATATCTGAAGAGGTATCACACTTTAGAAAAATCAGACTTAGGCCATTTCCCCACTTCAGCATGGAACAGGCCAAAGGGCTTGATGAAAATACCTTGCTTGCCATGTCATCAGGTGCCACTACAGCTCTATTTCAGAGCAGCCGGCACCCTGTGAAATGGCAAACAATTTGCATCTTACATTGGAAGGCATCTACAAGGGTGACTGTGCCTTTAATAGGGGTGGTGGACTTGCTGCGGGGCATCTCCCGAGTTTTTGAAGCATTTGTGTAAGAACAGTTGATAATGGTTGGGCGTTCTTATGAAACTGTGTGTGAAAAGTTGTACAGCAGGAGACGGACAAGGTAGATTATCCGGCCTGAAATTCTGGAGCTGTGGCAACCTGTTTCACTCAGAGCACAGCTGATGCAGAGAGAATACAGTGTAGCCACTGTGATATCAGTGAATTAGTTCTTGTTTCTCTCTCTTCTGAAAATTCTGTGTAAATAAAGGCTGCTCCACAGCTCACAAAAGGCTTAAGTGTCGCTCTCAGTTTTCATTACACTCCTCAGGTGCCATATAAATGCCAAAAGTAATTGCGGTAAAAAAGAAAGAAAAAAGCCCCACACAATGTCACCATTTTATTCTCCTTTCAAGGCCCAGGAAGGGAGTATAGCAACATCTTTTTCTTCCCTTTCCTTTACTTTTGCCGAAATACCTAGCGCTCCAAAACCCAAGAACCCAGGGAAGCCAGTGGCACAGAATTCAGGCCACCATTGCTAGAAATTATCAAGAATTTTTTGTTCTTATCCCACCTTCTTTTTCATGCCACAGTTTTCATCTGCTTCTGTGTTGCCTCAAGATTAAAACAGACTCACAAGTAGGAGGGGAGGAGTTTAGTCCACATTTTTAAGCAAACACTTTCAAGTCTAATGCCAAAAGAAAAATGGTCACTGTTCAGAATTTGTACAGGACCAGATTTTGCTATAGCTTTTTCTTAAATCCTAGAATGTGCAAAATCAGGAAAATCACATTAATTTGGGTAAAATCCACTGTGACACAAACACAATATAAAACGCACTTTAAAACATTCAATATTTACATCAGATTTCTACATGGATTTGTATGTGCATGTGCACATGAATGGACAGATCGATATTAAGAAATACATTTAAAAAAACAGGCTTACTTGGTCAAGACTGCCATCTAATGATCTTAGGTTAAAGAAACAGCTAGTAAAGTTTCTAGTTGACTTCGTCTCCCTCTCTAGCAGCCCCGGCTGCAGCTGGTTGATCAACTCCAGGAAGACAAGAGACATCCTGATTCTCAATCAAAGTGCCTTAATTTCAATATTGTAATGTGGTGTGTTCTTGACTCAGACTTGGACCTCTCTCCAAACACTGCTCTTGGAATACTATAGGTCCTTGTTTCTGTTGACTGAGATATTTGGCTTGCTTCTTGGAACTTTTCTTTGTCATGTGAAGATTTAAACCTTAAATTGAAAAGTCTTCAACACAGCCTCCAGCTTCCAGTTCCTAACTTTGCCTTATTTCGGCCTCTAATCCAGCTTCCTGCCTCTCCCCTGTCTACCTCCTAACTCTATATCTGCACTAGTTCTGACCCTCTTGTTCCAGACTTCTAGCATGCTACCCATACCTTGGTCTTCTAGAAATCTACAAAACAGAAATGGGCAGTGACAGGCAAGAAAACTGTGATTATGAAGTGGCAGCATGCTGACTGAGACCATTAAAGAAGTTCAAACGCACTGCACTAAACTCTACTATGATCTGCTATGGGTCAAATGCAGTTCAGCACCATCAATTATCTTCCTCAACACGCAAGCCACACCACCACCACCACCTACCACTTCTAACTCACTTGCTGTCCCTAGAAACAGCCCTATTTGTGCTATTTGTGATGCTGACATTTATAGGTTCACCCCAAGTCAAGAATCCACATAAAATATTCAGATATTGCACGTACAATGTCATCTCCAACCCCTTCAAATATTTAAATCTTTTCATGATCTCTTTTTCTGTATGTTAATTTGCAAACACAGCTATTCCATGACACGTGTGCATGGCATGTGGATGTGGAAAAAATTAAGAGGATGTTGCACTTGATTCCTCAGCCAACTGTAGCACTGAATTTCCAAGTAACTCTAATATCAGTAAGAAAGTAATGATGTGGAAATTCCACTAAGGTGGTATTTATTTTTCCGCAGGCATTGTCTTATCATATTGTGCTTCCTTCTTCATTTTGACCCTAGAGAAGATGACCTGTAGGCTAGCAATCAAACTAAATTGCCTGTTGGATGTACCTGAAATGCTTTTGAATAGGCCACTGCTAGCTGCCCCTGATCATACAGCATTTTTTCAAAGTGAGGGACGTGCCAACGTTGGTCAGTGGAGTAGCGATGGAAACCCTGCAGCAGAAGAGAGAGAAGTTGAAACAAATAATTCATCATTTCTGCCTTGTTCAGAATTGGGGATAGATCTCCTGCACTTTATTTTCAACTGTACCTTAAAAAAAAAAGAAGAAGAAGAAGTCTAAAGGATAGGGCCTTATCAGTGATGACTCCCAGATTATGGAATAGTCTGTCCCTGAGATGCATAAGGCACCTTCACTTCACATGTTCAAGAGAGCAGTGAAGACACCCTACTTGGCCTTGGCCTTTGGCTAAACAAGGAAACTGCTTTTCCTTCCCACTTTCAGGCACTATTATTGTTTTAAGACATTCACTTTACATTTGGTTTTTAATGTTGTAAACTGCCCTGAGACCTTTGGGTATAGGGTAGGATACATACTCTATGTTACACCACTATGTGCGCACAGTGGCTATTTTCAAGAAGACGGGTGCTGGGAGCAAGCATCCAGACTAGCTACACCATGTTGCTATTTTAGAAAAACCTGGGTTGGGACTTATTTTTCCCAGAAAAGTGTTACGCCAGGATCTCAACCCTATATCCCAGGGCAATGTTGGGACTGCCATGTATATGTGTGGCAACCCCAATACAGTGCCTGGATAATTCCAGGTTTCAGGCCCTATGTGGATGCAGCCCACCAGTCTTCTTACCTGGGCAATATGATCATGAATCCCCCCATATGCCATCATTCTGAGAGTATGCAGGGCCATCTGTAGAGCCCGTGCTCCTTCAGGAGTTGTTCGGTGAAGAGCCCAGTAGGAAAAGAGGAAATTGAAATTGACTGAAAAGGAAGAAAATGGGACACTAATAAATCTGGTTCAATGAATTCTGCTTCTGCCCACAGCAGGAAAAGTAAGTATGGAAGTAGCCTTCATGGTTTCAGTTCTCATAAGAACATAAGAGAAGCCCTGCTGGATCAGGCCACAGCCCATCTAGTCCAGCATCCTATATGCACACAGTGGCCCACCAATTGCTCATGGGCATCTCAAGCAGAGACAAGGGCAAACCTTCTCCTGCTCTTGAATCCCAGCAGATGGCCTTAGAGGCATCCTATTTGTCCCTCCCAGCCTGAAAGATCAACATAGGCATCCATTCTAGTAGCCACTGATACATCTCTCATCCATAAATTTCTCATAATCTCAGAAAGAAGTTGTCACACTAACTATGGCTGATAGAGACTGAAATTCAGTAATATCTGGAGGACCACAGAATCTATAATTCTGTAAGGTCAAAGAGGTTGACCAGAAGATCTGGAATTAACATAAGAATAAAGGATAAAGGATATAGTTTTCCCATTAGCAGATCCTATAAGTTCACCCCCTATTCATAAGATTTTGATGCTTACAAGGTTTCCTGGAGTGGTGAGCTCACCAATTTCAAGGGTTTCTTGTAATTTTATCTTTATTTAGTTATTATCTTTTTAAAAAAGAAAATACAATGTACAAAGGAAAACTTGATTGGACAGCTCTGTGACTTGAAACTTCTGTTATTGCCGTTGGCCAATTGCATAGATGCCATTAAAATGGTTAACAAGAAACATGGGTCAGCCACAATGTCCTGCAAATGACATTTCTTTACTTCCGCAAAAGTTTTACAGGCTATTTCCTGTATAAAACATCAAAGTAGTGCTCAGGATCTCCCCAGGTGCAGTGAACCACAACCTCCTGGGGCCAGGTCACATTTTATATAGCTCTGTTGGTGAAAGAGCCTCGTGAGTGTCTAAAGCAGGCATGTCAAAGATGCGGCCCGGGGGGCGTTTTAATACGGCCCGCGGCCGCCCAACGCCACCTGCCATGGTTCCCGGCGTGGCCCGCTGCGGCCCGCCGCCCGGCGCACGCTGCCGCGGCCCACCACCCACTGCCGCCGC
>MTQE01002208.1:38326655-38346270 GCA_014337955.1 Aspidoscelis marmoratus
GGGGGGGGGGAGAGAGATGGAAGAAGTGAATCAACAGTGGAACTGGAAGCCTTTGTACATCACTCCACCTCAGTTTACCTCAGGGTATACAGCAGCCTGTTTTCCAAGCACCAACCAGTTGCACATGGAACCCTACAAGTTAGTCATTTACATGTTGCCCTACCAGCCAAGAGGCCTGGTAGCCACTGATAGCCCATTGGTGGCTGCTAGGGGTGTGCATGAATGTAATTTTCGACACTCAGTTCAATTCCAATTGAATGACCGAATTCATATGGATAGAAAAAAACCCCAAATGTATTAAAATTTGAACCGATTTGAATACATTTGTATCTATTTGTATAAATATTTGATACATAGTTGAGGATACGAATGTCGACAACATTTGTACCTATCCATATGCCTCAGTACGCATCCCGTTTTTATCCCATACGCATCCCATTTCCATCCCGTATGTATCCGTATAGATGCATACAGATATGTGTGCAATTTGTTCATATCTGTACACATACGGATGTCTGAATTTTTTGTAAGAATGATTCAAAATATTCCTATTTGTTCAAATATTAAAAAGCTAATGTCTGGACATTCAATTCAAATTCAAATGTCCAAATTCAGCCATATTCAATTGAATAATGAATATTTCAAATATTCTTACCCATCCCTAATGGCTGCCCATCATAAACTGTTTACCTATTTTAAGCTTTCAGATTCAGCTTCCCTTATCTTAAAACCAAAATGTAGAAAGCATTTTCTTGCCCCGGGTGAGAAGAAAGGTAATTAAAATAAACTGACCCAGCACTTGCTGCTGGATTGCTTTTATTATTTTGAGTTTCCCAGGGCACTATTGATTGAAATTTCACTTAAGAAAGATGCTTATCAAATAATATCTACGATAAAAGCTTTAACCAAGAGAAATTAGAAGAGCATACAGTATCATAAACCTCTAAGGAGAGAGGCTTTGGGAAATTTGTTCATTTTGCAAAAGGCTTCATAATCTAAGTCCTTCCCTATGCCTGCCATTTCTGTTCTATGTCAAATATTCCACTTTGCATCACCTGTTTGCTATCTTGACTGAGGGTGGAAAAATATAAGTGTTCCCGTACTATAGTAGAGTTTATTTCCTTGAAATTTAAGAGCATATACTTTCAGACCTGCCAAAATAATTCCCTAGTTTGCTTATATATTAATATCTACCTTTGCATAACCTCAGGGTGGGCTAAAATATTAAAACAAAAACCAACAATAAACCATCAGAATGCCAGATGCTACCAACTCTTAATATATTTTGCAGCAACATAATTTAGTATATACCTGCGGTGGTCAATTATTTAACAGTTCCCAATGAACACAGCACAGATTCTGTAACTCAGAGCAACTGAGGCTACAATCCCTAAAGTTACTAAATTACCATAAAAAGTTATTTTCATTAAAAACAGATCTTATTTCTGAGAAATATGCAAAGAATTATTCTGGTGGTAGATTGTGCTGCATGAAATAAATTGCAGATGCTGGCACCCCGAGCTATATTGGCAAACCTAAAGTAGCCAATAATGTCCCGGCATTTATATGTGAATTTAATACACATTGGCGTTTCCCAGGTTACACTCTAAATAAAGATAATAATGTTGGCTGTTCAATACGGCACCCATGAGAGCTGCTTAATCCAAAGTGTCATCTTGTTCCATTCACCTTTTATGAAAACATGAAATAATGCTGTAGCCATTATTTCTACATTATGAAATGAACCCTGTCATGTTTCTTGGGTTTTAGTATTGACACACAAGTCTGTTCAATGTGAACGAGTAAAATGGGAGTCAGGTTTTTAAGATGTATATGCCAATACAGTGGTTAGTAGTTTCACCCATCTAGCTTCTTTTTGTTTCATTTTTCTTTGGGGAATGCACCATTAGGGTTTCTCCTGTATCCTGAGCAGCAGTCTGGTAAGTGCTTCTTGAAAAGTTTCTTGCTTACCATTTCATGATCACACTAGTTCCTAAGAGAAAAAAGGCAGGCTCCAATTAAATTTTTGCTGTTTTGCTATTAAAAAAAGGAAAAGACATTTTAGGTAAGTTATGAAATTCTCCTCCTGCTGAATAAGGTGTTAGGCTAGAGATTAGTAAAGTATGAACTAATTTAAGGAACAATTGTTTATCATAAAAGCATTACAAATGTCCCGCTGGATCAGATCTGAGGCCCATCTAGGCCAGCAATCTGTTCTCAGTGGTACCTAGTTGTAGAATGAAGCCCAGAACAAGAGTACAGTACACAGCTTGCCTGCCTGGTCTCCCAGCAGCAGATCTCCAGAGGCCTAATTGCCAAAGACAGTAACACTGTTACCAGGGCTGACATTCCTTGAATTACTCCAAAGTCTTGCTTTACCAAGCTACTAGCAACACTACATCTTGTGCTGAAGAATTTGTCCAGGATTCAGCTTCAGTAGGTGACATCTGTTTTTTGGGGAAAGGGAAAAAAACTTTTCTCCACCCACTTTGTCCAAATCGTACAAAATGTTGCCATATCCCCTCTAATTTGCCTGCTTTGTAGACTAAAAGAACTTTTCCTTCCCTTTTGCAGCTGTATTATCTGTTTGTATAAGGGCATTACAGTATTAGCATTTCTTTAGATTGTAAGCCTGAGGGCAGGGACCTGTCTAAGATTAATAAAATATTGTAACCCGCCCAGAGACCTTCGGGTATAGGGCGGGATAGAAATACAAATAAATAAATAAATAAAGGTGTGGCCTTTTTACAGTTGATGCATTCTTCATTGAACTGTTTACAATTACATCAAGACAAAAAAAAAGAAAGCAATAACCAAAATTGATAACATGGAGACTTTTAATTAATATAACAGGATATATTTGCTAATTGGGACTTCCTTATAAGAAATAATTAAGATTTAGGGCACTGCCATGATCACAGAGTCCAGCTATGACCAGGACACATAGTTAAGAGAAAACAGAATCATCAGCTGTAGCTATATTGGGTTTCTGAGTTTAAGCGTGAAGTTCGTGATCATAGGCCCAGTGAACATAACCGTGGCTCTCAGAATCAGAACCTATAGGATCAGAACCACTCCTTTATAGCTCTTTCCTTGGACTGAAGGAACGTAGAGACGTGTTGAATCAGTTCCGTTTAGAACCAGTTCAGAACAAAACGGGTGAGGACCAAACCAAACTCTTCTAAGGTAGAAAGAGACTTCATGCATAACAGGGAAGAGTGGGAGGCTGAGATACAATGGTAGAGGGGAGAGACCTCAAGCACAAAAGTGGGTTCAGCTGTTCGATGAACTGGTTGGCTGGCTCTAGTCAACCACTTTGAACTAAGGATAGTTTGGGTTTATTTTGAACTTTTTGTTCAAATCTCTCAAGGAACACACCTCCTGGCTTAAGTCAGTAGCCTGAGAGCAAAGGGGGTCCAAGGACTGAGTCTCTGAACAAACAGAAAACCAAAGTTGTTTTCACGTAAACTTGGGCCTGTTTGCACTTGGCCATATTTTGGAATATATCTCAGGACAGGAGTCTGTTGTCTGCATGCTAATGCAGTCTCTAGTAGGCCTCGCCTGGGGCATGGCATGCTGTAGCCTGTACTAGCATGTAGAGAGCTACTCCCTATTTAGGAATAAAGCCAAGTGTGAACAGGCCCCTTGTCAGAACAAGTGGTTTAGTAAGTGCTCTCCATGGTGCTGCAAATAAGCCTTTTTTCCCTTCACTAGACTAGAGCAGCACGCTCATACAGAAGCCTGTTGCTAGGTAATGTAGGATTAACACTGACTGCTCCTATGTGGAACCAGTATTTTAAGGGGGTTTCCAAATGGCTGAGAAAAGCACTGCCTTATCTTGGCCAGTATTAATAGGTGTGTGTAGCATGTTTTAGAGAGGAAATTGGGAAAGCTAAAGGAGTTGCATGCAACACAAGATGCATTTGTCACAATCGCCTACATAAGCGAGCAATAAACCAGCTAAGAGTGCAAATGACTTTAAGTTGCCTAGAGAAACATCAGTGCTAGCTTTCCTTCCCATTGCATTAATCTGAGGTGGTTCACCAAAGGGCTGTAGTGCAGCACATGCTGGGTTGCAGATTCACTATTCGGCATCTCCAGGTTGGAAAGGGAGGCATCGTTGTCCGAAATCCTGAAAAGCCACTGCAGGTTTGTGCAGAAATTCTGACCTATCTGGACCCGTACCTGGGAGCTACACAGGCTAAGATTCATAGAGACTAGAGGGTGTGGATTTTTATTTATTTATTTTTTACGTCAGCTTACTGAAACTCAGGGTTGGTCAAATGCAAGTCGAATCACCACCCAATGGTTTTCTCCAAGGCAGTATCCAAACAGGGGCAAAACTATTTGCCTATTAAGACACTAAGCATTACCACATGTTTGGATTAGTCATGGTGTTGCCGTATCATTGTAACTGATAAAGAACATGGGAGCAATGATTGCCCATTCCTACTAAGAATAAGATTCCTACTAAGTTCCAACTCTGAGCTTAAATCATTTAACATAAAAAGAAACCTGACTTTAAACAAGACACTGAAACAACTGCTAGTAGAAGCAATGTGCAATTATACAATTGTGGTAAACAATGGAGGCTTAAAGAGAACAATTTCAACACACTTTCCAGAACAGCTCTGTTGCCCCAAAGTGCTTACCTATGTCACTCTGGCTGAAACACCTTTGCCCAAGCCCAAAAGCAAAGGAGGTGATTTGACACAAATAAAATGCATCATGAATTGTGCAACCTCAAGTACATTTTATTGACTTTTATTTTTCCCTATTGTTTCACTATAGCCAGAAAGTCTGTATCAGTTATGGTGATTTCTGTGGTGGTGGTTTAAGCATGGGCAACAAAATCGCTGTGACTCGATTCCATTACTGTCTACTCTTGGTCCCTATTCCCATTCCACTTTTAGTCTGTTCCAGCTGAATCCGTGCTCCACAACCATCTTGTCCTCCCAATGAAGCTTGTAATGGCATGCTGAAATCCTCAATTAAGACACAGCTGGCAAGTGGGATATTACTTCATGCTGCATATATACATACTCCTATTCTGCCATTAATGATCCTGGAATGACCTCGGCAGGAGAATGGTTGGAAATGGAAGAGAACGCATCGCTTGATGCATGTTCGGACTTCTGATGAAGTACACCAAGGCCACAGAGCACAATCACAGTCTCATCACGAGGGTTCTTGAAGTCATGTTCCAAGATCTGCACAACTAACCTCCACTAAAGCTCTCCGGAATTTTCTCATGAATTTCACAGAGTTCATTCAAGTGTCCATTAGCCATGAAATTTGCATCTGTTGGCACACTCCTTGTATTCAGAAATTCCATTTCAGATTCAACGGCTTGAGGGGGAGCATCACAGGAGAGAGCAGCAAAAATCTGCAGTCAGACATCTTCAGGGATCACTCAAGGTGGCAATGGCATAAAATCCAGACACACACACACACGCACACCCAAACTGAGCACTGAGATGATAAAAGTTTTGGGGTCAAAGGAGGCAAAAGCACAAGGGCACAGAGACAAAATTTCAAACAAAAGCATTTAATCTGAAACATAGCTGATCCTAATAATTATGGGCTCCTCATCTTCAAGTGTAATAGCTTATTCAGAATCCTGAGCATCTCAGAGTCAGGGCTTTGAAAAGGCAAGTTTCAAGCCTGATTAGGTAATTCAGTGTACACTTGACCGTTTTCTCCCATCAGACAATTGTAAGCTGAACGAGAACAGCCAGACATCCGATCTTCATGTTATGGTCGTTCTTAATGTGATTCCGCACCCTTCTCATAATTGGCAGGCCTCTCCACCAACTTGAGGCTAAAGAGGGACTTTGTTTTAAAGTGGTTTCCCCTTCTCAGCAAACACATAGGCTGGTCAGCCTTATATTGGAGATGCTCCAAATCTCAATTGCTTGCACTTGGCAAGAGGCAGGTAGGTCTCAGTGTCTTACAAAGCCCTGTCTATCACCACGATGTCATAACTGTGCATTTTTGGCAACCCTAGCAGCTCCTATATCCAGCTCAAAGTTTATCATTCTTTGCCGAATTTGGCAAGCAGAATAAAGGATGCTTGAAAAGAGATGCATATGCAGTTTTATCTTTTTATATATATGAACAGTCATGAAAGCTGGGTTTTCTAATTGCAGACTTCTGAAGTTTTTAAAAAGTGTAGCTGGGTGATAACAGCAGCTCAGGACAACATTTGCCTTAGGCAAGCAGCCCAGTGAAGGTGACTCTGGAAAAAGCAACTGGATTTTCTTCCTCTTGTTCACAGCAGTGTTACATTTGCGGAGCTGTCCCTGATTTTTAGAAGTGAGACTGTCCTCTTGTCCTGCACTATGTCACTGCAAGCCTCAGCAAACATTTTGCTATTTTCCATGCAAATTATGAAATTATTTGTTGCCTCACCACTAAAGGGTCAACCTTTGTGTTAGTTTATATTGTTTTTTCCTTTTATTTTAAGCTCCACTTTTACTGAAATAAGAGCACCGGAGAATAGAGACCCATAAAAATTCAAGCCTTTCTCAATGGACTCCCCATGTCTTTTGTATCAATCAAAACAGCGCCCACCCACTCTGAGAGGCAGTTGGCTCTGAGTAATGTTCAGTGTCTTGGCCTGGCTGATTCTTCCATAAGCCACCAAATAAAGGAGATTCTTGCTAATTTGAGTTTCTTTGGCCAGGACAAAAAGTGGGAAAGAGCTTTGGGGAGAAATATCCTCCCATCAAAACAAATGCGCCCACAAAGCCTTTGCAAGGGTGGATTTCCATAACAGCTAAGGAAGCAGCAAGAGTGAGCTTGCATGACATCGGTTAAGTCTTCTCAGAGGAAAGGGTTCATACTGCTTTGGGAAGGAAGCGGTGGGGGACCTGAGCCAGAAAGTGGTAAAAGAGGTTGAGGCAAGTTTCCAGGTAGCTCTGGGAACGGCCCTGCCCCAGCCTGAGGGAAGACACTCAGGGAGGCTGGAAGGGGCATTGCTGATGGGATGCTGCTAAGTGGAAGAGGAAGAGAAGCACTGTAGGTCATGGAGTTCATTGACATTCCCATAGCTACAGTGGGCACTGGGGAGCTGGTCCGCATCTGGTTGAGGGTTGGTTTAGGTTGGTCAATGACATTGAATGGATTGGTGGGAGAAGGTGTACTGAGACCTGGAAGAAGAAAAGAAATGCCACAATCACAAATTTTGGTAGGAGTCTAGCACACAAGATTCAGGAATCTAGAAAGTGACCCCCCCCCCCCAAAAAAAGTACTCTGCATACATACATACATACATACATACATACATACATACATACATACATACATACATACATACATACATACATACATACATACATACATACATAAGGACGGACGGACGGACGGACAGACATATGGACATCTCAAGTTTTTGTATTCAGATACTGATGGTAGTGAGCAAATCAGTTGAATCAAAAGAGAGCTTCATCCAGACAGCATTTACTTCATCTACATTATCTGGATAATCCGGAGAGCACATCTAGACACACTTTATTCCAGATTAACCAAATAATGCAGATTCATCAAGTACTGTCTGGATGAAGCTTTAAATTTTAAAAGAGTAATGGTGAAAGCTTTGTGTGTGAGGTGCCACAGATAAAAACAGAAATTGTTGGGCTTGGGTTAGTGCAGACGTAGGTCAGTGGAACCCAACACAATTATTAATAGAAGTTTTCTCCTTCGGCAAATCCACACTTCCTATCCCATCGGTACATGCCAACACCCACCCACCCTTGCGTCCAGATACTTACCTTAGCGCAGACATGTGTCCAGGCTCCTCCTTGCACCATAGAGGTGCAAATGAGCCTTGTCAGAGCCAGGAAAGGTTCAGGTAAGCACACATGTGGAACACTTAATCATGTTCCACACATAGTCCACCCACAGTGCGCTACTGCGTGGAAAAAGCTCCTTGTAATGCAGATGCTCCATCTGGGAGCGCACTGCAGGTTGACCAGTGAGCACATGATTATAGAGGATTACCCACCTGCTAGGAATGGATTACGGGATTTCAGACTCTGGGGAGCTGTGACCAGAGAGTCCAAATTCACTAAGGAAGAGGCATTTGGGCCAAGAAAAGTCTCTGGAGTTTTACTGTCTTTCTTCTCCTTCTTTGAATCTGGGAGAGATTCTCCTAATCCTGAAATATCAAAAATGTCCTTATTTTTGACCCCATTCTCTTTCGTACTTGGACCAAGGTCACCAAACAGGTCCACATCTATCAAAACAAGAAGAGACAAAAAGAATAATTAGTGTTTTAATTCTATTGTTTATTGCTGAGTTATACTAAGGTTTGCCCCATGTTCTTTGGATTCCTATTTATTTATAATGGATTAAAAAAAATCAGTTCCAAACCTTAGCAGCTTTTCTCCATGAAGATGCAGTATTCAACTACAGGAATAAGGGTAGCAATAAAATTCACGTACAAGGATTAATATTCCATCAGTCCCAAGTTCAATGAACATGAACTGCCCAAAAAGGACATGGAATTGAAGGAATTCAATCTCACACCTCTGTTGAAGTGGGCAAGTGAGTGGAAGGTCCATGTGGGATCCATGCTAAAGGCAAAGCAACACTCACTTCTCTGTAGCCTTAAAGAGATTAATGTGACACAATTTTTAATGAGAATGTAAAACACTCACTTGCATCAAAACAATAATGTGCACTATTACTTTTGTTGTATTGTCACCCACAATTAGAAAAGTAGTTCGTACGTAATCATTGGCTTATCCTTCCTTTAATGCCCATTTTCTATTATGACTTGAAAAAGCTTTGTTAACAAAAAGCAATTGCTCCCAGGAAAGTTTTCTGTATAAATCATTCTAATGCAACTTTTTCCGCACAAAAATAATCTCTCTGTCCATAAATGTGTGTGTTTATATATGGACTCCTAATGTCCCAATAGTATTGACTGTTATTGAACGTGTCGAAGATATAAAATCCTGCTTCCTACGGGGATGCAGGAAATAGGGCTTAGTATAAAATCCTGAACAGGAGTGGCTCACTAGTTTTGATGTGACACTTTATATGCATATTTAATACACCAGGAGGCAGGAGGATTGACTACCAATAACACCCCCCCCAAAAAAAAAAACCACCCACCCACTTCTTGGTAACTGGGGATTCACAAAAAGGAAGGGAAAAAACCTGAAGAAAGTGTAATGAAACTGCAGTCACCCTTCACCAAGGCACTGCATGGCTACAGTGTGAATACAGTAGTGAGCCCAAATCCTTCAGTACAAAAAAGCATACACAAAACGTATCTATGTATCAGCTGAATCAGTCCTCCTTACTCTCTTGGGGACTGAGCTGATACCCAGATCTGAGGCAGCTTTTGTTCTCATTCGGCTGCTGGGCATCCAAGCACCAATCTCCTTTATTTTCTTGCTGGTTTCTCTTACCAACATGGGTAGGACCTACTGGGAGTCACAAACTTTTGTTTGGAAGGCTGTACTGGACCCACGGATACAGGAAAAAACCCATGCTGTAGGTTCTAATACTGAAACCGGTAGTCACTACATAATATATGTCAGAAGAAGAAAGCCGTGCAATATCTCCTGATGCAGTGAGTTTAAATGTATAGGTAAAGACAGGACTTGGTACAAGAATTATGGGCTTCTGGATATATTTTGATGCCAGGGCCTGAAAGATGAGTTTGAAAAATGTTATATCACCACCCCATTCAGTATGCCCCCAGCCGTCGAGATCACAGCTTCCTCGACAAGTATCCCCCATCTCCACCCTGGGTGACCCCCAAAGAAGAAGAAGAAAAGAAGAAAAAGAAGAAGATGAAGAAGAAGAGTTGGCTTTTCTACCCCACTTTTCTCACCCATTTAAGGGGACTCAAAGCGGCTGACAAAGCTTCTGTCCTTCTCCCCACAACAGAACACCCTGTTAGGTGGGTGGGGCTGTGAGAGCTCAGAAGAGAGCTGTGACTAGCCCAAGGTCACCCAGATGGCTTCATGGGGGAGGGCAGAATCAAACCAGGTATTCCCAGATAAGAGTCTGGCTCCCTAACCGCTAGACTAAACTGGCTTACAGAATGTGCAACCACAATGACTGTCAAAATTAAAGAATGAAAAAGTTTCCTGAAAATGTGCAAAAGAAAGTGCATGTCCCTTTCTGAACACCATTACATAATTAGTGTAACCTTTGTTTTTCCCAAATTCATCCATTCCACTGACCTACAGGACTGTTAGATTTCACTGGCGACAGAGCCCGAGAACTGCCGAGTTCTGGCTGATCCATGTGTTCTGGCAACTTCGCAAACAAGTCAAAAGCAGTGCTACCTAAGGAAGAGCAACGGCAGAAATAAAATTTAACGGGACGTCACTCTGTAATAGGCGGTCCTTTCCCCATGCATTTGGCCTCTGTCCTTCTCAAGGCCACAGTTACTCTTTGCCTTCTGCATCTTCTGGCCTTTAATGTGAACTAGAGGTGCAAGTAGCTGAAACATTTCATCACAGATTAGCCACTTTTGATCCACTTCTTTAAAACTGCATATAGAAGCAGCCTTTTAATCCACTTCCAATCTACCATCAGAGTGAAAAGAACACACCAGCAAAGAGACAAGCCATTTTCTTTCTGCATTATCTAGCCCAAAGGTGAATTTTTTGGGTTATGGAATGTGGAAGAAAAATGTCTCATCACTTTGCTGACGTGTTCCCTCACTTGGAAAGTTGCTTGAAGGTGGATTAAAATTCACATGGAGTCGAACCCTCATACTAATGAAATCCAGCATTATGCCTGTCCTTGCCAGAAAGTACAACAGAATCCAAGACAGGGATCTGTCCCTGAGAAGGTTTCACTGAGAAGGTCTAGAAGAGTAGTGGTAACAAGACAGGCACCCCTCATTATATCCAATTGGTTGCTTGAATTTAGGAGGTGATGGAAAAGAAGTAGAAAAGGCTTAGGTTAGGATCCTGAGAGCAAAGGGAGAGAGGGAAGATCCACTGATCCTACTAGTCCACGTTTTGATCTCTGGGCCAAAAGGAGGCTTCCAGCTGAAGTTTCACCCCAAAAGCTCACTCTTTTGCAGACAGTTGTCCTCTTTCAGCCCTACAATCATCATCAACATCACTTTTAAAACAGAAACTAGAATCGGATCCCTATATCCGCCGGAGATACATTCGGGCTCCTATCACGGTTACCTGAAACCGCAGATAATTGCGAACAGGCCTTCCAGTTCCGGGGTCATGCAACCCCAGAACCGGAAGTGCTTTCCTGGCCTCTGGAAGACTTATTTCAGCCTCTATAGAGTGTTGGAATTAGGGATGTGCATGGATATTCGAAAATCCTATTTGAATTCTACAAATATCAACATTTGAATTCGAATCGGATTTTTGAAAATTCAAATTTAGACATTCGAACCAATTTCAGATTTTCAAAAATTCGATACAGATTTTCGAATAATTCAACTGAATATATCATTTATATCGCATCCAAATATCAAGTTTATTTGTGCTTATAATGCAGGATGAAAACGGGAAGCGCACAAATTCAAAAATTGGATACGAATTTTGCCGACATTCATATTTTCGAATTTGGAGTGAATTTTTCGGATGTACGGATTTGGATAATCTGGATTTGAATCAGATTTTCAAAAATCTGGATTTTTAAAATTTGAGTCACATCGAATATTCGAATCGACTTGAATTCAAAGGCAAAAAATGCATTTGTGCACACCCTTAGTTCAAATAGGCACATGATGCCACTGGATGCCTCCCGCCCACCTCCCACGTGCCCCCTTACATTTTGGGACAGCACACATATTGCAACACTCTACAGAGGCTGAAAAAGGCCTTCCAGTTCTGGGTGCTTTTCCCTTATGGCACCCGCTGGGGTGGGGGGTCTGATCTGGTAACCATGGTTAACTGAAACCATGGTTATCGAATCAGTGGATACGGGGGGGGGGGTCCACCTGTATAAGCTGTTTACAAGACAAAAAATAATTTTAAAAAACCCTGCAATCTCCCTAAAAACATTTCGTCCCTTGCATACACATGTGGGAATAATACTACTCAACTGAACAGATAAACGACATACAGCATGGCTCACATCAAATGGGGCGAGGAGGCAGATGCAGCCAATTGTTTTGGAGGAGCTCCCAGACAGCATTTCCCATTAAGAATTCCTAAAGACTACAGAAGAAAATAGGTTTCTCTTACCAGTTGTGGAAGGCATATCAGCAGAGCCTCCCCATGGATCTGAAGCAGAAGAAACGGCTGCAGGAGTAGGAGCAGGAGCCTGTGGTGATGATTTCCCCCAGGGATCTGAAGAGGAGACACTTGAAGGCAGAGATTTTGTTCCCCATGGATCAGAGGAGGCAGCGGAAGAGGAAGAGATGTGAGGAAGAGTCCAGGGTCCTGGTGACACCTGGCCAGCAGAAGATGCCACCTGGCCTAGATGTTCCCCTGAAGGTACAGGCACCCAAGGATCTGCAGCTGGTCCCCAGGATGCTCCTGTTGATTCCACAGTGGATTTTATATCTGGAAGGGAGGGAGGGAGGGAGGGAGGAATTATTGGGCCACGATGGTTAGCAACCTTAAGAGCAGCAAGTCCAGTACAAATGAATGAGCAGGAGAATGAGAAATGCTATTCAGCTAAAGAAGAATCCACTGATTCATTCATATGGACAATCCACAGATGCAACAAAAAATAACCCATCCTAGAAGAAGATAAAGATGAAGAAGACAAAGATGATGAAGAAGAGTTGACTTTTATATCCCACTTTGCTTATTCTTAAGGGGACTCTCAAAGTGGCTGACAAGCCTTCTGTTCTTCTCCCCACAACAAGCACTGTGTGAGGTAGGTGTGGTTACAAGAGCTTAGAATGACCTGTTACTAGTCCAAAGTCTCCCAGCTAGCTTCATGGAGGAGTGCAGAATCGAACCCAGTGACTACGAGATATGGGTCCAACACTCTAACCACGACACCAAACTGGCTTACATCTTGTAGGGAGGCTTCTCTTGCCAAGATGGCTCCTGCCCTTAAGGTTTTTGTAATTAGTTTGATAAATGTTTTGTAAATGCTTGAATAATAAACTTTTTTAGAAAATGCTCCCAGTTAAGCAGGGCACCTCTTTAAGTAAAGAAAACTGTTTCAAGATAATCAAACTAACTGGGAAATAATCAGCCAACCACTGCAGCCCAAAGCAGTACCATAAAGCAGCAATAAGCAATGGGTTAATATCTGCCTGAGTGAGACAACAGCAAAAATGGGCCGAGAAAGGGAAGAAAGATCAAACAGAACAACCACAGAGCTCCTTACTGTTTTGCTCCCAAGAAGTGGCTAAGGGCAGAGCTGGAGGAGAGAAAGCTGCGTCATGGTTCCAAACCTCACCATGTCGTGAGACACCCCCGCCCGGAATATCCCATGGGTCAGCTGAACTGTGAGTAGAGGGCATTGGTGCCGGTCCAAAAATGTCTGCTAGCTCCAGAACAGATGACTAGAAAAATACAAAGAAAAAAAAATGTATTAGGGGACTCGCAGGCCCCAAGAGTATTAATACTTCAGTATATGCCAAGACTACATTCCAGTCCAGGTATGGAAACTGTAAAACCTCTTAAATGAAGAGCAGGACAGGGGGAAGGATTTCAGCCCATTCTGTAACTCTGCCTTGACGTGAGTTCATCTTCAGTGCGCCACAGAATGCTGGCGGGTAGGGATGTGCATGAATATTTGTAACATTTGTTATTCGTACATAAATTGAATGTTACACTATTCATATACTAACACTCATACAAATAGTTCGAACATCCACAATGGGTCCAGATTGCATTCGACATGGATCGACACCAGACTATAAGTGGATTTTGGTCAGATTTTAAGTTTTAATAGTTCAGATATGTTACTGATACACATCAGGTACGTATCATACACATATTCGTTTGTATTGGATACATATACATTCGTATCAGATACGTATTAGTTCATATTGGATACGTATTCTTTCAATACGTATCAAATATTTGTATGAGTACGTACAAATAGATTCATACCGAAAAGAACTTTGCCACATTCAAATATGATCTATTCGTACAAATATGGATTTTCAAATTCGATTCGTTACAAATCAAATGTCAAAAATGCATTTGTGCATGAACAGTACAGGAAGAAAACAGCTGTGCAGCCAATACAAATTTACCTGTGCTTTCCTGGTCCTATCCTCTTCTTCCTCTTCTAGCCCCTGGTGACTCTCTTCCAATGCCCTCTGCAGCAGAGAATTTTCGCCCTGCCAGGCTCTAACTTCCTGCAATGAAAACACAACAGCACAAATATCTGAGTACTGGAGGAAAAATGAATAATAATTTCTCACTGGTAAGAGCCATGGTTTCAGTAGAGCCATGTGCACTTTGAAGGCTAAATAAATTTGATTTTCAAAGATACTTCTGTTACCTGTTTGATTAAAGTGGTGTTCTCTGTTAGGAGTTGGGATGTGCTGAACTTGCATTTTTTCACACCCAAAAGTAGGTCAGAGGCCAAGGACTGATGTTCCCTGTAACACTTTGGCTCCTTTCTGCTTTACTCGCTTCTATGCCAGGAAACCCACAAAGCAAGAAACTTACCCACACACTGCTTGCATGATCACTACCATTATAGGACCCTTCAGGATATGATATCATTGCACATGCACAGAGATCCTCAGTGTGTTTGCACATGCACAATTATGTCATATGCGTGTGCACCATCATACTCCGCAGGGCCCAGGCACAAAGAGGGCTATACTGGTGGCAACAATGCAAACACTGAGTGGGTAAGTGCCCCGTTTGGTTGGTGTCCTTGTGTGGAGGCAAATGAAGCCAACGAGAGCCAGGACTATTAGGGAAGGCACCAATAGTCCTTCTAACACCCTCTTATGTTCAAACCAACATGAGTTCAGCACATCCCAAGTTAGAAGCAGTTAGTTACCTGTGGAAGTTAAAGTTAGCTAGAAAATAACCAGAAAGCGTAAATGGCAATAGATGGGGTCTAGAATTCTCTCATCTTCAAAGCCCTGCAAATGTTGTGATCAAGGCTCATAGTTATTAAAACATTTACTAAGAATAAGTCCCATTAAGCTCAGGGTAGCTTACTTTCTAGTAAATATCCTTAGGGTGGTCTTTATTAAGATGAAGAGCAATGCACTTGTCTCTGTGTTGGCTTGTATTACTGATCCAATTGTTGGGCTTTGCCAATTTTGGGGGGCTTTGGAGATTCTCAAGCTATTGCTCGTGTGATTCAACAGTACCTTCACGATTATGAGCCCTAGGAGCATGCCTTTGCTTTTTTGATAGGACATTGTGACAATTTTCAACAAAACCATCAGATTACCAGGCCTCTGACAAGCTAGAGAGATGTGAAGAATTTCTAGACCCTTCTGGACAGAGCAGCAGTGTTTCAAGGAAAAGACAGAAAAATAGGCCCAAAGCAGTTCCCGTTTAAAGAGGTGTGAGGAATTTAAGAAGAGGAACATTAAAGTGCCCTTTCACCACCTGGGCTTGGGATACCTTCTCATGCTCCTGTTTGCTCAGGGTAAGCGCTATTTGTAACTGCAAATCTTCATCTGTGCTGGAGACTGGAGGAAGCGGCTGCTGACAATGAAGGAGAATTGGTAAAAGTTTGCTCAAATCTTTTCACTGGGTGTTCAATAACTTAACTTGATCAGTGCTCCAACCTTCCTTCTCCTCTGTGATTCAGGGGCAAGGTGGCTCTAATTCTAACAGCACAACTGTTCATCTATGGTTACACATATAGCTACCTACTTCTCAGGTACAGGGAGTAAAACAGAAGGAAAAGGAGCATGGCATTGGTTACAATGTACATTTCTCTGGAGATAAAGGCTTTCAGCTGCAGAAACACTCTACCTCCCCAGCCTCCTGGTCCTAATCCACACGCTGTTCTTAAGAACATAAGAACATGAGAGGTGCCCTGCTGGATCAGGCCACAGCCTATTTGCCCAGCATCCTGTCTCAGACAGTGGCCCACCAATTGCTTATGGCCATCTCAACCGGAGACAAGGGAAAACCTTCTCCCGCTCTCGAATCCCAGCAAATGGCCCTAGAGACATCCTGCTTGTCTCCCCAGCCTGAAAGATGTACACAGGCATCCATTCTAGCAGCCATTGATACATCTGTCATCCATAAATTTGTCTAAACTTTTCTTAAAGCCATCTAGGCCTGTTGCTGTTACCACCTCTTCTGGCAGCAAATTCTATAGACCAATGATCCTCTGGGTGAAGAAATACTTACCCTTGTCTGATCCAACTCTCCTGCCCATCAGCTTCATAGAAAGCTCCCTGGTTCTCGTGTTGTGTGATAGAAAAAAGCAGTTTTCTCTATCCATCTTTTCTATACCATGAATGACTTTATATACTTGAATCAGGTTCTTGCTTTCCTTTTATATCTTTTGTATATATCATCTAGATTCCCCTTCCCTCCCCCAGTTTGGTTTCTACTTCCTCCCACTTTGTAGATGGATGGAACCATTTTAGTTTGTTTACACAATGGATGGAGTCTCTCATTAAAACTATATATCAAAGAATTAAAAATACAAGCATGAAATAAATCTGTACAATAGGTTAAAACTATAGCAACCACCAGAGAACGAAGGAGAAGAGCAAAGTATCTTGTCTTCTGGATGTAGCAGGCTTAGTCAGCGTAAGGACGTTCATCAGCAATTAACACCAGAGAATTCAGGTATTATGCTGACTCAAGTTCCATCATCAGGAAAGGCTTCAGCTTACTGGTAATGCAAAAAGCAACCTAGGAAGCACAGAGTTGCTGATTTGATCCACGGCCTCTCCCTGGAAGTTGGAAAGCCACTTTGGTATCTCTGCTAAAAAACCTGCACAGAGGTACCCATGCAGGCAACCAGGAATCAGCCATGACTTGATGGTACGCAACAACCACAAATTACCATCATTAGCCCTTTGTGAAGCTGCCTCATATGTGAAAGCATGGCTTTTCACACAGACAGGTGCTTTTCCCACTAACCAGTCTGAGTCCTCTATTGTCATTCCTCTTGGCCTTGTTACACGCAGGTATTTTAGACCCAATTTTTGTTCTAACTGCATTTTCAGAAAAAAATGTAACATGACTAACATTGCTGTTCATACCACAACCACCTCTTTTGCAAACCTGGGTTTTCTGAGCAGCTAGCTGCAGGCCCAATGGTACTAGGAGACTGGACCACTGTGACTGGCTGATGGAATTGCCCAGCACTCACACGTTTTTTATTTTCTCTTGATCTAAATCCCTAGATCTTTGTATTTTGGAAGCTGCACAAAGTCTAAGAATCCCCATCACATCCAGAACAAGAATTCTTGCTCTGAGGCAGCCATGGGATTTGGTCAGCAAAAGTCCTTGGTAAAGCTGCCAGGGCACACTTAAGAACATAAGAGAAGCCTTGCTGGATCAGGCCACAGCCTATCTAGTCCAGCATCCTGTCGCACACAGTGGCCCACCAAATGCTCATGGGCATCTCAAGCAGAGACAAGGACAGACCTTCTCCTGCTCTCGAGTCCCAGCAGATGGCTTTAGAAGCGCCCCGGTTTCTCCCCCCCCCTCCCCAGCCTGAAAGATGCACCTAGGCATTCGTTCTAGTAGCCATTGATACATCTGTTGTCCATAAATTTGTCTAACTCTACCTTAAAGCCATCTAGACTGGTAGCTGTCACCACCTCTTCCGGCAGCACATTCCATAAGCAGATGACCCTCGGTGAAGAAATACTTCCCCCTGTCAGACCTTACTCTCCTACCCATCAGCTTCATAGAGTGCCCCCTGGTTCTAGTATTGTGTGATAGAGAAAAGAAATTTTCTCTATCCACCTTTTCTATACCGTGCATAATTTTATATACTTCAATCAGGTCCCCTCTTAAACGCCGTCTCTCCAGACTGAAGAGGCCTAGACTTATCTCTGGTTCCAGCAGAAATCATTGTGAATGCTGCAAATACTGCTGTTGTGTATACAGCCAGAGCAAATTTTGACATGCTGTGCTGAAACAAAACCAGGGAACATGTTCCCTACCCTAGTAAAAGATCTGGAGGGGAGGTCCCTCCTGGTTGTAAAACCACCCTCAGCAGCAAAAGGGGTGAGCACCCAGGAGAGGGTCTTCTCAGTGATGGCCCCTAAGCTATGTAATAGTCTCCCCCTTGAGGTGTATCTATCATCTTCACTGTACACGCTTAGGAAGGCAATGAAAATGCACCTCTTTGCCCTGGCCTTCAGTTAAATACACTTTCCCTTCCCACTTGCAGATGGTATTGTTTAAATACCTACTGTTATTTTTTAAATATGTTTGATTTTAAATGTTGTTACCCACCCTGAGACCTTTGAGTATAAGACGGGATAGAAATACAAACAAGTAAAAGGAGTAGCTCTCCTCCAGTTAACCACTAGTCACCATCAGCCAGGAAGGCCAATGGTCAAGACAAAGGATTCTCCTTTCATCTCAGAATTCCCTCAAACACATTGTTCACTTTCTAAGACTGAGAGGAATGAAGAAAAACTGATTTAAAGGATGCAGGAATAGCAGGGCCCAAGTAGAATTACAGATGTTCCAATACCTAACCTGCAGCAGATTTTTGCAAGTCTATCAGTAAAATGTTTCATAATCAAGGTGCCCGCACACTATAACTCCCCTTCTCCTGGACCCATATCCATTTGCAGGATTGACAGATGTTGGGCTCCAGTAATACACGAAGGAAAAAATCCCAAACCCCATTTACTCGTTACAATCGATAGCAAGGATCATGTTACAAGGCAAAGGGTTGCTGTGGTTGCAGGGAATGCTTTGCACATTTTCCAAAAATTGAGAAGACTTTCCTTTGCCCCACAGGGTTATTGAGGCTGTAAAATGTCTATAAGTAAGGAAACAATCAGTAACTCTGTCCAAGGACATAATTTTGAGATCATCATACAACAATAAAGAAAACTTTGCCAGCATTTGGCCAAGGCTGCTACTTAGCATATTTTGTTGGGAGGACGGGGTGTCCGTACGTACACACAGGCACATACATATATCTTTACCTTCAGTTTCTGTTTGGGCTCCAAGCAAGCTAGCTGACCTCCCAAGCTAATGCAACCTTAGAGCTTGTCTTGCTGCTACGTCCTTTCTGCCCTTTCTTCAGGCTGAAGCTTATAAAATGTTCTTCCAGCTCCAAAACGCTTTGCAATAAGGCAGAGCAGCTAGCAAACAGATGGTGGCACCAACAGAGAGGCCTGCTTTGTTACCCTAATGGGAAAAGGCACAGCCACACTTCAGTGCAGTGCAGATGGAAGCCTGCACCATGCACCACCATGATCCTGCACTGGAAAGTACTCTGACTTGATGGATTCATATTCTTTGGCCCTTGCAATGCACACTTGCAGTTCTGGGAAATAGTCAAGAAAAACAAGCAGGAGTTCCAGAGAAGGGAATACCTCTCCCTACCTATTAAGAGCTGCAGTTCAGCCTGGGCTCCAAGCAGCCTATTGCAAATGCAGACACAACCATCTCTGTGCCAGCTACAAGTGCCAACAGAACTTTGTTGCTAAATCATCTCCTTAGCCCTCACTGGCTAATAACCACTGGCCGCATCTTCACGGCATGAGTTATTTCAGTTTAAAGAATTCGAA
>MTQE01002208.1:38350421-38379120 GCA_014337955.1 Aspidoscelis marmoratus
CAAAACGTTTTGAATTCGAGATAACGACGTCGTGGGGATGCGGCCACTGACTTCTCAGGTCTTTACAGAGGCTCTGCCCCATTTGGACTGCTTATCTTTTGAGCACAGGCTGTACAATCCTCCCCTGATGGTCACACTTTCACTTCTACTTCCACCTAAGAACATAAGAGAAGCCCTGCTGGATCAGGCCACCGCCTATCTCAGTGATGGCCAACCTATGACACGTGTGTCACAGGTGACACGCCAAGCCTTTTTGGGTGACACACCTGGTCACCCTGGCACCTGGGCGTGTAGTGCTTGCTTGTTCTTGAAGTGTACGGAATACCAACTTTCAATTGGAGATTTAGCAAACAAAATTCAGCGACAAAAGTCACTAATGTAAAGAATTATTTGTTTTTGCTTTTAAAAAATACATTTATCAAAAATATAACTTTTTTACTAGAGCTACAAATATCACAAAACTATGGATATTTCTAGATGTGACACAGCACCTGAGTTAAGCTAGGTTTTCTTGCAAATTTTGACACACCGAGCTCAAAAGGTTCACCATCACTGGCCTATCTAGTCCACCATCCTCTCCCACACAGTGGCCCACCAACTGCTTATGGGTATCTCAAATAGAAGACAAGGGCAAAACCTTCACCTGCTCTCCAATCCCTACAAATGGTCTTTAGAGGCATCCTGCCTATTTCCATAGACAGCACTGCTTATTAATATCACTTAGGGCATAGGTAGCACAACACCAGCACAAACAGTATACTCTTCCTAATTCACACAACCCCAAATCCTGCTGTTCACAGTCAACTGCATGATGCCTCTTTATCCACTAAGCTTCACTTTGGCAATAGTGCTTGTGTGAATGCCAGCACTTGGAAGTAAACACGAAACAAAATTAACGAAAGATATTCTCAAAGCCACCCAATTAATCCAACCCAAAAATGTAACCCTGGGCCAAGATTTTAATATTCTAAGGACAACTATATCCTCCACTGGATTGATCTTCTGGGAACTGCTTCATGTCACTAAAGCACAGCAAAGCTCACATGGGTGAAAGCCTGGATGGTAAATGATTTGAATTCTCCCAAAGGAGACTATGACACAACAAATAGATAAGATCTTCCTGGTGCTGATGTCACAAGGGGAGCACAATTGTAGCTATACAGGAGATAATCAGAAACATGTCCGCAATCATATAAGAACTACCACTTGTCGTCCTTGAAAACATCCTACCAGAAACTCTCCAATCTCTCTCACACACGCATAATAATAAAAAACAACAGCATAATTCTCACAAGCCCCAATTCAACCCACTCGTAGTTCATAATATCTGCTGCGTTCCTTGCTGTATCACTTGCTCCCCCACTGCCCTTGAATTGCTCTTAAACCTTGTCCAAGGAATTTGCTGACCTCTGTATCTGGTAGCTGTACTCTTTACTAGTTAAACAAAGAAATCTCCTCATTAGACCTGGGGGATATTTGCACAGAAATACAAAGAACACACCTTTCTGAAAAGTGACAGTTTCCCCCACATTTCCTCTAACCCAGACTTTGAAAAGTACTTTGGAGACTAACTTTCCCGTATTGAGTAAAATGGACAGCAATTCACCTTGATTAAATTGCCTTTCCAAATACACACACCTGCCACACAAGCCTTTTCGGGTGGGGGGTGAGAAACCTGTTAGTGATATGTCCAATACTTTCCCTTTTGGGGTTTCAAGGTGGATAGGCACACTGATTTTCCTTCTCATTCTATCAGCTCCCAATCTTCTCCGCTTTTTTTTTTCCAGCTGACTTTCAGTTTATTTTCCAAGGAACCCCTCACTGTAAATTTGTGCTTTTGATCTCTAAACACCAACATTTCAGCCATAGACCTAGGTCTGTATTGCCCCTGCTGTCTGGATGTCCATCTCCAACATCCAGTGCCTGTTTTCATTTTGGCTTTTATTTCCCTTTGATGGGAAAGAAGGGCACTTCTACCACACACAAGGCAGGAAATGGTTTTGGATAGTATTTGTCCTCGTTTTCCTTTTCTTCAGGATAGTGAAAAGAGTTTTCCTACACACAGCTGAATACTTGGTTGTGCTGCATTAGCCTAACATTGTGAATTTTGGTGCCGCAGGCTGAAACCGATGGAAATAGTTGTGCAAACGCTGGAAAGGTAAAGCTTGGTAAAGGCCCACCAGGGTGGGGTTTTTTTTGCTTCCAGGCTGACCTAACACCACTCACCAGGCAAAAGTTGCTCCTTCAAAGATAAAGCATGCAAATACCTTCAAAGTTTCCAAAAGTGAAGGACCAGGAGCTGTCTTCCAAGTAGCTTTTGCAGCTAAGCTATTTTATAATTGGCCATTGCAAGTAAGACTGTCAGATCCAAGGTTCAATGGTGAATCAATGGTGAACCAAAGACCTTGCCCTTCCATAGGGCCAAGTGAGACAGATACCTCTTGTTAGTATGCCAAGGGGCAGAGAACTGTTGGAAGCTGCAGGAGGTACATCAAATGAGCATAGCCCATTGTCCTCTGGGGAAGATACTGCTTACAGACCCAGGACTGAGGTAAGATTAAATTGCTGATCTCTGAACCTCTTATCTTCTTTTTGTACCTAAGCGACAAATTATCTCAGCAGTGTTGGGATGTGTTATTGGCACAAACAGGGATGGGGTTTTTTAATGGTTTACATTCAAACCAAACTTCCTTCTGATTTGAGGCTTTGGTTCAAATTTGAAACACACACATACACACACACACACACATCAGTTTCTGCCAAACTGGTTCAAAATGGAATTGGTTTTGCATTGTTTCTGGACTATTTTAGGTCTTTTTCAACATTTAAAAGGGTAACAAACTGGACTGATAAACTATCAAACCAGTTTGAGGTTCAAAACAAACCAGTTCATTATCCTTGCAGAACAATTCAATTCTAACTGGACCACAAAAAAGAGGTCTGTGCCCATCCCTAAGGCATTGGCATTGTGTGCAGCAGAATGACAACAGCAGCAGAGAGGCAAGGCTCTAACTGGATCTTCAACTTTGATCTCTTTAAGGCTCAGTGTTGACCTGCTGCCCATTCCCCATCAGCCCATATCACTATGTATCTGCAGACCACCACCAGAAACATGAATCACAGACTTCATATTTGGGGAGGGGAAGGTGGCAAGGGCTGATGGGGAAGCCACATCTAATTGAGAGAAGAAGGCTATTACTACATCCCCATTATAATAATGTGGTTTGAATAAAGCCCCTGATGTCTCACTCATTCTTCTACAACACTGAATGGAAGGGTTTCCATAATTAAAAGATCAAGCCCTGGGTACTTTAGCTCTTCCACTTTTGGGTCCTCCCTTCCTGGCCCCGTAGATGGAAAGTATTACTCCCCAAAAGTATAAAGGTCTTCTTTTAGGAAAACTCTAAGAAGATCTGAGAAAATGTTGTATAAATGATACGGGTTGCTGCTGAATGTGAAAGAGATTGGCTGTGTGGGTTGCACAGAAGTAGTTTGGAAAAGCTTGATGCCCACTAGAGCAGCTGTTCTCAACCTGTGGGTCACGACCCCTTTGGGGGTCAAACTACCCTTTCAGAGGGGTTGCAGTGTGTCTCCTGCCTTCCCGCCTCATCCTCATCTGAGCTGCCCCACCCCGTGGCTGGGGGTCTCCACAACATGAGGAACTGCATTAAGGGGTTGTGGCATTAGGAAGGTTGAGAACCACTGCACTAGAGGTTACCAGTGAAGTTAAGGTGTGGAGGACTAAAGATGCCTCAACTCTTGAGAATGGAACCATATCCGGCCGGAGCAAATGGTATCACAGCTCTTCCTACAGGCCTGCAACGATGGTGAACAAATTTAAGAGCCAGTGTGATAAGAGGGCACCACCAGCTGCAGGTTTGGCGCTTGTCTCATGGAAGCCCCACTGGCATTTGTGCACATACTGCTTCACTGGGGTCAGAGTGAGCAATCATGCCACCAGTGCATAGGGATATGAAAGGCCTTTAAAGAACTCTTCTGCTGCACTAGCAAAATGAGCTTTAGCTGCATGAATTGAAGCTAGAATTTGACTTGGAAGTTGGCAGCACTGCATGAACAATGCCACAAACAGGCCCAGTCAGCAGTGTCAAAGCAGGCTGGGGAAAAGCAGGGGGGTGGGGGTGTTGACTGTCAGTCTGCCTCCACATTCCACTGGCAGGTGACTACCAGTTCAATCCTCCTCTCCTGCTAACACAGACCTGGTCATCGATATCAGTGCATCCAGCTACAATGGAAGTGACTCAGCCACAAAACACTCCAGCAGCAGAGATTAATCTAATACTTCTGAGAGGGATCTGGACCACAATCCCCTTAAACCTGTTTTAGTGGACTATCAGTTGAATGTGAGCCAGCAATATAAGGCGGCCTCGAAAAAGACAGATGCCATTTGGGGCTGCATTAACAGAAGCGCTGCGTCTGCAATACAAGAGGGAGTTCCAAGACACTGCATTCTGCTGACGAATCAGAAAGTTTTTACTGCGGACTTTCCCTAGAAATCTGCTCTGTTGCTGAGGAGCAGCAACCGTCCTCTCTGGATGATGAGAAATGGCTGCACAGCAGCTACAAGTCGCTACACAGCTTCCAGCTGTCCCTCTGTCCAACAAGAAGCAGCTGTGCAAGCACTGTGAACTTTTAAGTGTGTCTGAAAGCATCCTTATTCTATTCAGTTCCAGGCGCTGGATTTGGAGCAAAATTTTGCTAAAATGGAGCAGGTCACAGAAGGATTATCAAGACAACGAGGGATGTGGAATTTACTCTTGTGAGGAACAGCTGAAGAAGCTAGGTATGCTTAGCTTTAAAAAAAGGGAGGCCTGACAGCAGACTACAAAGATTTAAGGAGCTGTCCGCTATAGAAGGGAACAGATTTGCTCTCTGTGCTTTCTGAGGACAGGACTTTGACCTTAAGAGCTATTGAGCAGTAGAATACACTGCCTTACCTAGTCACTGGTTCCCCCTCATAAGGGATTTTGAAGTAGGGGCTGGAGGCTCATCTGCTGAAGATGGGTTACAAGCACCAAGCAGGGTGTTAGACTAGATCAGTGGTTCTCAACCTGGGGGTCGGGACCCCTTTGGGGGTTGAACTACCCTTTCAGAGGGGTCACGACAAGTCTCCCACCACCCTTCCCTCCCACCTCCCAGCTGCTCCGCGCCCGTGGTTGGGGGTCTCAACAACATGAGGAACTCCATTAAGGGGTCGCGGCATTAGGAAGGTTGAGAACCACTGGGCTAGATGATCTCTAAGGTGCCTTCCAGCTCATTGATTCTACAGATATAGCACATGGTTTGGTAGGTAGGCAGCTCACTCCCCTCCCCCACTGCTCTCCAGCTGACCTGAAATCAAGCATCTAACCTTCTATACATGTTACACTAAGTTTTGGGGACAGGTATGGGGCACGGTGTTTCAGTTTTGTGTTTCAACCCCTGAAATTTGTCTCAGGAGCTAAACAAAGTAAGCGTAATTAGCAAGGTTTCCCTCCCCCTTTCCCCATCTTCATTTTCAGAAAAAGAACTGCAGTACAATGGTTAATTGGTATTTCCTTAAAGGAAGCAATGTACAAATGGCACCCAGTGTATCAAAACATAAAGACACTCTGCAGCATTACTGAATTTCACCTGAAGATTTCTGTGCTTAGTGAGAAGAAACAATGATCCCAATATGAAGTCCAGTAAATGGCAACTTTCACTCGGTCATGTACATTTATTACAGAAGCAAACTTCCCTTTCTCATACGGCCCTTACAGTTGGAACATTTGGGGTGTTCCTTTCATGCACATACCCCTGCGTCACCTGACTCCTGTATCTTTCGGTCGGTTGTGTCATTCACATCAGGCCTGCGCTCATGGAAGCAGGGCCCAAAGTTTTTGCTGCACTTCCGGCCCTCCCTGTCATCCACACTTCAACTTCTGACATTCCAGAGGGCCTGGCGAGCCTTCTGCTTGCTCCTCAACACACGAGGAGAGGGAAGCATTCCAGCATGCTACCACTGTGGGGGCTCTTTCCCTCCAGGGATAATTCCCCCGCCTGTGGCAGAAGACTGGGACCCAAGCTGCATAGTGCAAGGTGGCAGCAAAAGTGAAACCCAAATCTTCCAACTGATGCACCGTCCAGAATGTACGATGCCTAAGGACTTCATCGTAACATTCTCCACAGTCTCACGCACTTGCTCTTTTGCTGCAGGCTCAGCCCATGCAACGTCCCGTGCAAAAGATACTGCTGTCCATCACATTCTTACTACCACCTGCCTATCCAGAGCAGGCCGTGACAGAAAGGAGGAAGAACAGCAGGCAGAGCCAAGATGATCCAGAAGCTGACAGGTGTCTGGAACTCAGTACATGGCTAGTGATGCCTAGTATGAGGCCTGTTTCAAACTCCTGTTTAACTAGACTGAACAGCAGCCAAGAAGTCTAGGATTCTTAGGTGCTTCACCTAGCAAGCCCAGAGCTAGGACACCTAGTGATAAGAAGCAGAGGAGTGCTGAGGAAATCCCAGGGGAAGCGCACCTGCTCAGTGCATCACGTGGACACTACCATTCCTTCCAAATTTATGGGCAGACAGCATCACAGTGAGCACTCTCCTGCTTGTCAACTACCCCTAGGTGCTACAGAGAGCCTATGCTTGCTAGATGAAGCACCCATCAGTTCCAGGCTGGTTTTCCACCATTCAGTCTCTTCAAACAGTTCACGCTAGTGCTGCTTCACTCAGAAGAACACAGGTTTATCTTAAATGATTATTCAAAGCAAGCTTGTTAAGCAGATTTCAGGTATGGAGGTGCTAAGGCTACACTCAAAATGATCCAATGCTGGCTAAACATTTTTGCTCCTGAAGCAAAAAAAAAAAAAAAAAAGCAATAATTAGGATTCCCCAGAGGCTAGCAGGTAAGAATTGGCTTCCTCAGTGTGTGTGGTACAGGGGGAGGCACTCCAGGTGTTCTCAGAAGTGGACTTTACAAGGATTTCTACTGCTTGGCACTTTCATTAAAGCCTGGCAGAAAGAGGTATGCCATAAGGTGGCAAATCACAGCCCTCTGAACCACCATTTCAAAGATAGAGGTGTAGCTCCTTTACCAGTTGGATGCCTTTTCAATGTCACAAGCGATATCTGACACTAGAAAGTCAGCCAGAATTAATCTTGTGTTTGCACGTGTAAACATATACCTGGGCCTCCTTGTTAAAGAGAAAGAGATTTACTGATATGGTAACTGCAGACATACAAGGGATGAAATCACAGTGCTGCAGCTCTGGAAACTATTTCAGGGAATCTAAGCAGCAGCTTCTGAGCTAAGAAAGAAACAAACCCCATCAGCTAAAACTGTAAACTCTTCCACATTCAGCTACTGGCCTCTCCTGCAGCATTTCTGACTGAGAACTTGTGCAGAATTGCAGTGACAGCTGATACAGATACTACGCAAGTTCCCTTCCCAACATTTAACAGTCATACTGGGAATGGAATGAGGGTATGTAAGATTTCATTATTTCACTGCTACGTGGGAAGAGCTTGAAATCTCCCAGAACTCAATTTGTGACACAAAGGGCAAAGTGTTAGGACAGCAACCTGCATATCCCCATTGTGCGCAATGGAAGAGGGTTTCCCACTGGATCTATCATCAAAATGCAAAGTGAACCTTTAGCTAGCATCCATAGAGCATACAGAGCTCACTTTAGAGTTTCATCCTTGCTATCCACAATCTCTAAGAGATAATAGATTCTCCTTGATCACTGCTGTGAAAAGCAACAAAATAACTCATTGCACATTTCAAGTATTAAAAGCTAAGGACTGCAGTTTTACCACACGCTGGTCCCTTAAAGGAAGAGTGGCTAATGTGTGGCCCCTTCACCAGATATTAATGAATTACATGTTCCATCCTCTGCTACTCAAAAAACCACAGGTGAGAAATTATGGGAGCTGAAGTTTGGCCATATTAAACAGTTATACATTCATCAAACCTACAGCCTCCTTCGTTTTAATGCCTGTTACATATTTTCAGATCACTCATACATACTACCATACATGATAAAGTGATCAGAAGAAATTGTTGGTGAAATTAATGAGATTTAAAGGTTGTTGCCCACCCTGAGACCCTTGGGTATAGGGTAGGATAGAAATACAAATGTAAATAAATAAATAAATAAAAGCTACTGAATTTAAGATAGTAGACTGAAAGTACATTCATTCTTGCCTGCCTAGGTGGAAACTTTGCATAACACAGGCCCAAACTGAAACTTCTGCAGTAGAGAAAGGGCCAACCAATGGGGTGTGCAAACCAATGGAAATGTAATGGTGATCTCTTCATGCAGTTCATGCAGCTTCCACTGAGAGAATCATGAACTTTTTTTTGGGGGGGGGGCTATGCAACATTCAGGTGAATACAATAATTAAGTTCACCTTTAATCTTCTAAGATATATGTGTGTTTATGCATGCTCCATAAAATCAGTTAATAAACACTTCAATGCAACACATTAGCATCACTATTGTGTGTTCTGGTCTTGAGCAAGAATGGGTATTTTTTCCCCAACTCTCCAAATGTTTCTCAGGAATCTCACAACCAGGTGATTTCTTCATATCTCTTCATTACTGTAGGAGTTCTGAGTCTCTTCTTTCCTGTTATTAATCAAAGATTTTTTCTGCTGTATATAAAAAGCTTCTTGGATTGTTTATCTCTCTTATGCTAATATTTTCTTCCTGATCTGAATTTCTTTTGCTTTGTGATTTGCCTTTACATATACACTCCAAGGTTTGTTCCTTTCGCCCCAATGTTTAGTATCAAGTGCATGTTCTTTGTACCTTGTTATTAATTTCCTTCCTGTTTCCACTATACAGTATGCATTTCTCTGCATTCTTTACAGGTAAGCTGGTATACTGTTTCCCTCACTCTGCTGATCCTTCTCCTTCATTACACTTCAGGCAATGCTTTTAACCACAGGCTGTATTATAAAATTCAGATCTCCCCAAATGTTCTTTCAATGTATGGGGTAACTTACGTAGAGGAAGAAGGGTTGGCTTTTATACCCCTCTTTTCTCACCCATTTAAGGGGACTCAAAGAGGCTGACAAATCTTTCTATTCCTCTCCCCGCAACAGAACACCCTGTGAGGTAGGTGGGGCTGTGAGAGCTCAGAAGAGAGCTGTGACTAGCTGAAGGTCACCCAGCTGGCTTCATGGAGGGGAATGGGATCAAACCTGGTATTCCCAAATAAGAGTCCGGCTCCCTAACCACTAGACCAAACTTAGCAAGATTTACAGAGGCCAGCTGAATGTGTTCCAAGGGAGAGTGGGAGGGCACTGCCTCTGTTTTTCCCCTTGTGGTGGGAACCAGTCATTTATGGCACTGTGGACATTCGAACTCTTCAAGGGTCCGTAAGAAGATGAGCAGCATGCACCTGAGCACAGAGGTTTGGCTGGAAGAGCTGGTGCAAATATTAAGAGAGTCGGTGTGGCTCCTGCAACTCTGTGGCAGAGCTCTTGTCCTGAGAACAACAGCACCGGCTACACTTCAAACTATTCAGGTATGTCCTGCTCTTAACCTGAAACTCATGTGATTTCATCCAGAATTCATCCTGAAGTGGGAGGTGAGGCTTGTGTGTAAGGTAAAACATTAGTCAAAGGGCATCCACATCTGAAAAAATAATTTGCCAGGGAAATTTAGCCACTATTTTTCATCTAACTGTTGAAAAGGGATATGTGTTTTCCCTTGGGCTGGAAATGTCTTGCTTTCTATGCTAGGCTTAGTGTGTGGATTGGAAGGCACTCTAGAAACTTAATATGGGAGCAATATCTGCAGGAATGTTAATGCCATGCAAACATGTACTGATAAACTTTACGTATTAGGAAACACCAAGAACCTCCAATGACCTTTTCAAGGAAACTAAACCCCCAACAAACACTCTAAAATCCCTGAAGTCTCTCACTGCTTTCAGAAAACTGTATTATCTGAAATAAATGCAAACATTACCTTTTCTGCTTCTTCACGGCTCATAGCCAGGGCAAGCTGAAGCTGAAGCTCCTCTTCTCCTGTGGTTTGTGGTCTTGCCTGTTCCAGGTCAGAACTAAACCGGGGTGATGAGGAAGAAGCTGGAGAGCAATCAGGAAAGCAATTGATAAAGTAAACGGGATGGAGCCTACTCAGCTTGTTTCTCATAAATATGGTTCAACTATTTTAGAAATCAGTACTTCTTTGGAAAAGTAGTTTTTGTAATAACCTCCATCTCAGCTTATGGTTTCTTCCATTACTTCCCCTCGCCTACATTTCTGTGCAATTCCTCCCAGTTTAGGGAACACCCAGGTAGTGACAAACATTTTTGAAGTAAATGGAGAAAAAGTAAAGGCAGGCAATTGGAGAAACAGCATCCTATGGATTATGCCAAAAAGCAGGGACTGGAAAACAAACTGGCATTTTCATTAGTGTAGGATGACGACATCGTATGGATGATGCCAATTCTGCAAAAAGCATGCATTGTAACCTCAGGTCGGAAGAAAATCTTTGACTCCAACTACATCCAGACAGGTGAGAAATAGGCTACCTGAGGGTGGGAGGCTTCGGATCCGCTAAAGAGGTAGGATGCTTACTTGGCCAGCAGTGTTGTTGCAGAAGTGTCACTACCAGGTTAGAAAGCTCCTTATATACAGGCCCTTTTACCTGCTAAGTCTCAAAGGTGCTCTAGGAACATCCAATATTGACTGTGTTAATGCAGCCTCCCACCCTAAGTCTTTGGGGAAAGGAAAATGCTTACTGAAGAAAAAGTAAAATGCAGTTGTAAAAAGTTCCAGCATGAGGTTTTTGCCTGTTTAACAACAGTGGCCTTCCTGAAGTTAACAAGGTCAGAAATACATTGCCCATCCTGAACATCACTGGCAAACTAGGAGCCAGAGAAGTATATAGAGCAGGGTTTCCCAAACTGTGGGTCGGGACCCACCTCTAGGAAATTTAACCGTATTTGAAATAACTTTTTTGATGTAATTATTTAATTAAGTAATTAAAAAATTGTATTAAAACTTTGTCATTTGAAAAGTCCTTTATTCATATTGATAATTGTTAAATTTCCTAGAGGTGGGTCTTGAGTTGGTAAACTTATATTAGATGGGTCGTAGCCCAGACAACTTTGGGAACCACTGATATAGAGCATGAAAGCCATCCGCCTAAAAGAGAACTTCGTAACATTCAAAAGTTGGAAATTTCTCTGAAGCAGGTTTAGAACATTTTTTAAAGAAGTCTCTCTCTTACAAAGCAAGTGAATTCATAGGACATGTCAGTGTTATCGCAATGTCCTATATTTAAGAAAGATTCTTAATTATAGATCACCTACACAGTCCTAGGTAAATATGCATATGATTTAGTTTCTGAACTGTTTTTAAAGTAATTTCTTATTCTACTCAGAATTGGTGGAGGAGAGATAATTAAATTACTGTAGAACAGACCTGCAGCACTAGAAAAAACAACGATTTGGCATACAGTTGCCTCATTTTAATCATGAGGGTTCTTATCCCAGAAAACATTGCAAATATATAATATTACAAACAAAGGAGGCAGAAAAAAACTGAAAAACTATGACCAGCCAGTACCAGTAACTCACAAAAACACAAATTACGAGAACTGCTGGTAGCAAAATGTTATACAGTTGTGCAGTGACACGCACACAAATCTCACAGCATTACAATCTGGAACAAGTAACATAAAATCTTTCAAATGTTTCTAAACTGTAGTTATATTGATCAAAATGACCAATGTCAAGGAAATACGGGGGTCTTAATTTAGTTTCTGTTCAAACTGCATTAATTAAAGTCCTGATCTGGTGACTGGCGACAGCACTGGTGATCCACCACTAAAGTAACAGGTCCCTGTGGCATTTTACAGCCATGCCACATGATTCACAGCCATCAGTGTGCTGGCAAGGAGCGTCAGACAAATGATGAACTGGCACAGGAGTGAGTGAGTACTGCTGAAGTGCTCAGAGAGTGCAAAACCCCAGACATTTCTCTCCTGTGTCTTCTTGCTTCTTCATGATGAAGCACAGAAGACTAATGATCATGTGACTCATTTTATCTTGGCCTGAGTTCTACTTCAACAAGAGCATCTGGAGGGTCTTCGATTAGCCAACAGTGGCTCTCAGTGTATTATTACATCAAGGCAAGAAGAGGACAAGCCTTCAATTGGCATCCTCCTTTTGACCTCTCTGAAGCAAGAGTTGATCCACAAACTGTGATTCAGAAAGGCCAAAAGGAGATTTCCAATCCATCCAATCCATAAGCACCTGCTACAAGAAAAGAACAACCTCTGCATTTTCCACTCTAGGGCTGTGGTCCACACCTTCACTTTAAACCTTCTTCAGTCCATCTTCAGGTCTGACTGGTCACACCTTTGCATTTCTATCCATTTTATTTGTGGACTTTCCATTCAAGGAAGTCCAAATGGGGGTGGAAAGTCCACAAATAAAGCAGACAGAAATGTGAGCAGTCAGACCTGATGATTGACTGGAGAAGGTTTAAAATGGTGTGACTACAGCACAATGCACTTTTTTCTTCTTTAACCTTGGAATGACAGGGTACAAAAAACAGGCACACATTTCAAGATCGAAGATTTAATCAACGGCTACTCTGTAAACAACACTAAGGACAGCCCCTTCTATGAGTGCTTCTTCAGACCCAGGTTGGAAGGCACAAAGACACCTAAACTTAGAACAAATACAAAAAAAGGTGACAGTCACATGAACTGTTTCAATTATCTGAATTGACAAACTCTCAAAGAGCAAATTATAATATCCTTACATGGATTTTAATGATTAATGCAAAACAGTTACGTAGATTATCATGGGCACTGACAGTCAGTGTTCACAGGTATGCAACTGTATGGCAGGGGAGAACTTACTGGGATTTGTCTAAAGGATTTGAAGCCAGCAAACCACAGCAAACAATCAGTGATTTCTTGATTTCAGAAGTTTCAGCAAATACCCAGCGACCTCTTCCCTAATACACCCAGGCACACATCAGGCACTGCTCATGTCCATACCCATTTAATGTACCTTGACTGAAGAACTTGAAATTAATCATCACATGATTATCCACGCTCTAGTAACCTCCAGGTTGGACTATTGTAACACGCTCTACATGGGGCTTCCCTTGAAGATGGTTCGGAAGTTGCAGCTGGTGCAAAATGCAGCAGCTGGACGCATATCACGCCGGTTTTAAAAGAACTGCACTGGCTGCCAATTCACTACCGAGCCCAATTCAAGGTGTTAACCTTGACTTATAAGGCCCTAAATGACTTGGGCCCCAGATATCTAAAGGAGTGCCTTCTCCCATATCGACCTGCCCGTGTTTTAAGATCTGGAGGGGAGGTCCTGCTGGTGATCCCCCCACGTTCAGTAGCTAGGCGGGTGGGCACCCGAGAGAGGGCCTTCTCGGTGGTGGCCCCCAGGTTGTGGAATGGTCTCCCCCTCGAGGTGCGTCAGGCCCCTTCTTTGCTCCTATTTAGGAGGGCAGTGAAAACATTCCTCTTTACAGGCGCCTTTGGTTAAATGTTCCCCACACTTCCCCCCACTAAAAACCACGGCTGTTTTTAATTATTCTTGTATTTTTAAAGTTATATTTTTAACCTGTTTTGATATAGTTTTTATATGTTTGTTTTAAATGCTGTGAACCACCCAGAGACCCTTGGGTATGGGGCGGCATATAAATATAAATATAAATAAACAAATAAATGAACGAAGCAGAAAAGAGTATATGTACTGTATCCATTCATTAAGAACCATCCATAGGTTTCATATGATTTTCACAGGAGACTGCTACTTTTTTCTTTTCCTAAGGGCTCACTGTACAAAGTGCTCCAAATATGGAATTTACAATCTTTCACTCCATCCTATGGAACTAACCCAGGTGGAATGGGTCCCAGGCAAAGAAAAGGCTTCTCAAAGGTGCACATTAAAGACTATAACATGTCCAGAGTGCAATAATGAACAGGCACCACATTCAGCAGCCAACACAAGACTCCTAAAGTGACCCCCCCCCAACCCTTTGCTTGGCCAGCCGAGTTCACTAAATGGTTCCCTGGAACTTGCTCAAACTCCCTTCACCAGGCTCCAGAGGAAAGGCCCTAGTCTGCAGATGAGCATATCAGAAGATGTAAGGGAAGGAAAACAAGAATTCTTTCCTTCAACGCATTTTTTTGTTCTTCCCACTGTTACTTGGAGGCCTGATAACTGTCTTTCCTCAGTCTCCTCCTTAATCAGAGGAGAAGATGCAGAACCAAACAGATATCTGTACATGTTCTGAAAAGCACTATCCACATTTCTGCCTGCCAAGGATCACACCACGTTTCTGACCCACAGATCCATCCACCAGAAGCACACTGACAAAACTGCTAATGAGAAATACAAGCAATAAAATAGCCTGCCCAGTGGCATGGGTTTTACTCACAGTTGAAAGAAGATGGAGAACCCCTTGATCTACCATATTCATCTCCGTACTGCGATGCCCGCCGTCCATAGGAGAGCTGCTGGCTATTGCTGCTGCTAATTCCCATGCCCTCCAGGGACATCCGCTCTTTAGTCTTCAGGGCATAAGCTCTCTCCTGTTTCAGCCTCTCCTCATCCTTCAGCAAGCTCATAACCTGCTTTACCTTTTCCCGAACATTTATACCCTGGTCCTTGCCATCTCGGTCTATGTACTGGAACTCCTTTAAGGTCTGGATGGTGTACAGGTTCTCGCGGCACTGATGAGCCACTTTCTCTGAGCCTGTTTTGATGAGGTAGTCCAAAAGAGTCAGGGCCTTGTAGACATGGCGCCAGTTCTTCCCACTGTCATTCAACCGCCTCCAGATCATACCCATGACCTCTGCAAATGCCACTGTGTTGAAGGTCAAGTCGGCAATCTCAGACATCAAAGAGCTTGGAGGGCCCCAGGGGTCATTGGAGGTGGCCTCACGTACCTTGATTTCTGCCTCTGAGTAATTGTGCACAATGTTTTTTACCTGCCGACGCAAGGCAGAAGTAGTCATTGTTGAACCCTGGGAAAAAATCTCAACTTCCAGGAAAAAACCAAAAACAAATGGAGGTAAAGTCGACAGGAACTCAAATGGAGAACTGAAGCCCCAAGATGATCAGCTAAAGAGTTCTAGTTCTTCTGTGATCTGGAAAGTAATAGAATGAGAAGTACATTAGAGCTGTTGGACAGTTCATACAGTTCAGCTTATTGGTTTGTTCAGCTGTTGTCAATCAAAACATATAAATCTGGATCTGAATACATTCACTGCAGCTTCTCCCCTTGCTGACCCTCACTTTGCATCACTACCGATAGGACCAGCAACAATATACCATAGCTGGAGGAGTCTCAAATCAAGTGATTATTTCAGCATCACTGCCTTGAAGATTGCAATCAACTCCCTTAAGATCAAACAAGCATGTGGCAAACAGCACAGGTGGTGGACCTTGTTAATAGTTCTATAGAAATGGGTGATTTGTCACTCTGATGTTCTCTATGACCCTTGTAGTGATAAACTGATTGCATACTCAGATTGCAGTGATACCTTTGGAAGAGGAAGCAGGGCAGACAATACCGCTGTAATCATAAAACCCAGTGGTGAGGGTTTACATCTCCACCAAAGGAATGGTCAGAAGTAATAATAACTTATCCATCAGAAGAGAAAGACAGAGTACCTACCTGTAACAGTAGGTAGCTTTATGCACAACACAAATAATAAGAGATGTAGATGAGCAATGCCATCTTTATTGCAATGTTCATCCAGGCCTTGCTGAACTAACTGGATGTATCTTTCAGTACTGTACTGTACTCTACTGCACAAAGAAGGATGCAAATTCAGCTCTGGTGAGTTGTTGCTATGCTCCACTAGAGCAGGATCAGAGCCAACAGGTTTTCTAGAATGTGACTGTAAGACAGAAACCCAAAATAACCAGTAACCAAGCTGGATTCCATCCATCAGACCCAACTGTGCAGCATCTGACATACAAATGAACACAGAAGTGCACATTATATTACAACCACCATGTGACCTGCTTTCCAAATCTGTTTTAGATATTCAGAACAAAACACTTCTGGCTGAATTTCTCCAGGGTAGCTCCAAAACTAAATACAAACACATGCATGCATGCATACACACACACACACAAAGCCAAAGGATCTTATGTCAAACTTTGAAACCAGCAAAAGAACAATAAAATTAAAAACTGCACTGTATTTTATTTAAAGTCTAACATGACTATCTGTTTAAACAAATAAATCAACTACCTTAACCTAGAAAAGTAAAGGAATTCACAGAGAAGACAGTTTGCATTCAACCTTTCAGTTGCTTGGCATTTATTTTAATTGCTGTGCTTGGGTCCATGAAACAATCATTTGAATTTATCAAAGAAATGGGTCTCTTCACACTTAGCAGTGATCCGTTCCACTGCACAGGCTACTCCTGTTCAGGGCCCTCCTGTCCGCACGCTAGAATAGAAAAGGCAGGCCTTGTCTCCCCTCTAGCAAATCCATCTGCAAAAGACAAGATGCTCCAGGGGCATCTAGAACGGAGAAGGCTGCACACACCTCCTAGTTTTACAGTGGGACTGATTTCAGAAGTGCACCAAATTGCACTGCCAAAGTGTGTGCCCAAGGTGAACCAAGGTTAGAAAGTTCAGTTCCTAGTGGTCAACTGAATAGTCTCCAGAGCCATGGCATGGGGCTCTACTGAGACAGTCTTCCAAATCCAGAGAGCTTGTTCCAGTAGTAGTTGGGAGCCATTCCTGCTGCCAAAATGTCTCCAGGCTGGCCTGCTCCTACTGGGCCGCAGTAAGGGAAGCGCAGAAATGGCCTGTGTTTCAACTCTTTTTAAGTCTGTATTGTTTTAAGAAAGGTCAGAAAATAAAGAATGGTATGAACAGAATATAGTGACTATTCCCTGTTTCCTTCACTTATGCCAGCAAACTTAGGAGGAAAAAGTTCTTGTCACAATCCTATACTGTAGAAGCTGTCAATCTCAACAATTCCACTTAAAATCAATACTGAAGTCATCTCGAAATGAATAAAAAACCCAGGCAATTGCTGTCATGATTCCAAGGATAAAATGTTTGCTATCATTGCTCACGACTCAGTATTCCTAAGAGAGTTTAGGCAAAGTTTGGTGTGCTTTGTCTTCCCCCTCAACAGACTGATCTCATGAGATGGATCTACAGAAGTTAACTATTTTGTGTTCCAAAGCAACATTGTGCCAAGTTTATTACATCACACTTAGGGTCTTTCCGCACTTACCGGTAATCTAGTAACATGCAAGGCCTAGACCCCTTCAGGGCCTCTTTTCTGCACTCTAGTGTAGAAGAGAAGCCACTTCTGTTACGAGCACGCTCCATCTGCATTGGACAGGGCATATACTGATCTAGGCAACCCAAAATGGCTACCTAGACCAGGACAGCAATAGACATTTCAAAAAAAGGTCTGCTGCCATCCTACTCACAATTAAACCAGCCCAGGAGGTATACAGGAACAGACCTCCAAAGCTTGGTTTCGCAGGGGGACCCATTTCCACTGTGCAGAAAACTGTACCAAGCAGGTGCCCCGGGGACCTACTTGGTACAATGTTTCTGGCTACCAGAGTCCCTAGCGTGCTCCAAACTCATGCAAACTTCAGAGTGGTGCAGAGTCTGTCCCAGAACAGCTATTCCAAGCGTGGATGGCCATGTTTTGAGACAGCTGGACCACTCCAGTTGGGAACTGTTCCAGCTAGAGGAGTCCTGGCCTGTCAACTGCAGAAATGCCCTTAATGCAGTGGTTCTCAACCTGGGGGTCGGGACCCCTTTGGGGGTCGAACTACCCTTTCAGATGGGTCACGGTGAGTCTCCCGCCACCCTTCCCTCCCACCTCCCAGCTACTCTGCCCCTGTGGTTGGGGGTCTCCACAACATGAGGAACTCCGTTAAGGGGCCACAGCATTAGGAAGGTTGAGAACTACTGCCTTAATGGGTGGCTAGACGGAGCTGACTATCACTACCCAGTTAAGTATTTATCAAACTGTAGTTTTCCAGATGTTTCTGAAATGTCTTAGCATTCCATACCAATCCCACTGTCTGTGGCAAGCTTCTATAGATATGTAGGACCCCCAAAGAAGCACCAGCCTAGAGCACTGCTGCCACATGGAAAGTCTGCACAGGCCCACCATTGAAAGTCAGGGCTCAGAGCAAGAAACTCGGGATTTCTTTTTCCCAAGAAGAGGCTAAGGCTGGCATCATTGGCAGGTCCTGTGACCAATGGCCACTGTCCGAAGATGCCAGGAGGTGATGCTAGTCCTAATGGAAGGCATTAGGCAAGCTGCATAGTGCACTGGTGATCTCTTGAGTAGCTGTGCATTTCTAGAACACTGGCAAGCTCAGCTGGCTAGACCAGCGGTTCTCAACCTACCTAATGCCATGACCCCTTAATGGAGTTCCTCATGTTGTGGAGACCCCCAGCCATGGGGGCGGAGCAGCTGGGAGGTGGGAGGGAAGGGCAGCGGGAGACTTGCTGTGACCCCTCTGAAAGGGTAGTTTGACCCCCAAAGGGGTCCCGACCCCCAGGTTGAGAACCGCTGGGCTAGACTGTCATTTTCACATCTCCCTTTAAAGCAGGGATACTCATCTGCAGCCCTTTAGATGGTCCTGAACCAGGAGACCAGCTTGGAATGACATAAGCTGTGTTTCAGGAACATCTGGGAGGGGACAGTTAAGTTGTCCTGTTCTAAATAGTATGAAGTTCTGTTCACGTACAGCTGCCTTTCAGGGTAGTATCTGGAGGGGAAAAAACACTTTTCAAACTGCCAAACATATAACTGCCTTGAAAAGAGGGCCTGTTGTTAACAGAGTCAGCTTGTAGGCAGACCTGAACTTATCCCTTCTACAAAATCAGGCCAAGCCTTCTGAATTCTTTCATATGTCTGATAGCAAGCACAGTCAGTACCTGTCAGAGCATGCAAAATGGATGTGTCTGCATCAGAATTACATTAAGCACATTTATAGCTTGTAGAAGTAACTTCCTGATTTTGGATCAGTGGTGTTCAATGTGTTATCTGAGAGAACAACTGAATTTCTAAAAGTCTGCCAGCATTTCCTAAAGGTCATTGATCAGTAATGGCCGACATGTTTATCTGAGGACCAACCTGTTGCTTACTACCAATCTTCTCCTTTCCTACTCAGTACAGGTGAGAAAGGGAGGCTGCCAGTAATGAGTACCTTGGAAATAGCAAAGATTTTATGCCTTGCTAGAACAGAATAATAAAATTTGGCTGGAGAACAGAAAGAACGGAATCAGGAAAACAGAAGATGTACAACTTCCTGATATTGCTATTCCACTGGGGAAAATATAAGGCCTTTGTGGTTTTCAAGGCACTACTCATTATTGAAAAATTCACTGTTTGGTGGATTTTAAGGTATCTTCTAAATTTTCATGGATGAACTTCACTCAGCTCAGAGAATTCTCTACTTTAAAAACATAAGAAATGGTCCATTGGATCTAGACAAGTAGCATGTTCTACAGGCACTTTTTGCACTTCTTATCTACAAACATGCAGCTCTATTACACTTTGTCTGTATGAGTCTAGTGCTATCCTGGTCCAGAATCGTCCCAAAGGGTCCCTATCCCAGACTGGCTATAGACCTGCTTGTTACAGTACAGCCTTCAGTGTGACTGCATCTCATCCAGAAGAAGGAAAATGTCACAGCCACATTTTTGAAGTTAATGCAAGCTTCTGAAGATCATTTTCAAAACTGTAGCACAGAGGTAGGCAAGCTACCTTCAGAGACTGTTCTGTTCAGTCCTGTCCTTGTGCGCCAGACATGATGTACGAGTGACAGGGTCTGGACCAATTCCTGGCAGGGGTGGTTGATGCCCTGGGTGAGGAATCAGTTGTGTGGACCAAAACAGCAATGGTCCTTCTCTCCTGATTTGTCCAAGATAACCTCTGGTTCTAGTATTCTGGAAAAAGGGAGAAAAACTTCTCCCTATCCACTTTGTTCACACTATGCATGAATTTATACACCCCTATAATGTCTCTTCTCACTTGATTCCTTCCTAAACTAAAAGGCCCATAGGGAAGTTCCTCCAGTCCCTTGATCATCCTAGTGACCCTCTAGAAACAGGCAGGCAGAATCAAGCTCTAAAAAGACTTGTGTAGATCAAAGTGCCACAGGGTGAACATCAGTCCCCATCCAAATGGGTCAAACCAAGAGGCCAAGTCTATCATTTGCTACAACAAAGGAAGACAGAGATTTCCAGTGTGAACTCAGCAATCTTGTTGTTTTAGGCCATAAGCAGGTACGTCAGCAAGGAAGTAAAGCCTATCAGCTGATTCACAGCTCCATCTTCACTCCCATGCACGCATGTTGTGTGAATCATCTATGCAACCTGAATTTAGGCACATTAAGTTGTCTAAGCTGCAGCTGCCAAAATCAAATGATGTCATATAGCCCTCAATTATGAGAGCAATACTTTGCAACTGATATTTTTAATTCAGCCATCTCTAGTTGGGAAGCTTGATGAATCCTCAAGATAGTTAAATTTCTGGATTTATTATTTTTGCTTAAAACTAATCAGCCTTAGAAACTTCTCATTTCATTGCTGCTTGTGAATACATAATACACCCAGGTGAGCTACCAAAGACTTGATCTGTTTCTTAAAGACACCGATGGCCTTAGCCATCCCTGCCTCCTGAGTTTGTTCCCCTCGAGATGATTATAGGAACTTACACAAATTCAGATGCATCACCTCCATAATCTCTGCCCTTACCTCCTTAAATGACTCAGAATTAATCCTTTTGCTTGCAGTCTCTTTTCCCCCTATAATTCGAAATAGGTGGCCATAAAACACACACCCAGGAAGTATTGATGGTTCTCCAAACCAGCAAAATGAATCACATAGTCTAGTTCTCCATAGGGCATCAGCTCCACCCTTCCTAGCCAGTATGACCTGACTGTACTCCTCTTTCCCTATTCTAGGTGAGGAAGGACCCAGCCCTCTCCACCCAAAAGTAAGCATCACCGACAATGAGTCAGGAAAAGAGAATCCAAAGACTGCAGGCACGTGGCCTGCAGAGTTTCTTTCAAGACATTTACCTATATTGATTGCTGTACACAATCCAACCCACTTACTGTTTTTAGATATCAGTGGAGCCACGCACCAGGAAATGACTGCAGCCAAGTGTAGCAATGCACACAGAAGGGGGTGAAGAGAATACATAATTTCATTGTTACTTAAAAAATGAGGTCATGAAGAAGAACACTGCAGCCACCTGGACTAAAATGACCTGTACTGTAATTTAATACACAGACCACTACATGCCTATACTGACCACACAATGGCCATTGCAAACAGGACAATACCATTTAACAGAGGGCGTGATGACTAAACTGCTCTTGAACAGTCAACATGTTCAGTTGAAACCTCTGTTTCCGAGGTTATAGGCAACAATTGCCCTAAGGACAGAAGAACACACAACAGTCTCCAGATCTAGCAATACAAAGCAACCCCACTTTACAGCAGTGATCGTGATGTTGCTAAAAGCAGCAGATAATTCTTCCCTCTCAAAAGGAAAAAATGATTAGAAAGCAAAACTAGAAGACCAGGGTTTGCCATAGAAGAAGAGTTTGCTTTTATAGCCTGTTTTAAGGGGACTTAAAGCGGCTGACAAATCTTCCCATTCTTCTCCCACAACAGACACCCTATGAGGTCAGTGAGGCTCTGAGAACTCAGAGAGCTGTGACTAGCCCAAGGTCACCCAGCTGGCTTCATGGAGAAGTGCAGAATCAAACCCGGTGACTATAAGGTAAGAGACTGACACTCTAACCACAAGACCAAACTGGCCCACAGGTATTATAAAAGAGGGCAGACAGGTAAGAATGGATCCAGATACACAAATGGAGGTCAGAAAGCTATCGCAGGAAATGGTACACAACCTGCAATGTCAAAAAGTAACTCCAGCACATAAAGATCTACCACTGTGTTCTTTTCGTGCAGATACTGGAGGACCAGAACTGAATGAAAACATTGTACTGAGCAACAGAAGTCAATGGGAGGTCTTCCATGAGATGGGACAGGGGAGGTTGACCACTGGAAATATCACAAGAAATAAAACCAGGGTGGGAACTACTGGACTGTAAGTCGCAGCTGTAAGAGGAAAGCAAGGGGGCCTTGGAAGCTAAAGGTGCAACTAGTTTCCAAGCTGACCAAAGTTCAGAAACATTGGTTGCCCTCAGGGCCAGGTGGGAGGCAGGCATAGACAAAAGGGAACACTGTGGCACAGGTGGGCAAAGGAGCACTTGGCTTGGGACAGCACAAAGCATTCCAGTTCAAGAGGGGAATATCCTGCTCCTGGTTTCCATAGGACTACAGATAAGGCTTCACCTTCCCCAAAAAGCCTCTTTTTTTCCTCTGTCAAACATGCTGTTCATTAAGGCTGATGACAGTGCGCCTTGAACACAAGCTTTGGGTCAGGACATCCCTTGCCAGGAAACACCCCCTTGGTCCATGTGCTGGAAGAGCTCCAGCCTCAGAGTTAATTATGGCTGTGAAAGACCCACAGTTACGGCAAACTCTTAGGTATTTTCATTCAGTGTGCACAGAAAGAAAACCTCCTGAGGATCAGCAGACAAGGCTGTGGCATTGCTCACCTAGACAACCTGCAAAGCCTGTTTTCTTTTTTTTTTTTTAATTGGCACAGGTCAAGGCACAGCCTCAAACATGGGTGCTCATTATTTCCTCCTGGATGCACACGCCAAGGGCCTTGTCTTCAGCCCTTAATCTGTGTGCAGCTTACATTGTGGACAGCTGGGAGCGTGCAGAGGCTTCCTGAAGAGAAAGTGCATGGCACCCAGGCCCAGTACAAGCCTGGGAATGTCTCTTTCCAGCACCGGGACCCGGGAGACTGTTTGCCTCTGGAACTCTGCCAAAGGCGTTAAAAGCAGTAAGTATTATCGAACACAATATCCCCAGGAACACAAGCGAAACACAAACTGTGTGGTAGATAAGACAGCAGTATCAAGCAGCCACAGATGAAATTACCGCAGTGACCTTGAATAAAAAGAGCTGCCAGGTGAGGGGAGTGCGCTGAAAAGGACAAGCAGTTATCCAGGGTTGCCAAAAGCCCATTAGGTTAAGTTACACTTCCTGGAACAGGAAAAGCCACCTTAACCTACAGCAGCAAGACAAGCCCTGTTGAACCATGGTCCAGAACCTCCCTACCCTGGGCTCGAGCAAAACTACTTCCTGGTGGAAAGTACTTGCCTCTGCTGCTGGATTGCTCCAGTTCAGCACATCCCATGTTTACAGCCTCGCTTCTGTGTTTACATCTCCATAGTCTATAAGAAATGTCCCTTTACCCAAGAAAGAACGTCCTGGTGAAAGGAAAATCACAATGGGAAGAAAAGAGGAAAGTAAGGAAGGAGAAGTGTACATAAGGAAGGAAAAGGCAGCTTTTTACTCACCCCCACCAGCAGTCAAATATATCTACCTCTCCCTGTCCTGTCTTCTTCCTCCCTCCCTCTTTCTTCTCTCCTTCACAAGGAAAATAATAATAATAAAGTACATAGACTGTAAACTCCTCAGGGCACAGGCCTGACTTGGAGTTTCTTTCTGTGCATGGATGCAAGCACTTGATCTGATGGAAAATAAAGGAAGCAGAAAAGAACCAGATTTGTTCCCTCAGTCTGCATAAAGAAAGAACAGAGGAAGGCGGCAAGGCAGGTGTATTCCTACATGCTGGACAAAAAACACACACCCTCCAGTCTCCTGAGCTTAAGCATGTGAAAGAATTTTCAAGGGGAGCCACAGGGCCCCAGTATCAGTGAGAGGGGGGCTGCGCGTACCCCCTTTTGACATGCCAGCCAGGCAAGAAAGAGTCATCCACTTCAGGCATTCTCTTCTAAAGCCACCTCCCTCCCCAGATAAAATCCATCCAAACTTCCTTGCATTTCCGTCCAACTGGTGCAGGGCTGAGGGGGATGCTCTCCTTTCAAGAGTTAATGTCACACCTCCAAACTCCAGGCATCTCCTATTTAGGACACCCCAACAATCCCCAAGCCCTTTCCCCCTCCCCCCTTTGAATAACACTCCATCACTACCAAGCGCCCCCCCCCCAATATGACTCCGGAGAGACAGACCAGCCAGAGCAGGGATGAAAGAACCAGTTGAGTCTTAGGAAGGCGAAGAGCGGAGGAAAGGAGGGGGCCACTCTGAGGAGGGAGGGGGCCACTCTGAGGAGGGAGGGGCCCTGCCTGGGACCCGAGGAAACTTTCAGGATCTGGTCAGAAGCCTAAGGGTGGGGGCGGGGCGCCCCTCAGGGCACAGAGGAAGACTTTGCTAGGTGCGCGCGCGGTGCGGGGTTGTTGTTGCGCCTCCTCCCTCCTCCTCCGCCACATGCTTCGGGGGAGCCCAGCCTGCTAGCGGCACTTGCCCTCCTCTCCCGCACTAGTACCACCAGGCAAACGGGCGGCTCGGCTCGGCTCGTCGGAAGAGCCGGCATATTACATAATCCTGCTGAATCTTGCAGCGATCCCGGCCCGGTCCCGGAGGGAGGGAGGGGGAGATCGCAGCGAGCGCCACCAGCAAACGAGCGGGAGCCAGTGAGTGGGAACAGACATCTGCGCCCATTACACGCGCGGGGGCTCACGCAAGCCACCCACCCGCCACCCCCTCGCCCTGTCTCTCTCTCTCACACACCCTCTGAGGAGTTTGGGGGACGGCAGGCGGGGCGAGACGCAGCCTCCGGCCGCCTGGTCGCCTGGCCCAGGCCCGAGCCCGCCACTCGCCGGGGAAGCTTGGGGGCCGGTGGGGAGAGGGTGTGCGTAGGGAGCCGCTGCGACCCAGGTGGCGTTGGCAGGGCGCCGTAGCGGCATGCATGCAGGTGACAGGAGGAGGAGAAGGAGGCAGCGGGCCGGGGGCGGCCTGAGGGGGGGAGGGGATCTGGCTGGGCACGACCGGGCTGTGCACCGTCCCCTGAGTAAGTGGGGGAGGAAAGGCACACGCGCTCGCGCGTCGCCCGCCCCGACAGGCCTTCCTTGTAGGGCGGCCAGCCCCCCCCCCCACCTCCTCCTCCAAGAGCAGGTCTCGGGTCTCCCCCCCCCACACACACACACCTTCGTTCCGCACCTCTGCAGACCAGGAAACTTCAGGCAGTCGGCGGCGCACTGCGGGGAGCCCACTTGGGGGGGGCGAGAGAGAGCGGGGGGGGGAGTTTCAGCTTTGTCAAAACTAGCAACGAGAGCGGCCAACGCGAGCTCCGCGCCGCCGCCGCCGCAGTCAGAAAAGCGCCCGCCGTCGGCGCCTCCAGAACTTTCCTTCCCCGGCCGCCGCCGCCGCCGCAGCTCGGAGTTACCTCTCCAAGCGAGGCTCCCCTCTCCCCGCTTTCCCTTCCTCAGCCTCCCTCCCCCCCCCCTTGCAGTCCTCCCGCCCTCTGTCACACCGGCTTCGCTCCGTCTGTCTCCCTGACACGCCGGATCGTCCATCCCCGTTGCTCCTTCACCCCAGGAGGAGTTTGCGCCGCTCTGCGATTAATAAAGCGACGCGGTGGCAGGTCTGGGCTGCTTCCCAAAGGCCGACGCGCGCGCCTTCCTCTTCCACTGGGGACCAAAGACCGCGCACTCACCTCGGGCTTCCACGCTGCCTGTGAATGTCCCCCGGGAGGCGGCCGTGTCCGCAGTCGATGGCCGCCGCCGCCGGTGATGGTGGTGCCGGTGCCATCCTGAAGCCCTCGAGGGGGATGCTGCTAATGCCGCTGGAATAGCAGGGCGGCGATGACGCCGCTGTCGCCAAAGGTCGGCGGAGGGCGCGGACGCGCTGCTTCAAACCTGCCCGCCGCCGCCACCCTGACAGGACTGAGCGCGCAGAGCGAACCAGGCGCGGGCGACTTCTCTAAATCCGGACGGGCCGGAGACGAAGCTCTGCCTCCATCCGTTCCTTCGGGTCTCCCCTGCTCGGCCTCTTCCCTCGCCGAACGACAGAATTAAAAACTTGGCCAAACCGCTTGGGAGACGGCGAAGAGCGAGAGCTCGGCGCCGTGTAGCCCTTGCGCGTTACACAAACGGTGCGCCTGGCTCGGGGATGCAGAGTGTGTGTGCGCGCGCGCGCGCGTGTGTGCAGAGGGGGATTCTCAGCTTGGCACCGACGGCCTCTGGTCCTCCCTGCCATCCGGCGTGCCCAGAAAGTTGCAAATCTTGCCGTGCAAGCTCTCTGCTTCGGTTTTCAGAGGGCTCCAGGCACACGCGCAAAGGGAAGGGGTGGTGGAGACTGGAGGAGGGAGGGGAGGAGGGAGGGGAGGAGGGAAGCCGTGTGTGGCTGCTGTTAACCCTTCCGGGCTCCATTCTTCCTGGAAATCCTGTCTGTGTAGAGAGAGGGAGACCCAGGCCAAAAAGGATTATGAAAGAAAAAACAGTGAGTCAGTTCCCTTAATCCCTCCTGGCACCCAGGCAGTGTTAATATGCGGGAGTGGAAGAGGAGGGAAAGGGGGCTCTGCGAAATGAACTGCTGAAAACAAGGGACCCACGAGTTGCAGGCACCCTTCCAACTTTCTGGTACCAGTGAAAAGGGGGGGGGCTGCTCATGCCCCTTTTGGATAAGCCAGCCAGCCAGGCAAGAACAAGTTAGGGCCACCCGCTTGTTGCCAGTTCAGCACCTGTGGCACCTTCCATCCAATGCCTTTCAGCGATTTTTTTCGGACAGCAGCGCCAATTCGCCGCCACCGCCACCGCCACCCCCATCCCGCTCCCAAAAGCTGCTAGAGGATGAGCAATCAAGTGATATGACATGCCGTCGCCCCCTCCCCTTGAGGTCCTTTTTTAGATTTGTATGAGCAAGATTTATTGATTTCCCCACCACCACCACCGCCTTTCTCTGGGTGGCCCTGATGTTCTTCTGGAATAAAAATACCCACTTTCCTTCTGTGCTGGAGATCTGGCTTTCACCGAGAACCACCCACCTGAGTGTGAAGTGCCCAGAACGAGAAAAGACTCCTTAGCAGACTGAGAGGAAAAAGTAGGAGGAGGAGAAGAGAGAGAAGAGACCCAATTCTGGCCAAAGAACCTATGATAAGAGGATTCTCCCCTGCCCAGGCAACACCTGTTAAAAGCAGGTGACAGGAAAGATCTGTTGCTAATGAACGTGACATTACAGTAAGACAGACGTTTAACTCAAGCAGAACTGCTTCGAAAGCAAGAAAGGGGACAGATCGCATCCCAGCATCTATCAGGGAGAAGGGAAAAGCAAGCTGCTTTTGTATTTGCCAAGAAAGGGATTGAGATGTACAATAATGTATCCATATGTCACCAGGAGTCATAAGAGAACATAAGAACCCTGCTGGTTCAGGCCACAGCCTATCTAGTCTAGCATCTTGTCTCAAAACAGTGGCCCAAATTGCCTCAGAGCATTAATCTCAATCAGAAGACAAAAGCAAAACCTTCACGTGTTCTTGACTTCCTGCAGTTGGCCTTTAGAGGTATCCTACCTGTCTCTCCAGGCCTGGAGGAAGTACCTAAGCATCCATACTAGTAGCCATCGATACATCATTTAGATGGTACCAAACAGCAGCAAACTGAAATACGTGGTCATATAGTTAAATGGGCAAGAGTGAGGAGCTGCTTCATTATTTTGGATCACCTACCAATGGATCATCTTTGCCAATCTGATACACTCCTGATCGTTTGCACTACAGTCTTCACCAGTCTTGAGCTCTGCAAGTAGAAGCAGACAATGTTGCCTGGAAGGCAGGTTGGTCTCCCAAGAGCAGGCTGTGAGACTACAATGACTTGGACTTTCACCAGATGCTACTTGGAACACAACCCTATTAAATTTGCAGTTCAAACATGTACCCAGCAGGCCTTGATTGCTCTTCGTATTTCACCATTAGAGATCTCTACTAGGGTTTTGATAACAGCTGCCATTATTGTTAAATGTTGCTCCCTTATTTTAATTATAGACTATTTTAAGATTTCTATCCTTTTAAAGTACACAAATCTGGCAGTATAGAAGTATGTTCAATTATTAAATAAAGAGAAAATGAAGAGAAAAATAGCACCTGCCAGAGAACCTCAGATAATATGATGTCATGAGACACAGAATGCACTACAAATATTACAGGTGCAAATACTACACCTGTCTCTGCTGACAACTGTAGAACCGATTACAATAGTAAATGAAGCACAAGGGCCTGGCATCCGCAGGGTCGTGCAGGGTACAGCAGGCCATGAATGGGAGCTGCCATTATTTGCACAAGCATGTGGATGGCAGGTCCCTATTCTGATATGCAATGTGGAATAAGGTACAGTGCAGACAGGGCCACAGACCCTTTGCTGTACAAGGCATTTTCCTCAATCATATACAGTTCTTCAAAAACCAAACCTTGTGACTGGCACAAATTGTTTTCAGCTTCTCCATTTTCATTTCCCTAAAACTTGTGCAGAGCTTACTAGAAAGATGAGAAGTCTCCTAACAAAGCTTTGATCAGACCTGGGTCTGCTTAAGCGCTACAGCGTATGTGCCTTATGTCCATAGCCAATGGCGTCAACAGTCCCATTTTCTCAGTGTTCCTTCCCAGTGTTCGACCCATGGTGTCCAAAAGCTCGTTTTCAGAGTGGCTGACTGGCTGCACATGGCAACCCACAAGCAAGCCAGTTTCTCTTGCTCACAGCCTCCCAGCAGCTCCTGTACTATAGGGAGTCACATAACCTTTAGAGCAGTGGTTCCCA
>MTQE01002208.1:38379429-38399469 GCA_014337955.1 Aspidoscelis marmoratus
GGAGGAGGGTGGAATCGAACCACAGATTTCAGAGCACGGGAAGGTCTATATGGGAGGACGTGTTCCTTTAGGTATTCAGGGCCTGAACTGATTTTAGTACACCATTCAATGTTTCTTTTCACTTGTTGTCTGCTCTCCACGTGGACACAACCATGCAATTTTCTTGGAAAATACAGGAGTGATTTGCTGCAACCTTCTTCCAGGAAGATGCCAGGAACTGACCCTGAAACCAACTATTTTCTGTGGCTGAGCTTTAGCTATTCCTAACACTCTTAATAGCACTGCATGTGTCTCATAATGGCTTTCTTTAGCCAGTAACTCATGTTTAATAGAGACCTCATTTCCCACCAAACGCTAGCTGTGGTGATTCCCATAAGCAAAGGCAGGGTCCAAGTCTTTTTTATCCTGGCCAATCCCAAAGGAAGAACAACAAAAAGACAAGATTCTCATAGCCTTTTCTCTTCCTGAAAGCACCATTTCCCCAGCCTCTGGCTTATGGATAGGAGTGAATTACATTAGTATTTATTCAAAAACCTTTTAAAAAAACATAGGAGGACCCTACCTAGTAGGTGGTAGTGTTTTTTCTTGTTTTAGCAGGGAAGCCTTCCCATAGTAATGTACATGAGCAATAAAACTGGAAGTAAACTATTCCATTTAAATCTTGGAAGCTGTAGCAACCATTTTCATGTCTTCAGAATGCCTCCCATCAGAGAACAGCAAATGATACGAGATCTAACCTGGAACATGGTGATTCTGGTACTATAAAGCTACCAGCAAGAAATTCCAGAGAAGATTCCTCCCCTCTTAATCTTCATTTAAAAAAATAACACTTGTGCAATTCACAGCTGTATCAGTATCAATACAACTTACTTGATCCTGATGCAGATAGCACTTTAAGGGTAGACAGAGATTTTGCTAGTCTCTACTTTTATAGCACTGCACTCAAGGATGGACAATTATGCCCAAGAGCAGTTGCTGGGCGCAGGGCTATGGGAAAGGTCAGAAGAAGGTCTTTGGGAAGCAGATTTATGCTGAGGCTTCCAAATCCAGTTCTACAAAGATCCAAGAAGCAGTGGCACTGGCTTGGCCCAAGAATAAATAAGATTAAATCCCTCTCCAGCAACACACAGGAGGAGAAACTGCGCTGTTTCCCCTGTCTGTGCTCAGTGCTCCATGGCCACATGGACTGCAGAGGGAGTGCTTGGAATCAGCTTCCTTCAGTCAGACTGCTGACCAGAAATACACTTGAGCTGCATCCAGACACAAATTACTTGTTCCCCTATATTTGAATTTTCTGAAATAAAGCATGGCTACCCCAGTATATCCATGCTTTATTCCGGAATATATCCAGATAAGTAACCAACTGCTGGATGCAGCCTTATTGCCACCTACCTTAATATACTTGCCTTACTGCTGGCTACAGTTTCATGTCATTCTGCGCCTTGAGAAACTATGGCTTAAATGGCAGTCAGACGTGGCTTCAACACTGGCTCTGTCTACAACATGAACCAAAAATAATTCGCATCCTCAGGACAGTAGTGCCCAGCTATAGATGCACGCCTCCTCTGCTTTTTATCATTCCTCAACAATAATTCCATTTCTGCTGCACTTCCATGCTAAATGATATACTTCTTATTCTTGTCCTGTGTGTGTGTGTGTGTGTGTCACAAACCCTTAATTGTAATGTGTATCACAGCAGGCCATTTAAACTTGGAAGAAATCTTGCAGGGTAGGAAAGGCTTGGCAGTAACATCATTTTGCTCTGCAAGTTATACAATGGTCTGTTGCAAAAATGTGGACTTTTGTTTGCTGTGCTCCAAACTGGTTTGACAAGAGGCTATGCTGGTACATTAAAAAGAGAAATGGCATCACAGCAAAACAGTACCAGTTCAAAGCCTCTGAAAATGTTATTGACTATAAACAAATGACACGGATGAAACACCAAAGGCAAAAGTCTCTTCTTGGTACTTTGAAATTTATATGGAGCTGAGCTCTTGAAATCTCTGTGTATACCAAGGTGACCCCAGGAGGTCACTTTTGTTTTTAAAAACCATAGCAAATTATAACTGATGAAAATGTGTGTGTATGTGTGTGTATGTATGTAAAACCAAGAATAATAAAAAAGGAGTAGCATGCACCTCTTCAACTGTGGCCCCATCTAAACAGAGGCTATGCAGCGCAATTATATCTGCACTATGGTGGGATTGCCACATGTTATCTGTGGCAACCCCAGCAGAGCCCCACTATATCCCTGCTAAATCTTGCTGTAACTAATTTCAGGGAAATCCAACTCTGGTTGTGTGGTTTTCCAAAATAGCACTGTAACTTACATTGTAGATCGAGTCACCATCTCTGTGTCAAATGTGTGGGAGCCATAAAAGGCAGTTGTGCATGCACAGCAATTGCAATCATGCACTTCTGGGTATTTTGCGCTGTTGGAATATCTGGATGTGTTTGTCACTATATTACATGCAGACGGTGCCAGTCCTGTGCTGTCTGTTCAACAAGCAATTATTCCTGAGGAGCTTTTCTCCAGAATATCATTTGTTAGTGTGATATTCAGCTTGTGTATGGAGCCAGCCTGTTATTATGTCGAGTCAGTTCTCATAGCAGAAACTCTCCAAACAGAACTACATGGAAATAGTGGCCTGAGTCTTAGGGTGTTTCTCCACTTAGCACTAAAGAACCCATTAAGGGTCCTTCATGGGTATTCTAGTGCTAAGTGGAAAAACACCCAAAATTGCTCTTCATTCATACCCAAACTTTCTTAACATCATGTTGTACAACCAAACCCACAGAAAAAAAAGCTGGGCAAGTTAACTACACATAAAGGGCAAAGGACATCCAACTGTAGAACATATCCCTCAGGTTACTTAATCAGTTAATGCACCTGTTTTAAAAACAAAGAGATATTCCTCTGACATAGCACTTATAAGTATTAATTTATTTGCTATTTACAACTGTGAAAAATCACCTTTCATATTACTTTTTCACAAGTCAAAGAGTGATTAGCATACCTAATAAAAAGACAACTCAAAGTGTCACAATTAAAAACAAATACCTAAAAATAGGTTGTTTTCGTCTTACGTCACCATGATTTATACATAATGTACTTTAGTCTTCTCTACGGAATCTTTCAGCTCATCAAAAAGGAAAGTCATTTTGCTCACCATTAAATTCAGCAGTGTATAAACCTAAAAAGAGAAGTTAATTGAAAGCAGCTTTGAGGACAAAAAGCACGCCATAGCTTCTTGGTACAGATGAATGTTGATCGATTAAACACATGTAGTTTCCCATTTTTAAGATATATTTTTAAGGGATTGGGCTATACATATTGTCATTTTATAATGTGTCATTGACACGAATGTATTCTATTGAATGAATGAATAAACTTTATTGATTAGTCGCTTGACCATATCAAGTATATAAAGATAAAATCATACAAGAATAAAATCAGAATATACAAGAGTAAAATCAAGTCTGTGTATATATCATCATTACTTAAAAAGACCAGCTTTCTAAGACAAATGCTAGGTATCAACAATACCATACCAGCCCCTGCTGTTGGAGCAGAACTTGGAATTCAAGCTATCCAATTCTCCATTAATATCAAAATATTTAACTTCTGGATACGCTTAGTCTCCGTGCCAGGAAATAGATTACCAAGAATGTGCTTGGAAGAGCAATATAGGAATGAGAACATGGGTCCATAAAACACATGGTGAGATTTCTCGCTGTGGTCTGTCCTTGCAAACACTAGCAAAAGAATGCTTTAAGCAGCGAGTAAAGGACATCAGTGTGCAAAATGATACTGCGAGCCTTTCCAACAATATTCTATTGAATTAATGGTGATAATAAAGCCTGTTGTGCTGTGTGTATAGCAGGATGTTATACCTGGCATTGTGCCCCCTGTGCCCCAGGCTGCCACCTGAAGAGACCAAAAGAATCCTTGGCTGATTTTATGTGAAAATCTTGTGGCGGCACCTCTAGGCTCTATTGTGGGCAACAGACACATGCCATGTCACACCATGGACAGGTATTTCTGTTTCCAAACAGGAGTCGGATTATTGTTCTACATAAAGACATGCCTGAAGATTGGAATCTTGAAACCATTCATCTGCCCTTTCAGGACATCTTTTGTGGCTTCATCCCTTCCTTGCAGGCTCCAGAAGGGCAAAAGGAAGTGAGCAATGCCCGCTCCCAGTGTGGACTCTCCAATGAGACTGACGAGTGGCTTTGAGTGTAGGAACCCATAGGACAGAGTTGAGAATTTTCAGAATAAGGGCACCTGGCTTTGCAATAGGCCTTTGGGCATCTGTAGGCATGCCAACAGAGGTACTCACCATGCAAGTACTTTTTCAGACTGCCAAGCAAGATTTAAGGTCTGCAGATCCTGCCTTCCAACCCTCTTTATCTTCTGCCTACATTGGAAGGGCACTCCAGCGTCTGGTCTCATAGAAACAGATACTTGTTTTTTCTTTGTTTGACTACAGAAGGTGCTGCCACATACTTGGCTGCAATCCGACTCCAATTTTTCACCAATGTGTCCTTGGCAAAGCAGCATAGACATAAGCTGTATAAAGACCCTACCACTGAGCGTGATTGCCTGGTCAACAGGTTTGCACTGACGCCCATAAAATCAAAGAAGCAAAAATTAGGATTGCTGCTGCCAAGCCCCCAGGCAAGGCACCTAGCTCTACTGAAATATGTGTTATTCAGGGAGCACAGAAGATCTATTCAGAACCATCCATTTGAAGCATCTAGCTTGTCTAACAGCCATCTTTCTCACTAGGACTGAGAACAAGAGGTGGCCTGTACTGGCTGTCAGCTTGTCAGCTGTGGCCAAGGAGCCTTTGAGAGGGAGGGACCCACTCCCACAGCACAAGAAGCACAGACGTCTGTGTCTGTGCGTTTTTTGGAACCACTGTGCTCCGTATCGACATGGGGCTCTATATTTCACAGTAGGGCCAAATTCCCACACGGCAGTTTAATCCGGATTTTTTAAAATCAGCACTGAGGACTGCTTGCCGAGCATTCCCACAGTTACCTTATAACACAGACTCAAAATGGATGTGCTTGTTCCCACTCTTCATTCTTCCACGCTCAGCACGGGAGAAACCCCGTGTTCTCTCCTCCCCTCACCCAAACCCCCTCCTAATGCAGACATACCATGACTTCACGGGGCAGGAAATTCAACCCCCACCCTCCATATTTATATGCTGCTGCATCAAAACATGGGAGTCCTCTGGCACTACTTTTCATTCACTGTTTGTTACCACCACCCCTCCATCTTGTATACATTGTAGCACAATGTTTTTGGATATTAACAAGACAGAAGAGATTCTTTCAAGATTCTTTTTTATTAGAATGGTGGTTCTGTGCTAGATTGCTGTAGCAAAGAAGCACGTAATGGCAGAGATCACGGCAAAAAGGAGGGGATAACAGGGAAGATTTATATTCGTGCTGTTGAGGCTAGAACTCAGTCAATCACCTCAGCTTCACATGCCCCTGCCAGGGAACTCAAAGGAAACACAATCCTTAAGAATGGAGGTTTTGCTAGCAACGTGTAATGGCGGAGAGCGTGGTAAAAGGGAGGGATCGTCAGTGGAAATCGACGCTTATAATTGGATAAGAGGAAATGGGGAGAACACCCCTAAAAGCATGGTTTCCTCTCAAAAAAGTCCACTTCACCATTCCTACTGTGCAAAATAAAATGATCTGATCCTAAGAACATTGCTCTTTTAACCCACATACAGATAGTCTGCTTTTCAGAAGCTTTAGTCCTCAAAAGGTACAGATCCTTTAAAAACTGTGGGGAGACTGAAGACTCAAAATGGTCTCTAAACTGATTATATACTGTGTGGGAGCATGGCCTAGCTCTTCTTGTAATGGATTGATTTGATAAGGTCTTCTCAGGAGTGCTGGCAGTCTCACATTGTGCCTTGATCTCACTGACAAAAGCTGTTTCCCTGGATTTCTATGCTGTGTCAGGAAATGGTTCTCTTTTCATCTACCCTCTTTGACAAAAGAGCTGGAGATTGAGTGAACTAGCCAATGAAATTTGTAATTCATTGTGGATGACCTAGGTCAACAATAATGCTCGCTTTTCTCATAAGAACGTAAGAAAAGCCCTGCCGAATCGAGCCACACCCAACTAGTCCAGCATTCTGGCTCACACAGTGGTTCACAATTACCTCTGGGCATTAATCCCTTGCAGTTGCCCTCAACTCCCTGCAAATGATCTTTAGAGGCCTCCTTGCCTATATCTCCAACCTGCAGGAAGTACCTAGCCATCCATTTTAGTAGCCATTGATACACCTGTCCTCCATGAATTTGTCTAACCCTTTCTTAAAGCTATCTAGGTTAGTTGGTGTCATTACCTTGTATGTCACTACTTTCTTCATAGATCAATGACTTGCTGGTAAAAATAAATACTACTTTTTGGCCCTAACTGTCCTGCCCATCAACTTCATACAGTGCTCCCAGGTTCCATTACTGTGCAACAGTGAAAAATAATTCTTCCACCTCGGCAATTCATGGGACAAAAAATTAATTGCTCTTTTCTTGATATGTCCTCTACTCAAGGCAGGAAAAAGCAGTGTGTGTCCAGTTCCCAAAATATACAGGAATCCCTTTGCAATGGAAGTGCACAAAACCTCTCTGAACGCTGTTCCAAACAGCAATCTGAGTGCCATCAGGGATCCTAGTTCTCAGAAGACGGAACTGAGAAGGAATGCCTGACCAATGGGTGTGTCTTCGGCTACTTCTGCAGGAAAGCGACAGATGGCGCATCAAACTATAAAAGCTAGCGCCCCCAAGCCATGCCCCAGTCCTTCTGTCGCTTTTCTGCAGGACTGCAAGGATCTCACTCTGTTATATGGAACTTAGGCCTCATGGCCTACCCCTGATCTCTACACCTTTCTTCAATCTATTCCTTCTCTCTCCGTCTTCTAGAACACCACCATACGGTAAGTACCGGTGTTCTTTTTTTGTCCAGACAGACAGGAGTCCAGACAAAACAGCTGCTGACAGCTCACCATATCAGCAAGTTCTAAATCTGTCATAAACTAGCATAGAAGAAGAAGGTAGTATAAATGAAATTGACTGGGAAAAACAACAGACAGTACGATCCTAGAAGGGAGCCAAAACATAACTACACATGTGTAGGTCAGGGATTATGTCTAAAATGGTAAGCTAATGGGCAAAAATAGTGCACACTTACTTCAATATAAAGTTTTTCATGGTATTTTTCTTGAAGAACTGGATCCACTTGCTCACGCTGCTCTTGAAGGCCTACTTCTGCAACTTCCCCTGGATAGGACATCACTTCCTTTGACTCCTTTACAGAACTTTTTGGTTTTTTCTCCTCCTTGACTTTGGTTTTCCTGCTGTTTGGACGTTCCTAAGAAAAATGTGACTATGTTAGAGATCAGAAGAATGCAAGAACACATGTATGCATCATTTACCTCACAAGTTTTATTTATTTAAGAATTTATAACCTGCCCTTCACCTAAAGGTCCAGCAGAGCAACAAAGAGATAAAATATACGGAACAATCTATAATGTATTTAAGATATAACCCTCCCTCTTTCTCTGCAGGACTCAAAGCAGGATAAACATTAAAGCCCTGGGTGAAGAGGTATGTTTTAATTAGGTGCTGAAAAAAAACATATAATGTGGGTGCCTGTCAAACCTCCAGAGATAGGCTGTCCCAGAGACAGAGGTCACCACAGAAAAGGCCCTATTGCATGTCACTGCCCTTTGCGCCTCTGACAGAGTTGGAACTACAAGAAGGCCTCCTCCTTGAGATCTCAATACTTAAGCAGGCCTATATGGGAAAAGGCATTTTTTCTGATGACTGTGGCCCAGACCATTTAGGTCTTCATGCGTTAACATCAACACCTTGAATTGAGTTTGGCGGCAAATAGTCTGTTAGTATAGATCTTTCAAGACCAGCATGATGTGCTTTTGGCCAGAAACTCCCATCAGCAGTCGAGGTGCTGCATTCTGCACTAGATCCAGCTTCCAGATCATCTTCAGGGGTTGCCTCATGTAGAGTGCATTACAGTAGTCTAATGTGGAGGTTGCCGGAGTATGAATCACCATGGCCAAGTTATCCTTATCCGGGAAAGACAGAAGCTGGTTAATCAGTTGGAGGTTGGCACTCATAGCTACTGCTGCCACATGGGCCTCAAATGACAGTGACAAATCTAGAGGCACCCCCAGAACACAGGCAAAACAAACTGATCTGGAATTGGAGTGACCCTTAACTTCCTGGACACAAGACCAGACCCCATAAAACGCAGTACCTCCATCTTGTCTGGATTCAGCGTCAATTGTTGATTCACATGCAGCCCATTATCACTTCTAGGCAGTGATCAAGAACCTGAACTATCTCCCCTGACTCAGAAAGAACAGAGATACTGTATAGTTGGATGTCCTCAGAGTACTGAAGGCACATCACTTCAGTAAACTCTCCCGGTGGCTTCATATAAATGTTAAAGAGCACAGGATATAGAAACAGTCCCTGGGGAGCTCCACATAGAAGTTCCTAAGGCAATAAACCAAAACCTTGCACTATTATTTTCTGGAGCCTACTTCAGAGATAGGAAGAGAGCTACTATAAAACAGTGCCTCCAAGCCCTACTCCCCGAAGGATTATCATGTCTAATGGTATCAAAAGCTGCTGTGAAATCAAGGAGAACCAACAGGACCGTGTTGCCCCCATCCCTCTCCTGATAAAGGTCATCCTTCAAGACAATCAAGGCAGTCTCAGTGCCAATCCTCCCCCTTTCCAGAAACCACATTGTAATGGGTCTGGATAATTTGTTTCCTCCAAACATACCTATGGTTGGGTAGCCACCATCTTCTCTACACCACTTTGCCCAAAAAGAGAATACTAATGGCTACCCAGTAGTTATTAAATCTTAGAGGTTCTCTTAAGAAGAAGGCATACCACCACTTCCTTTAGTGCTGCTGGCACTTCTCCCTCCCCCCAAATAAGCATGTATTACTCCCTGAACCCACCCACCCAACCCCCTTCATCTAGCTTCTATTAGCCATGAAGGACAAAGATCAAAGAGAGAAGTAGTTGGCCAAAACCATGCAAGCAGCTTGTCCATGTCCTCAGACTGCAATAACTGAAAATGATCCAATATAATAGGACCAGAGGGTGCTCTGGATACCTCAGGCTGACCACTTCAAACTGCAGAGTCCAATTCTATGCAAATCTGGTCAACTTTGTCCTGAAAGTGTCTCACAAATTTATCACGGTAAACTTCCACAGGTGGCATGGACACATCCCTAAATCTCGATGACAACAATATTTTACCCACCCAGGGCAGCTTGACTGGATGGCCACCCGAGGAAGCAATGGAGGTGAAGAAGTTAGTCTTCTTTCTCTGCTGCCGCCACCATATAATAGGCACAATAACGTGCTCTTATCAGTATTCAGTCAGATTCACATTGGAATTTTCACCACTTGTGCTCTAGATGTTGTCCAACCCATTTCATCACATGCAGCTGCACCCTATACCAGGGTTCCCTACGAGCTCTGCAAGACTGCCAAGGGCACTTGGGAGTGACTATGTCAATAGCTTTACTCACCTCATGATGCCAAAGTGAGACCAGAGTCTTGACAAGAGCACCAAGCAAGGTCAACCAGAAACGCTCCCAAGCCATCAGGAATCCACTGGATTCCATAGGTCTCTGAGGGTAGACCATCTTAGTCCCCTGCAGTCCACATGTCAGCAGATGCTGAACTTCAGGTTCTTTAGCAAAGAACAGGTCAAGAGTATTTTTCACTCAGTTTTGAAGGGGGCAGCCTGACTGTTATGTCCTGCAACATGGATTAGGACCATAACATGCCCCTTGCTTGTCATGGAGGTCATGAAGCCCGAGGTCTGCAAGAGGCATCCTCAGCGTAGAAACTGAAATCCTTCAGCACTACTGTATAGGGGACCTTCAATATCACATCATAGAGAGCCTCCACTAGCCAAGACAAGGAAGTCATTGAGCAGCAAGATTAATGATACACCAACAGCACCCCCATTCTGTCTCTCTGGCCCAACAGCAGGGTAACATCTCTGTCATTAAAAGTCAGCTCAGTCCACAAACTAGAAAAATTACCCGATTAATAATATTTCTGAATGAAGTCCATCATTTTTTGCATACGTCTCAAAGGCCAAGTAACATACCTCTTTGGCTACCTTTGCTTTCTCTTTTTCCTTTGCAGCAGCCTTCTTCTCTTCCCTCTGAAGTTTTCGGTCCTCCTTCCCTACCTTTCCAACTGCAGCTGGTTTTACTTCAACTTTAACAGTGAAAAGAACAGAATGTAAATGCCCTACAGGGTCAAATAAGTGACCCAGATTCAACAGTCTGCTCTCACAGTGACCAACCAGATGTCTATGGGAAAACCACAGTAAGAGCTGTCCAACAGTTGGTCTTTGCTGGCTGGGCACACATTGCACCAACCTTAAAAGGAAATGCACCAACTGAATTGACTTAGCAGCAATTTGACATAGGATTAACACCAACTTACTTGGAGCCCAAATACCTACAGAAGTTGCTCTTAGTATACAGAACTGGATATGTGTTCATATGTATCAAAGGGGTCCTTTTTCATAGTGCTGGGGACTCATTAAAAGGGCATTGTCTGTGATGGCCCCTTGGCTGTGTAATAAGTCTCTTTCCTGAGGTATTCAAATACATAGCCAATAATCAAGGGGGTCTAGTAGCACTTTAGAGACTAGCAGAGAGAAAGAAGGTTGGTAGCATGAGCTTTTGTAGACTAAGCCTACCTTATCAGATGCCTTAGGCTTAGTCTACAAAAACTCATATTATCAACCTTCTTTCTCTCTGTTAGTCTCCAAGGTGCTACTAGACCCCTTGCTTTCCTGAGGAATGTAAATATTCATATAATACAGATGGCTGAAGAGGCTACATAGGCCTTTCATTGAAGAGATGGTCTTGACTCTCATTTTGGATGATATTCCCCAACTTTTTAAAACTCTGTTTTTATATACTTCAGTTGTTGAAACCTGTCCTCTTAATTCACAGAACAGAATATAGATGTAAAGAAACAAACATTGGTAGTTCTGTTTTTTATTCCTTTCCTAATGGTTCCTGACATGCCTTTCTGCAGCAGTTCCACACTGGTCTTGAGCACTTTGGTACTCCAAGGACTCTTTCCCGGTTCACAGGACATGTGAATATGAAACAAGTTTGTTCCAAAACTGAAAGTGATCTCATTTACTAATTTCCCTGACTAGAAATGTGCCTTCCTGTACTATCAAAAGCCAGTTAAATTAGAAACTACGTGCGAAGCAACCTATGATTTCTGTTAAACCAATTACCCACCACAAGTCTCGCCAAGCTCATCTTCCAAACCCATCTGGTTTATCAATAATATAGTTACCCGGTTCCTCTGGGACAGTTTCTACATAAATGTCCTTCTCAGGCATACCGAGCAGGGACCTTAGCATAAGGGAGCGAGCCACTAGCCCATCAATTACTTCACGCCACAACTGGAAACTGATATGTAAAAGAAAGCTGATTTTAGTACTGGAGGGAAGAGCACAGAAGAGCAAGACAAACCAGAATTTGACACATTTCCCCCATAGCACAGCATTCTGTGTCCTCATAACCAGAGTATGGTTGAAAGCACTGCTGCTTTAAGTAAACTTGAAAAGATTGACCTCTAAAGCAGAAATTGGAAAGGGTTGCCTAATGGATTCCTCATAGGCTTCTTGTATTGCATAATAGGGAGAGGAATCCATTTCAGAGCACAAATATCTTCTAAGAGGCACAGGATATTTTTCCCAAGGTTAAAAAAAACCCAAGAGCCTAGAATCAGAGAATTTCAGCTCAGCCACAAAGGTCAGAATGCCCCCTTAGACCAGTTACTGTTTCTCAACCTAAAAAGAAGGTGATTATTTAAATGAAAAAGACTACAACAAGCAGCAGGCCAAGCTCATTGGAGGAACAGAACCATAAAACAACAACAAAAATCTGGAAAGGCCTTAATAACAAGGAGCACTCTCCTGTGGTATATAGGGGAACTTTTTGCTTGTGTTTCTACTGATGTTATCAATTAGCTTAACAAGTTGTCTCAAGGACTAGGCTGGTCATCCAGTATCAACAACCTACCAGATTTGGTATAGGAGGTCTGGCTGAGGTTTCACCGGTACAGTACAAAGTTCCAAGGCTGCTTTGTTCAGCTGGGACAGAGCAGCTTCTCGTTCCTCTTCTTCAGGAAGTGTTAGCACAGTCTAAGGAAAGGGAAATCAGAGTCATTATTTCCCCTCTTTTAGGAGTATAAATATTCATGCTATCCATGGCCAACCCAGGACCATAGTGTCCAACAAAAAGGAAAAGAGCAAGAGTTTTCCTACAAATCATGTGCTGACTACACCTGTCCCTCTGTCCACACATCTTGAGCCTACAACTGGCCAAACACTGAGTGGCACCCATCATCAAGGGAAGGCTCTTCCAGACTCAAGAGAAAGGCAAGGTATGAACAAATGAGGTAGTGATCCTCAGTTAACTTTTTTGTGCATTGACAGATAAGGCGATCCTTGGTAAAGGGGCAACCAAAAAAAGCCCTGTCTGATACCACCCTAAGATGCTAGATCCTGCAGATGTCAATGTGGTGCTTATAATGGTACAGCCTGTTACAAGTATTATATTTTAGGTCGTATGTTGATGTTTGATTTATTCTCTTGTGCTTTTGTATTTTGTCTATTGCTTGAAAACTGCTTTGAGTGATCCATGATGATACTTCCTTGTTTCTTGACTTCCATGGCTAATAGCAGCTGGCTAGGAAGCACTGATGAACTTGGTCCAGGCAGCAGTTTATGTCTAAGCATTGTGCACATGCATGTATACGTATGTGTACGTATGTATGTATTCTGTATGTTACCAGTAATCAAAGAGATGATAAAGCTGCTTCAGGTTAAAGTCCACCATGCTCCTAAAGCTGTTGGACAATTATTGTCTGGCCACAAATTTACCCTTTCTGCACAAACTGAGAAGATGCTTACTCTACAATCCCAGAGACACCTGCATGCAATAGATTTTCTCAACTCATTTCAATACAGGCTCGAGCTAGAAGTCAAATTAGTGACTTGTCTGATTACTCTTACCTGGCTTGGAGCCCAATCTTTAAAGACAGTCCCCCCACTATCTACAGACCCATGCCTTAAGATTTCCCAGAATGGTTAAGGCCCTATATCTAGGAGAATCTGCAGTTTTGTGTTCTGAGTGCACTGCACCAATCTTTTGTAACGTGACAACCAGAATGTCAAATTTCGCATCCACCTGGGAGTAAAACTGTCCCCTCAATATGCTGTGTTTAGGTGCCACTTTAAGACATATTAGTTTCCCCAAATTTACAGAAATATTCCACTCCTTTGTAGTTCTATGTTTTATTATTGTAATCCTGCCTGTATATACCATCTTGGGATATTATCGCATTTTAAATCATGTACCTGTTGCCCTAGGAATCTCGCATTGAAGAACAGGATACAAACAAGTATTTGAGGGAACAAACATCACTGGATGCTGTTTGGAAATATCAGCAGAGTAATTTAGAAAGACAACCCCCCATAATCCCGTAGGGTTACGCCTGTGTGTATCTTAGGAAGGTCCTTTTGTTCAACGTTCTATTGTCTTAATCCTGCCCAGTAAACATGGTCCTGATGCCATTTCAAACCAGCTGCTGCTAACAGGAACTTCTCAATATGATAAGAAAATGAGAACTGCTAGGAAAACTCCAGGGCTAAGAGAAGAAAGAAACGATGGTTAAATACCCGTTTAAAATCTGCAATAGACAGATTCCATTCCACTCGGCTCACAACTTCCATCGGGCTAACATCCCCCACTGTTGTTCTACTTGGAAGATAAACCAGCTCTTCTGCTGTAGATTTCTCTACTCCTGAGACAGCTGGGGATACACTCCTGGTGCGCACGGCACCCTCAGGACTCTTCTGCTGCAGGTCTGCAATACTCTTTGCCGGAGAAGATCCTTCATAAGTAGACGGAGGGGGATTCATCAGTCTGTCCCAAAGCTCATGGAGCTCTTTTACCACTTGGTGCTGGTAATGTAACTGCAATGACACGAGAGACAGAAATAAATAAATAAATATACAAACATCCACAAGGAGAAATTACACTTCCGACAGAATATTTCCCAAGTGGAGTCACATCAAATTGAATGTAAGAAAATTCGTATTCATTTGAATAAATCCCCTTCGAATGCGGCAGGATTCTATTTGATACAAATATAATCAAATGTATCTGATACGTATCCCATAACATATCTGCTCTGAAAGCATCAAATCCACCCTGAATCCACTTTGAATTCACTCTCAAGCCATGCTGAATTCACTCTGGATCCGTTGCAGATGTAACTGACGCAGCCCACCTCCCCATTTCACAAATGTTCTGAAGCTTCATATGAACGTTATTATTTGTATTACTGTTGTTGTTATTGTTATTATTAATTTATTAATTTATATTTATATCTCACCCTATACCCGTAGGTCTCAGGGCGGGTTACAGGTTTTAAAACAGCAGGTTAAAACAGTAATATCCATAAAAACACTTTAAAAACAACAAGCAAGCAAACAAGAAATCCAGCATATTTTAAAAAACGTATTCTTAATATTAAAATACTAATATCTACAATTGGGGGGGGGGGATGGTCACATACTAATATCTACAGTGGGGGAAAAATACATTTTAGCAAATAATCAGTTCATTTCTTATCAACATTAAATACAATTAATATATTTCAAGCTCAGAAAATCCAACTGCAGCATAATAAACTAAGAATATACATGCTTTTTAGTTGTGAATAATGTTCCGAAACACTCGTATTCACACGGATGTCAATGTACAAATGTCATAACATTCTATTTGTGTATGAATGTCTGCATTTGTACAAATAATGAACGTTAATATCCGTGCACATTCCTGATCTTGATTCCTCTGCTAGACTATAATTAAGTCAGAAAGCAATTCCCACTTTTAATGTAGACCATACTGTGCAAGCCTCTTCCCCACAAAGTATTGCCCAAGTAGAGTTACTCACACCCACTGCCTTGAACACACAAGAGACTATGGTGGTTAAGGAAGGATATTATACATCCTCTAATACATAGAAGTTAGTACAAAATGTCTCTGCCAAGCAATTATTTCTTTCCTGCCCCATTTGTCTCCACTAATCAAAAACGTGTTCTTCTTCAAAGGTAAGTTTGTTTGGCCCCAAATCTGTGACATTAAACGCCATCCTCCAGGCCTTATTAATTAAGTCTGTACTCTTGCAAACATTTACACAGGAATTAATCCATTGAACTGAGCAAATTAGGTATACTTTTGCACTACACATCACTCATAAAGTAAAATTATGCCTCTGAAACTGTGCTTTTGAAAAAGGAAAGCCTTGAACCATAAAGAGAGGGCCACAAATTATCAACATGATGAAAATGTTTGCTTTAGTTCCAAGCCAGTCATGAGTATATGAGTATTGATTCACGTAGGGCTACTGAAAGTACCCTTACTGCCAATGAAACATGCTTAGGCTTGCATAATTAATCTAGTAATTTCATACACTGCTAACTCAGTGAACTACAAGCAACTCACAGCCAGAACAGGGAACTGAAAAAGAGACTTTTGTTTCAATTTATTTAAATTGCATGTATTTTTCTTACTCTCTTTACCAACAAATATCTTTTTATCTAAATAGTCTATACTGCTATAGACCAACACAACTAACAAATGCATATGTAGATGATCAAGTTACATAACCTGATGCCAGCAAGTTGCGCATTCCTCAAATTCCAAGAGAACAGATGTAATGTACCTAGGCCTAAACTTAGCCCCTGCATGCTGTTTTCGTATAGTTTACCCAAACAGCAGACAGAAATACCATCAAAAAGGAATATCTGATTACTCAGCTACCAAATGTTTCCAAATCAAAGTCCAGGGAAACGCCCCTGACTCTAGGAGTATCAGGAGAAAGGACAATAGATCTAAAGTCCCAAACTGCAAATCCATACTTCCCACTTCTCAGAGTTTTGTTTATTCTTGTGTAATTACTGATACTATTTTTTTTCTCCTGGGTAGTAGCCACAGTTTCCATTCTTCAGGTACAGCTCAACTTCTTGGTATATCAAAAACTTTCAAGTCTTTTAGAATCCAGCAACAACCATATTTAACACAGAAGAACTAGTTATAGTAAAGATTTAGAAATTAGCGAATGCTCTTAATGCAGATGAATGAAAAAGATTTTGAATACAGGAAGAACCCCGCTGCATTAGATCGTCTAGCCAATGGAGTGCCAACTGGAAGCTCAAAGACAGAGAAAGCAAAGGTAAAAGCCTTCTTTTAACATTGCAATGCTGATTATATCAATTTTTCCTATTTTCTTTGTTATTACAGATGCATATTTTGAAATCTGGACAGTGTATACAAATACAAATTTTGTAAGAACAGCACTACTAGCCTGTGAGGACTTATAGATAGTATGGCAAGGACATTTTTAAGGCAAAAAAGAGACTTTCCTGAGTACGTCTGTTTTCATTTTCTTTTTAAAAAATGAAGGTTGAATGTAGACAGTAAAGGAACTATTAGGAACTTGATAATTTTCATACATTTCCCATCATTCTCCCTTCTGGTTTCTGTCATAGCAAAGGACAAACGATTCAGGGGAAACTCTGACAACCCAGCACACCAGACGTGAACTACAGATATTCACCCCCATAACAAATGATACCTCTGGATTTTGCCTGTGAAATAAGTCCTCCTCTGTAGCATACGCATCAAGAGGAGATCGTGGTAACTCTGGTGTACGAATTCGGGCAAGCAGTTCCTTCAGATTTTCTTCCACAATGACAGCAGCTTCCCTGGCATCTAATTCTTTCTGGAATTTCAAAACATGTAGTATCTCATATACTTCTGTAACTCTGAAACAGAACCTCCACTTAATTTGAAATATGACTACATTTAATCCAAGTAATTTGTTGTACAGAAATTATCCTTGTGTGCAACAGAACATTTGTTGAAGTTTGCTCTTTGCTCACAAACATCAAGTCTCACACAACAATACAGCTTTGCCCCCATATCCATGGGGAATAAGTACAATTTCCTATTACAATTGTGAAACTCTGGGAAATCTCACGTTTTCCCATGATTCATGGGAAATTTCCCATGATTCCTTGGAAATCTCGCACAATCATGTGAGATTTGACACAGTTTCTGACTGCCTCAGGCCTCTGGGAGGCTTAACAACACCAGTGGAGGAGAAAGAGGAGGTTGGTCTGGTTGACCATGGATAAGTTACTGCAACTACCAGACCAGCAGATACAGAGGCACACCTGTAACATGAACTTCTTAAGTTCCATTCCATTTGATAACCTCATTGTTCAAAAACCACGCTCCAATGTTTTGTTACCTGCAAGTCTTCTCTGATATCAGATGAGATATCTTCATATAAAGCAACTCCCCATAGGGTCACTTGCAACACGGCCCCTCCTAACAACACAGGATGAGTGCCAAATTCCCAGGACTCACTGAAGATACCTGCACTCACTGACTTGAAGATGAAGGAGAAGTTCCTGGCTTCTCCTGGCAGAATAACACCTAAGAGGATCAAAAGACGGGTACCAGGGAAAAAAAACACAGACAGAGTCCTCTAGCAGAAAGACATTTTTGGAGACCGCTTCACACAATGCTCTCATTTTGATTCACTTTTTTTAAAAATCCCCAAGACTTGTAAGGAAGCAACAGGTGTTTGCAATAAAACACCTAGTGGTTAAGGAGCCAGACTCTTATCTGTGAAGACCAAGTTTGATTCCCTTCTCCTCCATGAAGCCATCTGGGTGACCTTGGGCTAGTCACAGCTCTCTTCTGAGCAATCACAGCCCCACCTACCTCACAGGGTGTTCTGTTGTGGGGAGAAGAATAAAAAAGCTTTGTCAGGCACTTTGAGTCCCTTAAAGGGGTGAGAAAAGCGGGGTAGAAAAGCCATCTCTTCTTCATCTTCTCCAAACCCTGTGCTTCACACAAGAATGCATAACATGGCCAGTGCTTTCTAATAAATGTAGTGGAGTATGTAAATGATGTACACAGTATCTGTCAGTAATATAGAAAGCAAAGAGGAACTGAAGAATAGAATTATGATTAGATAGCTGTTACCACCATGTTTCATACCTCTTCATGTTTTGGTGCCTCTTTACTAATTCTCTCTCCCAAGCATTGCAGGCTAAGTTTTTGGAGACATTATACAGTTCAGTTGCAACTCTTTTTGACAATGTAATGACTTTAGAAAAAGCACATCCAGGTGACTACTAAAGCCTTAGTCACACCTTCAACTTCAACCTTCTTCAGTCTACCTTTAGGTCTGAATGCTCACACTTTTTTCATTTCTATCCATTTTATTTGTGACCTTTCCATCAAGGAAAGTCCAAAGATCCACAAATAAAACAGATTCAAATGAAAAAGTGTGAGCGGTCAAACCTTAAGATGAACTGAAGAAGGTTTAAGGTGAAGGTATCACCATGGCCTACATCTGCTCTGAGCACCAATGGCCAATACTCAACGTTTTCTGCTTGGATTACATCAATAGTACTTTACTAGCATCTGTCCCTAGTACCAAACTCTTTTGCCTCACGTTCTAACAGCAGAATTGCAACATGCAGACAGAAAGGGCAGGTCCACTTTCCTCACAGGTCCCCTAAAAGGATTTGTTCAGCTTACATATAGGCAGCTCCAGCTATGGCATGAAGGTGATCAAGCAAGCCTGCTCAGTCAGATTCATCACGTTCAGCTGAAATTTCTATAAAAGTTCTCCTTCTTTTAAACACAAATATATCACAAGAAGGCTTCCAGGCTGAGCTTGAAAACAAAGGCTTCTCTTACCTGATCTGGTGTTAAAGTAAAAATTTTGCACCCTTTTCATTTTTCTCTCTTGAAAGGAAAAGGGTTGAGGAAGCCTCCGCCAATCATACCAGATGGCAGCTGTGCCATCATTGCTCACGGTGAGGACAGATTCAGCTTTCTCACCTACCAGAATTTCAAAGGTGACACGGGCAGCAATACCAATTTCACCCTATTGAGCCGAACAACAACAACACAAAAAAAAACATGAAACAATGCTTGTAGTGTTTGTATTTTGCCTCAGCATGGTAATTAATCAAGCTCAGAGTCAACAAACAGTGCCACTTCCTCATTCTACTTCATTTTTGGGTCAAACTAAGCATCCGCACACTGAGCCTTTGTTCTGAACATTCCAAGACACACAGAAGCTTATTTGCCATGGAACCCATTATCAAGTAACACTATAACCTAAATGATGTCCACAGCTTATCTTTAAAAAACCCGTTTACCTCATGGCATGCATCATCAATCCAACGAGCTGGCTGTCCACAGAATTTCAAAGATGGACCCAATATTGGCTCTGAAAACACATCTGGATATTCTTCTAACGGGTCCCTTCGGGAAAGAGCAAAAAAGTAAGAATTTTAAAAGTTAAATCATGACATACAAACAATGATAAATATCACGTTTCTCATTCCTTTCCTAAATTATTTGGAACCGGAAAACGTGCAGAAAAGGGCAATCACAATTATCAAGGGGCTGGAATACCTACCCTACGAAATCAGCCTGTAACTTCTAGGTTCTTCAGTCTTGAAAGGCAAAATTTAAGAAGGAATCTGACTGAGGTACATAAAATCCATGATGTGGAAAAGGTGGATATAGAAAAATTATTTGTTCACAACACTAGAACCAGAGGTCACTGTAGGAAGCTGATGGGCAAGAGAGTTAGGACCAACAAGGGGAAGTGTATTTTCAGTCAGACAGTCATCAGACAGGGTCAGACAAGCCGAGAGAAGTCAGGTGCATCAATGGCTATTAGAACAGATACCCAGGTACTGCCTCCAGGTTGGAGAGACAGGCAGGGTGTCTATGGAAAGAACTTACAGGGAGTCAAGAGCAGAGGCCTTTTCGCATTGGCCTTTCCGGTACGCGTGGAAGACAGCTC
>MTQE01002208.1:38401620-38422888 GCA_014337955.1 Aspidoscelis marmoratus
GCCTGCACGCGTTCCGTTTGGAACACGTTGCAGTGCGAAAATCCCTCAGGTAACTTCTGCTCTTCTGCTTAGGATGCACAGAAGCAATAGGTGGGCCACTGTGATACAGAATGTTACACTAGAGGGGCTGTGGCTCCTCTTATACTCTAAAGAAAGAGACACTGCTAAAACCTTCAAGGGAAACCTGCCCCTTCCTGAAAAATTTTTTTTGAAGGAACACGGGTCTCCTTTGCATCTCAGGTTTTAATAATGAGCTTGGATGGACATGTGGGAGCCCATTCAGGCAAAGCAGTCATTTTAATGTGTCCTATAGCCCTAGAATTCTGTGCAGAGATCCACAGGTAACAAAAGCACTAGAAATACTTTTAGAATACTTAGGGATTTCATTCTGACCTTGGGATACAGATCTCAAGGAACCACCTGTATCATCAAACTTGTGGAAACCCATTAAGACAGAGACCACAGCTCGACAGCACAACATTGCCTGGAAACAACAGTACTGAAAGTCTGATCCTTCGCACTTCTGTATTCTTGCCAGGAAAACTACATAGATGACTCCATTTAGACCCAGGTGCTGAGCTTGTCTCAAGGGCATATTTATCTCTACCTGCACTATTTATCTAGCGGACAAGGGATATAGGCAACTATTTGGATCTCTCTAGTCGTCTAAGACAATACACAGAAGCAACTATTGCTTACTGCACCAGGTTCTTAGTTGTAACAGGTCTGTACTAAGCATCTGCATGTAGTATTCTAGTCAATGCAAGACGCAATGCTAAAATGGGTGTTTTTCCACTGTCACTAAAAGTACCCATTAAGTACCCATAAATGGTCTAGTGGTTACGGAGCTGAACTCTTATCAGGGAATACTGGGCTTGATTCTGCACTCCTCCACAAAGCCAGCTGGGTGATCTTGGGCTACTCACAGCTCTCTTCTGAGCTCTCAAAGCCTCACCTCATAAGGTGATCTGTTGTGGGGAGAAGAATAGAAAGCTTTGTTAGCCGCTTTGAGTTCCCTTAAATGGCTGAGAAAAGTGGGGTAGAAAAGCCAACTCTTCCTCTTCTTAACTACTGTTATTTGTAAAAAAACAAAATGTATGCTTCCTCTAATAAGAAAAAGAAGGAACACAAGGGCAATTCAGTCACCTTAAGGTCTAGGCGATTAGAAGTCTAGAAATTCTGAGAGGAACTAAGGGTTTTTTTCACTGGCCTCCCTTAATCTGGATCTAAGATGATCTGGATCTAAGAAATGGGTCCTTCAACTAATCCGGATCTAGTAGATCCGGATTAAGGGAGGGACCTGATGCGTCCCCACGGGTAGCGCAGCACCCAACAGCAATGGATGCTAGCCTGCCAACAGTGGAAAAGCCGGACCACCCATGTGGCGGATCTGGATCAACCCATGTGGGGCCCGCCCATCACCCCAGGTTTTTTGCGGGAGACAGGGGGTGCCATCTCCATAGACACTCGAGAGATTCTTTGAAGATTCTCCAGAGCGGCTCTGGAGCAATCTGCCACAAACTACAAAGGTCCTACAAGGTAGGATTGACACTGCTCTCATGTGGGTTCTTTTGCGGAGCCTGTGCTATTCTTTGGAGCCGGCTTCGGAGCTTTGGGGCACCCCCCCATGGGGGCACCCCTCCCCCCGGAGCCCCTCCTAGACCCCATTGCCTGATCATGGTGGAAACATGTTCCATATAATCCGGATTTGATGCCTGAAGACCCCATTGTGGAGAAATCCGGATTATAAGTTCTGAAGGACCCGTATGATCTGGATTGTGATGCTGCTCCATTCACAAATGCAGAATTAATGGCAGCATCTGCATGGTGGAATAAGAAGGAGAGTTTTTCATGCAATTTCCATAGTACTAACCTGCTACCTAATTACTCCTTGGTGCTGTAGCTGTCTTGAGCCTCTTTAAGGCAGTTCAGTCTTCTCAAATAGACGTTCAGCACTGATACACCTGAACCAGTTTGGTCTAGCGGTTAGGGAGCCAGACTCTTATCTGGGAATACCGGGTTCGATTCTGCCCTCCCCCATGAAGCCAGCTGGGTGACCTTGGGCTAGTCACAGCTCTCTTCTGAGCTCTCACAGCCCCACCTACCCCACAGGGTGTTCCGTTGTGGGGAGAAGAATAGAAAGCTTTGTCATCCGCTTTGAGTCCCCTTTAATGGGTGAGAAGAGCGGGGTAGAAAAGGCAACTCTTCTTCTTCTCTTCAGGGATGAACAATTCACAGAGAAGGACCAACAGGAAAAAAGGGTACTTGATGTTTCTTGTTCCTACTTACTACATTCTGTAAATCCTTGAGCAACTGAACCTCAAGGTGATCTCAGGAGACAGGAAAAAAGACGGTGATCACACTACAGCTAAGTTATTACGTTCCTATAATTTATTCTGATTTTTTTGCAAAGGCAAATAGGTTTTTATTCCTAAGCTCTTTTGAAGATATTTTTTGCTTATTAAGCGACTTTGAAGACACTACTGATTTCAGAGTCTGGTGTTTTTACACTTTATTTCTAAAAATCAGTCCTTTCACAAACACGTTGAGTGACATGAAAGGGGTATGGAACTCATGCTGCCTTCAAAGTGTTCTTTTTTGTCCACTAACCCAAATGTAACTTACTGGACTTTCTCTTCTTCCGGAAATTCTTTTTCTTCCACATCATAGGGTGTCAAACGCTCTGCTGACACGTTGGTGAAGGGCTGACTTTTGCTAACAACTTCCAAGCCATCCAAATCCTTTACTCAAACAGGCAGGGAGGAGGATAAAAAAAAAAAGAGTAAGAAAAAAAGTACTGTGTTTCCATTATTATTGCTGCCATGTGAAATAAAAATAAAAAATGAAAGAAAAAATTAGAATAGCCAAATAGATTTTGGGTTAGCAACAAGATGAGGATTTACAAAGGTTATACTTCACAGCAACTGAACCAAGTATCACTGTACCGGGTTGTAAAAATCCAGCTCTTCTAAGATCTCTTTTAGCTCATTTCGCCGTTGCTTTAGAAACAGACTCTTCTCCCAGGCACGACGGAATGGCAGGCATTTGGGAGGCCTCGTACCTGTGGGATTACCCATACATGACCTATAGATACACACACTAAAAGCTTAGGCGCTTTTTTATGAGGAGCTTAGACATTTCTCTACAGACCTCCATTTATGATGTACTGAAGGTACAGTTACGGATAGCCTCCCAGTTCATCTAAGACAATATAAGCATACACTCTACCTTGACGCTTATTTTTTGAAGTCCACACCCTATTACCACCCCACTATTTCTGAAGAGCCTGAAGTCACCGAATACAGAAATAAGAACTCTTAGTAAAATGCTTAGATTTTAAGAGAAACCAAAACCTCAGTGGTCAGAATTCCCTCCTTAGCTTCCGATAAATGTTTCTCAAGATTAAACATACTAAGAGTTCGTGGGCCTGTTCACACCTGGCCTTATTCTGGAATATATCTCAGGATAGGGGTCTGCGGTCTACATGGTAATGCAGACTCTGGCAGGCCTCACTTGGGGCCTGCTGTAGCCTGTACTAGCATGCGGATAGCAGACCCCTATTCCAGGATATATTCCAGAATGAAGCCAAGTGCAAACAGGCCCCTTATGGCATCCGTTTCATTTTCCACACAATACAGAATATGATTCTTTTTTAAAGACTGTTTAAACAAACTGTACTCATGAAATCTCATGCCATATTAATGCCATAATTAAGAAATAATAAATAATGAAGTGCAATCATCCAGTTAATACCAGGATAAGTAGTAATTGTACTGTATTTATCATTCAAATGAAAGCCATTTTTGTTTGGGGAGACTGAAAGCAATCTTATTAATCTGTGAAGCTGCCACTGAGCTGCACAAATCTTCTGAAACAGAGATCTTACTGTTCTCACCATGGGTACAATAAACTGATGACGATGAACCTTAGATCATTTTGCTCTTATGTTTGAGGATCACCATATACACTGCTTACTAAACACTCTACCTAGAAGGAATTTTGATCTCATAGATATAGTTGGCACACAGTTATCTTACCAGTATTTATAATGCTCTGGGTCCAAAAATAAACAAGATTGTGTTGTGATGCTTGCTACTGTCCAAACACATCCTGATGCATAAACAAAGTACAACCAAGCAAGAAGTGATATCACCCTTTGACTTTATCCTTCCCATACTCATATCTGGAACACTGTAGGTTTCTGACAACTCACCCATTTCCTTCCAGATGATGTTGGGTTTCCCAATGTGAGTGACTTCATCTGGGAACCCACGTTCAGTCTGGCTCAGTGTCAATGTCAAACCAGTGATCTCATCCCCAATGTGTACAGGCTCCTGCCAGAATTCGGTCCCTTGATGGCCCTAGTTAAAAAAAAAAAGAAAGGCAGCAGAAGCTCATATTGGCATGTTTCAGTTTTGTGACAAAGGACATTACATGCAAAATAAAAAAAAGACTGGAAACTAATGGAAAGCAAAATGTGGAGTGAAAAAATGATTCAGGATTTTACAGAACTGTTCAATTAATTACAGCAGAACTGACCTGGTCCCTAGCCTACTTTTATTTAATTTCCTGTCCCATTCAATACTCTCATATCTCAGAATAGGTTACAACAATTATGTTACTCTACCCATTTTTTAAAAATTCCAACCAAAACAGCTGACCCAAATTAAAACTTTTTACAAGGCTACAAGCACAGTGTTGCCCATACCAGGTAGGTGGGTTGAATTTTAAATAAGTTTTAGGCATATTTTATATATTTATTGCTGTGATCTGCCCTGGGACTCTTGGGCAAAGGGTGGGATTTAAATTCTTAACTAAATGAAAAATAAAAGCAAGATGCAGCTAAACAGACTATCTGCACAATGAAAGAAAGCTGAGGTAAATTATTGGTTTACAACACTTCCCTAACCTCCTGACACAGCATGATGGTATTTTCATCTGAATTCAAAACCAATGTGGGCCAGATTGCTGTTGGTGACACCACAGACTGCAGAACATCAGGATAGAGCAAGGTTGCATGATTCAGATCAGTGCAGCATAGGATATCCCACGTTGTCCTAGACATCTGTGGTATCTCACAGTAATCCACTGATGTTAAACTCCCCTTGCAGTGCAACCGTATGCATGTCTACCTAGGTTACATCCAAATAGAATTTAAAATGGCAGCTCAAAAATGGCTTATTAGCAGTAGCAATCACAAACTAACGTCCCCATCCAACCTCTCATCCACATTTCAGATTCATCTTCCGGCCTTTAACATGGATGAGAAGTGGAATGGAATTCAAATGTCCACCTGCTATTACCTTTTAGCTACCTCTGAAACTTTTTAATGCATGCAGATGCATCCTCAGAGGAGACCCTACTGAGTTCAGTGAAGTGATTGCAAGACTGCAGAACTTAACAGTCTTAATTTTTCTTAATAAGATTGACTTACTGGAATTATAGGTCACACTCCTGAGCATTTATAAACCTTCAATCTGCATTCAATATTTTTAATGTTACAACAATTGTCAATGGATAACGGTTAGTATAGCCTGCATTGCATTCCGCCTTCTATTACATAGCCATGGAATCTCACAGAAGCCTCATCAGAAGTTACCCTAAGGAAACGGCAAATTTAAGAACTATCACCTTTCCAGCATATAGAGCAGAAAGACTGAGATCAATTAGAGCGCGTTGTTCCTGGGTTTTCCTATAATCGTCTGAATTGTTCATTAACAGCTCACTTTCTGATCTCTGGAGGCGGTCTTTCAAAAAAGAAATAAAATAGTTACACAAGAGCCCACACTGCTACAACAGATGTTATGTGACCACTCAAGACAGCAAATGCCAATTATTCCAAACATTTTAATCTTCCTTCCAGCCCAAGCCACTATCAGGTCTGCAATGAGTGCTATCAATCCTTTCCAAAACTTATAGAAACCATTTTATTTGAAGAGCTCTTCTGTTTTAGGTTTGATCCTCATTCCTGCAGTAACCCGAAGTCAGAACAAGGGCAGGAAAGCAGAGAGTCACAAGCAAACAGCTTCCATATCCTTGCAAAGCCCCTGGTTGTAAAGACGCTCAAGTTAACTTTTCTCCCTTTCATATTATTTCCAATAAAGTTGCGGTTCTGCTTATGTTTTATTTACCACATAGTCTTCTCTGCTGCTCCTTCCTGAGTGCCATATTGTAATGCCAGTTCTGAAGTGCCATGTGCTGTGAGGGAAGCATGTGGGTCTCCTTCTTTTCCTCATGTTTCTCCTTATATTTCCCCAGAACTTGGATTGTGCTCCTCAGCTGTGAATCATCACGAACCAGTCTCGCTGTCTGAGCAAGTAGCGACAGGATACAGAAGTAACAAATGTATCATATTTGCCACTTTCCCCAATCAGGTGAGCTTTATCATTAGTTAATTTCCTCAAGCGGAGGCCACACTCTCAGAAAGAAATGCTAGCTCACCACAGGGCCCAAATGTAAAGACAAGCGTTTTAAGGTGCCTCCCAACTTTCCAGCAATGTGGAATAGCAAAATTAAAGAGTGGGCTGCTATGATATTTTTGAAAAGGAAGATAGATGCCTCCTCTATAATTTGAGTCATGTCAGAAGACTACGCAGAAGAAATAAATGCTGCAGGTTCCCAGAAGTTAAAGTTACTCCACTGTGGGAAGGAGCTGAAACATAAGACATCCCTTGTATCACTCCAGTCACCTAAGAAAATTAAGTCAAAATCAGAATTCACAACTTGCTGGGGGGTTTGCTTTCCAGACCATAACACAACTGGATCACTCTGTGGCTGTGTGTGTCTATGTAAAACAGAAATTGTGTGTGTAAAATAGAGGTTCTGTGTGTTACAAACAAAGCAAGTGAAAGTAACTCCTTTATGATCTTCATGAGCTATAGATTGTAAGGTGAAGACACAAGACCAACAGTAATGGGAAATAATTCTATCTGAAAATAACATCCTTCTCCACTATGAAGTTGCACACTCCACTTTAGCGACTACAGTACATTTGTTTTTGTGCCACAGGCGTTGTCTGCAGTAAAGCCAGCTTGAATTACAAACTTAGACAGTTTTTGCAGGTACCTCTGTAAATCCAGATTTAGAGGATTCAGATCTTTGAGATGTGGTCTTCCCCTGAATCCAGTCCTGAAAGATCCACATCTCGGCAAGGAACCCATACGTCCACATGGGCCCACTAGCACCCAATGGAAATGCTAGGTGGGTGCCAAACAGGGGCGCCGTTAGGGTACCATAGCACCCATCCTGGTGCTCCATTCAGCCAAGGTGGAAGGGCCACTGGTGGCGTGGCACAATTGGCCAGTGCCAACATCAATCACGGCGTACATTTGCCAACAAGAGTGCGTGGCAGAGAGTCACGGCTTCATAGCTGCTTATGCAGCAACTATGAAAAACTGTGCTCAACATCGTAGTATGCTACAGAGTCTGTGCAGACCTCAGTAGCTGTGAGTGGCACGGTGTGGTGGAGGCGGAGGCACCCAACTGCAAATGCGACTGCTGAGCACGTCCCTGGACCCCATCGGCCTGGTAAAATGTGTGGACACACATCCTCTGATCTGGTCTTCATGGCTGAAGGCTAGATTGAAGACACCATTAAAGGGGTCTACAGTTAATCTGGATTTAAGAAGAAGAAGAAGAGTTGGCTTTTCTACCCCACTTTTCTCACCCATTGAAGGGGACTCGAAGCAGCCGACAATGCTTTCTATTCTTTCCACAACAAAAACACCCTGTGGTGTAGGTGGGGCTGTGAAAGCTCAGAAGAGAGCTGTGACTAGCCCAGGGTCACTCAGCTGGCTTCATGGGGGGGGGGGGCGGAATCAAACGCGATATTCCCCGATAAGAGTCTGGCTCCTTAACCACTAGACCAAACTGGCTCACAGATTGTGGGAAGATAGCATAAAGAAAAATCACAAGGGTATTTTGAGGTGTGATCCTGGGACCTGACACTGGGACCCTCACACATTTATGTGTCGGGCGTGACTGTAGCTTAAATCACCTAACTGGTATTGGTATCTGTTTGTAGGTTGGTATCTCAGAAGACCAAACTGGCTCATTTAACCCAGATTTCACCAGCACTTGTGGGGACAGCACAATCAGGATGGGTACCTAATGGGTTCTTCAGTGCTAGTGCAAAAACAGCCTTCATGACCATTTCTCTTTCATAGAATGTTGTGGGGTTTTCTTGGTTCCAGAACCCAACTGCTAAGTTTTCCACTGGCAAGGGTAATTTTCTTTATGCATTTCCAGTAACTCTGCCTGTAGAACAAAAGGTGAAACAAACCTCAAAATCTTCTCTTTTTAAGGCTTCTCTTTTGAATTCCTGGAGAGTTCCTAAAATACTGTGAGGGAGAATATATCCACTGTTATCAACCAGCGGTCCTTCAACTCCTGGAAGTAAAACATGCCCCATAAATGAAAACGCCTTTTAAATGGGGTCACAATACACTCAATAACGTCACAAACAATTTGAAAAAACTTAAATATCTAGTACCAAGATTATATGACTGCAAAACAGAAGTTGGAGATTATACCAGAATAATTCAGCGTTTTCTTGGATTCATTTGTAAGAGCTGGATAAGCAACCAGGAAGTGTGATTTCTTCCCATCCTCCTGGGGCCTTGATTTACGAATAAGGAAATTCTTTGTTACTCGAGGTTTCTCTTTTTCTTCTGGTTGAAGGCGTGAAGTGTGGAGCTATAAAAACAAAATGCACACCCGATGAACAGTACATCCTCATTCTCCTACTAAAGACAGAAGCTAAAAAATTGTCTAAAGTCAAAAATACCAGAATTAAAGGCCAAGGAATCAAATGAATGCTGTAAGCACCAGGATAGAAAGAAAATATTTTGCATACAACAATTAGGTAGAGTATGAAATTTGTTACCACAAGATGTGGTATCAGCCACCAGTTTAAACAGCTCAAAAAGGAGACGTAGACTAATAAATAAAAGACAGCACTGTGAACGGCTACTAGTCTGATTTTTGTATGAACTTCTTTTGCACAGAAGGTTCTTTTGAAAGGCGAGCTATTTGGAGACTGTGGGCTTCCCAATGTAGAAGTGAGTCACGTTGACTAGATGATTCAATCCAAGTAGGCATTCCTTAGGTTCTGCATCCAACACTAAGGCTGCATCCAGGTGCTAATGACTTATTCTGCTATATTTGGATATTCCTGAGTAAAGCATGAATTTTCCAGAATATCCAAACAAAGCAGAATAAGTAACCAGCATCTGGATGCAGCCTAAAATACAGCTAAAGCCGCAGTCACACAGCCTAACCAGATAGTTTGTCTCAGGGGCATAAAGGGAAGTCAGAATGCTTATGGTTTGGAACAGCCTGGTCTTATCTACTATGCCACCACTGCCGCCACACCCAACTGAGCCTTCATGGAACCCCTTCACCTGGTAAAACGTAAGCATCAGCACGGCACAGGGATGGCATAGCAGGGACAGCTTAGTGGGAGGCAGAAGGGGGCGTGGCAGGGAAGGGCAGCATGGCAAGGGGTGGTGGTAAGGGGGAACATCCCTTGTGCCACCAGCATGCTGAAGCTCACCAGGCAAAGAGACTCATGAAGGCTCGGTGTGGCGGCAGCAGCAGAGGAATACTGAGGCATCAGCAGAGGTGTTGACGGGAGTATTGGGGAGGTGGCATTGTCAGAGTTGGGTGGCAGGGCTGGGTCTTATCTAATGGCTGCCCTCTACACCACTGCTGAGCTGAACAGCAGCCCTGTGCCTGCATCCATTTCTTGCCAAAACAGACTCAGTGCTGGGATTATCCAACTGCAGGATAGTTCCATGACTCAGAGAAACCATAAAAACACTTTGGCATCGGGGCTATGAGCTCCGCACGTGGCTTCTGTCCTTCTAAAATATAAGATGTGACTGCAGTTTGAGTGTTATATCCCCAAGGGATGGGTACAGAGATTTTACCTTTCTCTCTCCTCCCATGGGACTGAACGGAGGCCAACTTCACTTTTAAAGAACCTCAGCTTAATGCTGTGTTAAGACCAGGAATCTTATTTTAAGCAGAACAAAATTACGGAAGACATCCCCTCACCTTTTCCAGATCCTCCAACTTAATTGCGAGGGCTTGTATTTCATCTCCTTGTAGGACGCAACTCACAGGCTCCGGCTCTTCTGGAACGGGCGAGGAAGGCTGCTCAAGCGTTTTTATCCTTTTCTTTTCTGAAACACAGTTGCTTCATTTTTTCCACTGAAATTCAAGAACCTAAGGCCACAAGATGTCCCAGAAGAAAGACTACCCAACAAACGGAAACTGACCACAAGTTCTTCCCATTCACTCCTGATATCCAGTACACCTATTAATAAAGCCTTCACACAACATGCTAGCCTCGAAGTATATATACCAAAAATATCTATTAACTGCAGGCAGGAGTGCTTGACGCCTTTGCAACTGCTTCCCACCAAACGATCACGCATTCAGCTATAACGTGGGGAGCAGGAGATCTTATGAACTTGCTTTTTATGTCTACCAAACAGAGCTTCCAGGCTAGAGAGGGCGATTTTCTTTGAAGTACTGTACTCCGGTGTCCTAATTTTTAGGAAAATACCAGCAGTGTCCTGCATCCCTTTAGTGTCCAAGAAGGCTTTATAGTGCTTTCTCTTGGACAATCACCAAAAATAACAAAGCACTGAACATCTGGCAGCCTCGTGTGCTGCACAGCCGAAGGAAAAAACTCCCCTCCTCGTTTTCCTACCAGGGGGCGTTTTAGCGATACGGGAATCCTTCTTCCCCGGCTTGTTCATGGTGACGACCTATAGCAGCTCCTGCTGCTGCGGGCGCCTCCTTGCAAACCTCTCGCCACGCGCCTCCGTGAAAGACCCGCGGGAACCGCAGCGCGAGCGAGCGAGCGCGAGCAGCAACCCGCGACCCTAGGAGCGCGCGGGACGGAACCGCCGCGTTCCCGTCTCCACGGCAACCCCTCTGCTTCCACCAATCCAGTGCGGTCCTCGGGCAACCGTGCAGCGAGCCACGCCCCCCACTCTGAACGGCGTCTCTTTCCCCGGCTAGGGTGCTGCCGCCGAACGAGCAAGGGGAACGCTGCAAGTGTCTCTGAAGACGCATGCGCAAAGCCCTTCGCACGCGCGCCTGCCCTAGTTCAAGGGCGCGTGGTCTTCAAAGCACGCGCGCGCTTGCAAGTTTAATGGCTCCCGTGGGCGCCCCGTTTTTGCTGCTGGGGAGGGGAAGCCGATTTCAGGCTGGACAGCAAGGCTGGTCCGAGAGATTTTAGTGCATCTGAACATGATTACGATGCGCCTTATGGGGACGTTATAGGGAGGATATTTGTCCAGGTCTTACATTGGGGCCTTTACCTCGCTTGCAAAAGGTGTTTTGTTCCTCTTTAGAAATCCTAATGTTCTTACTTATTTCAAGCCTGAAGCTTGCCTTGCACGACCTGCTTTTTCCGTATTTTGCAAAGCTTTGTGCTGTGAAATCTCCACATGAGGCATCAATAGAAAATCAGGCTGTATGAGCCTAACAGGAACAAGTTCTGTGAGGGCTGCACCTATTAAACCCAGGGATGCATGGATTTTAGTAAATATAATTGTGAGTCCATATCTCATCCACAAAGTATGTCAAATTTCGTATTGTCAGACTGGTGACTGCCAATACTGGGCTCAGGGGTTACCCTATAACTATGCAATATCACGATTGGGACCTGCATAAACAAACCCCCATTTCCATGTCAAGCAAGTAAAAGGTATGGGGGGACATTTATTCCATACCTAGAGCCTTTTCATCTATTGAATAACTGCTGTTACAGCCACAGGAGCCTTGTGCACCCAGTCCCTGTGAGAATGACTTCTTGTCTGATTTAGTCCTTGTCTAATTTAGGCAACAGCTACCTAAGCAAACAAAGCTTTAGATATTGTGCTGATTTCTGATGGTGGATTGGAACTGGTGAAGCAGAGGACAGGGCAGCTAAAAGGAAAAGGTAGTAGATCTAACGGTGAGATACTCTAAAGTCTTCAATTCTATATAAACCCGCACGAAAATTGACATTTCTAATGTATAATAAAATGAAAGAAATTGAGTAGACTTGGGCCACTTTTAGACAGTGGCAGGATACCCCCCTAGGAAGTGATAATGTTGGAAATCTTGTATCTGCTATTACCACCTCCTACCAAGACAGAGCTATGGTGTATTTTTTGCCCAGATGTGCACACTGGCTTCACTGCACATGAGGCTGTTTCAGCCTCCAGGCACGTGATCTGTCTGGAAGGTGAGTAAAAAGCGCTATTACTGGAGAAAGCACAGCCAGCACTGGGTTTTTAGCACTATTTGAGGGGGAAAAGTGGGGTTATGGTGAGGTTGCTTCAGATAACGGCACAATATTCCCCTGACTGAATGGGGCTTCAGACTGCCTCCAGATGGCAAGAAGCAATGTGGGATCTAAACGAAATCTTAGGATTGCCTATTGCCAGCTTCCTTCAGATGTGAGGAGCAATCACATACATAGCTTCAGATGTGTTGGCAACTTCCACAAGTGGTCCAAGAGGGACTACAAGAAGCCCTCAAGTGCCTGCCTACTTCCTTTTATTGTTCTTTGCATGTTTAACTGGCTGTCAGTAGCCCCAGCTACACTGCTTGCAAAGCTAAGCATCTGTACTAGTGATATATCAGATTTTCACCTGCTTAAATCAGGTCTACATTGGGAATATGAGGTCTGGCGTTCCCAATATAGTATTGGGAGAGTTGCAGGTTTTTACTGTGTGTTTGGAGGCAACCTCAGAATCTGGGTCACTGGGTATTGTACTATACTGTCAGTTACCCTTGCCGGTTAGAGTCTTCCATTTATAACTGAGGGAATCCCATAGCTAAGGCACCATTTTTGTTTACAGAGAAAAACAAAATGTAGAGCGAGTCATGTACAAGGAAGCAAGAAATCCATGCTCCCAAACCCATACACAGTCATCCCAAGGACAGAGCTGGTCAACATAAAGATAATAGGGCAAATATTACTGTTGTTATGTGTTACTTATTACCCAAGTCTCTAAGCATATATAACAATACATAGTGAGTTAGCACAACACAGTTAAGAAAAACACAAGAAAATTATAGCATTAAAAGTTCACAAGATAAAAATACAACAATGTTGAAATAATCTAATGCCACAGACAACAGCATCTATGCTTCAGCTTTCAAAACTCTGCCAAAAAACATGTTTTAACCTGGCACTGAAAGAAATGACAAAGTAGTTATCTGGGCAAATTATGCCATATCAAAGGAAGACCAAAAAAAAAAAAAAGAAAGAAAGAAAAGAAAGCCTATCTTATTGACATCTTCTAGCAAACTAGCAATATGTTAAGGCAGGGGTCCTCAACCACCGGTCCACAGCAAGCTGCCGCCACAACAAGCTGCCTTGCTCCTCACCCCCCACCCCACAATGGAAAAGGAAGCTGGTCCCTGGTGTAAAAAAGGTTGGGGACTCCTGTGTTAAGGTATGCCAAGATTGGGGCATGGCAGTAGACTAATGGTTCCTAGCCCCAAATCATTAACCAGGTAAGTTTCCAAAATGTATATAATTGTAACCTCACTTCGGTTTGCTATGTGAAAAGGAGAACAGAGAATCCTATACTGTTAGAGGTCTATAGAGCATGGAACTTAAGCCACAGTAATCAATGCTCTGGTAATTTCCAAATTTGACTACTGTATTGTAAGGAATGGTTAATATGATATCCAAGCTGATCTCAATGGGAAAGTTAAACTGCAGGCTAATCTAACAGCGGGAGGGAGCTTGAATGCTGAGACTTTAGTGCAACTATTCTTTTAAATTGTAGTATTCATGTACTGCTTTGCATTTTAAAAATCTCAACATAGGTCACAGGTGCATTAAGAATAAAGATGTTAAAATGAAATAAAATCACTATTTAAAATTGTGGGTTCGTATATGATAAAACTGTAGAATATACCTTTCCTGTAAAGACTTAGAGCAAAGATGCAATTATAAAAAAAAATTATTTTAAAAACTAGAGAGCTTTGAACTTTATAATTGAACTCTATAATATATCCAGAGTATTTTGAAAGGAATGTTTATTGAATTACATGAACCCATGGGGTGATTTAGATTATCCTGTGTATAGAAGAGCTAACAGTGATGGAAAAGATGAGGCTATTAAAAAAAAAAACCCTTTGTATAAAGATGTTTTCCCCATTACCAGGCAGTGATGCAGCATACTCATTGGCACTTAACAGCTTTTCTTGAGTAACCTTCAGTGTGTAAAAGGGCATAAACCATTTTGTTGCTTATGTCAGCCTACAATATTTCATTTGCCTAGACTAGGTCACTTCCTACCTGATCACTTCTAGACCTGTTTTATGGGCCTGAACAGGCATACGGACTCCTCCAATCCCTTTGTGCAAGTCCTGCCTCTCACACAATCACAAGCCACACAGATCTCTTGTGGTGGCACTCACAAGACCTTCCCATGAGCTGATTTCTAAATACTTCATGAGTGGGAATTTTACTGTTTATTTAGCATTTAAGTCCCACCCTTCACCAAAATGTCAGACTGATACAAATATAATAATATATAGAGAGCACTGATTATGCACAGAGAATCCTGCACACCCAAGCCTATATCATGTTCCAGGTTTATAACCCCGTGGGCCCATCGCTTATGCCTGTCCCTCACACAGTCTAAATGTCTCCACCAGCGGTTCTCAACCTTCCTAATGCCGTGACCCCCTAATGGAGTTCCTCATGTTGTGGAGACCCCCAACCACAGGGGCGGAGCAGCTGGGAGGTAGGAGGGAAGGGCAGCGGGAGACTCAATGCGACCCCTCTGAAAGGGTAGTTCGACCCCCAAAGGGGTCCCAACCCCCAGGTTGAGAACCACTGGTCTACACAGAAGCTTCCCAAATGTCACACAAAATGCACATGTAGTCTACACACTCTCACACACATATTGGCTCAAGCCTTAAGCCCACACTCTCCACATGTTCATACTCATACATGCTTGCCTGGCATGCCAGCTCCATGCAGACCTAGACAACCTTGAAAGACCACAGCCCCCCATTTAAGCCTGTCCCCCACGTACTAGACATCCCTTCGAATGAGGATATTCACCTCATATTCAGAAATCTCAGAAACACATCTTCCATGCCTACTCATGTATGCATTCTTTTGACCAAGAACATGCACACACGCAGGCACACAGGTACACAGCAATCAGACTGCATTCCTTGCCTGAGAGTCAGATTATAACAGTACATGCTGTATGTACTTTACTGCTACCACACGTAAACAGCAGTCATTTCACAGATCCACAAGCATCATTCTCAGCCACAGGTGACACCCTTTTACCCACTTCTGTTAACTGCAAACCGCTTCAGTTTGGTAGCAGTCACCATTTTGGAAAGCATCTCCTCCTGTTGGACCTCCAAATGCTAGGCCTGTGCTGTCAAACTCTTTACCTTAATAACTGGCTTAAACGGGAACTCAGAATCTGATTTTTTATAGAATCCAGTGTGTAGATCTGTAGTTTCGAAATTTAGTTGACAAGACACGTCCCTTTTAGTTTTCAACTGATTTTCATCTTGCCACTTCTGTATTTAAATAAATTTTAATTCATACACACATTACTGCCCATCTGAACTTTATATTTATTTTGTAATTTATTTGATTATAGAGTTTGTAATTTATTTGATCATCATCATCATCATATTAGCTTGTAATGATTTTGCTCACACAACAAGCTTTCAGCTTGCTAAAATTTATTCTCTTGTAGCCCCAGGGCCCTACAGAAACCTGTCTTTGACACTCTATTTCATTTTCATTTCATTTATTTATTTATTAGAGAAATTCTTGTTAAGATACAGGGTGATCTAATGCTTTACAAATGCTATTCAGACACGGTTCTTTCTGTAAGAAAGCCTATGGCATTAGAGCAGGTTAATTCAGGGTTTCCCAAACTATGGGTCGCGAGCAAATATTGAGTGGGCCCTGCCTGTAGAACGACACACCAACCAACCGAGCCTTTATTCATATTGGTAATGGTTAAATTTCCTAGAGGTGGGTCCCGAGTTGGTAAACTTATATTAGATGGGTCATAGCCCACACAACTTTGGGAACCACTGGGTTAATTCATAGAAAAACTGTGTCTAGCATTCCAGTCTGTGATGCGTTTAAGTACCCCTTCAAATTTTAACTCTGTTTTTAATACTTCCCAATTTTTATCTGTATTTACCCTCATTTTTAGATTTTATGTGGCAAACAGCTGCAAGAGTTTTCAAATAATGAAGTGGTATATACGGGCTTTAAATATCAGAAATAGATGAAATATTTGTTCAGAAAAGCTGTGTGTCACTTGCTTTGTGGTAATAATTCAAACAAACAAACAGCCATCATATACTATACAGATTCTCTGAGCTGAATTTCACAAAGTACAAAATACTTATAACATTTTAATCAGATTTCTATACAGTATTGACAGATTTGCTTTAACTACGTATGTCAGCATTTCCGTGCCAATAAGACAGGCATTTTCAAAAGGTTACCTGAAAATAGCAATGATTAGAAGAATGCTTTCAAGGGATCATCATTCATTCATTCTCTGTTACTAATTAAATCTTTTTTAAAATGTTATAAGCAAGCTTAAATGATTTCTGTATGATTTGCTATTTAAGAAGTTTGTTCAGTATTGAAATCTTCATTCCTAATTAATCTAACATGTAAATTTCATGTCAGTTATAATTTGGTCTAAATGTTTCACCCCCAACTCAGTTAATTGGGGCACATGAACACCAATATCTATTTAAGTAAGCATCTGTCTAAATCTTATTCATTGGTAGCTCATGGATTGGGACTACAGGATGAAGGAAAAGGCATACGGCAACACTAAAAAAAAGCCTTTGGTTATAACCAGGCATCAGTTACTTATTCCACTATATTGGAATATTCTGGAATAAAACATAGATAATCTGAAATATCCATGCTCCATTCTGGAATATCCAAATATAGTAGAATAGCTAATATCTGGATGCAGCTTCTGATTCTCCAAACACACATTCTGCTTCCTGCAGATTAGAATATGATTTGGAGAGATCAAAAGCAGCCGCTAGTTGGAAACCCCTCTCCCACATAGGCATTTGGTCTCTGTTTTTCGGTCCCTGGTGGTCCCACTGGCTCTTGTTGAGTTTGTAAATCTACCCTTATATTATTGCTTTACCCGCTTTCTGTGTTCTTAGTTTGGCATTAAGCAGGAGTGCAGTATATATGCATTCGGAGGCCCAGTACCTTTTCTTAAGGGAAGATTCCTTAACCAGCTCTCAGAAAATCCATAGTGTCAGGTTTTTAAAACTTTGCTGCATTTGCAACTGGTATTGCACTACTTTATCCTAGTTTTTAAAACCTTTTTGGTATGACCTGTGGTTGAAGCAAGAAATACATTTTGTGTTCTGCTTGTGTCTGCCCTTTGAATGCTATTCCAAATGAGTGCATTACTGTAATTTTATGTTGCACCATGGTGTGTTCTTCTGCCCACCTTTTTGATCCTTAGTTCATTCCCTTATTTCATCTGTTACTGACTGCTTTGTTCTGAAAATCTAGTTAGTGTGTAAGCATTTTAGCCTTCCTTTAACATCTTTCAGATACAGTACTTCCTGCTATTTTCTACATCAAGTTCTGGTTCTGCTCAGTCAAGTCCTGCATTCTCTGTGCATTCCATGAAAATCTATTATTCAACCACCATCTGCTATTATTCACCACCACATACTTTTCTATCTGTATGTTTTTCCTTCTCTTCCAAACAGTCTTATTCTTTTTTACTGCCTTATCTCGCTTGCTCTTGTTAGGGCTTGTGCTTACTTTAGATTATAAAGTAGCAGTCACAAGGACTTTGTCTAGTTGTCTTATCTACCATTTAGCTGCTGTGAAAAGAACGTGAAAAAAGTTAAGTACTATTAGTCATAAATTGGAAGCCTTATTACTTTAGGAACTTATGTGCACACAAGCATAAAATAGATTGAAATCCAGTGTAAACAGAAGCTGCAATTAAAGGAGCTGTAATTATTCCATTCTTGCCCTAGCAGTTTAGTGTGGCCTCCCAGGGTGCTCGCAATAGGTTTTAATTGCTTTACTGATTCCGTCAGCCTATATTGTTGTTGTCGTTATTCCATTACCTTAGTATGTCACCCTTCACCTAAAGGTCCCTGGGCAGGTCAAAATACAAATAGAATATATTTAAAATAGAATAGAATATATTTAAATAGAATATGTTTAAAATAGACCTCTTTCACCCTCTTTCCTCCACTGTGGCAGAACTATGTGGATGGCCTGGCTGAAGAAGTATGCTTTATCCAGGCACCAAGAAATATATAAAGCCAGCACCTGACACACCTCCAAAGTTAGGGGGGGGGGACACACACAGAAAAGACTTACTTACATGTCACACCCTCTCACCCTGCTGAAAGTAGCAAATCTTCAAGATCTCTTTCACTGTATAAGAACATAAGAGTAGCCCTGCTGGATCAGGCCACAGCCCATCTAGTCCAGCATTCTGTCGCACACAGTGGCCCACGAGTTGCACATGGGCATCTCAAGCAGAGACAAGGGCAAACCTTCTCCTGCTTTCGAATCCCAGCAAATGGCCTTAAAAGCATCCTGCCTGTCCCCCCAGCCTGAAGGATGTACTTAGGCATCCATTATAGCAGCCATTGATACATCTGTCGTCCATAAATTTGTCTAACCCTTCCTTGAAGTCATCCAGGGTGGTAGCTGTTACCACGTATGATATGTACAGTATTTGTTTGGCTGCCTCTAGAGTCCACATAATCTTTTCACTGTACTCAGCCATTTTAAAATTACTCATGTTAGCAATCATTCTATATTGTCCCCAAGCAAGAGCAGAATAGTGTGTTTTAACCCTGCAAAGTATGCTGATTAAGCTATTGCCTTGAGAATCTCCATCCGCAAGACCGCCATCACCCCATGTTGGCTGCACAGAGAACCAATAACGTGCAGTAATGGACTTCCATAACTGCAAAATTCATGTTGAATTCTCACTCATATTCTCAAAAGTTCTCGCCAAAGTAATCCAGTCTGGAATGTTATCGGAATAAGACTCTTCCGCTGTGATAGTTCTTTTCCCCACATTAGGTTTACTACATTATATTGCTTTGAAATGTCCAAACATCTACGTGAGATAGGTAAACCTGTCTGGCAATTTGATGACAGTTCCACACTACTCGCACAAAAAACACCCTGTCCAGAAACTGCTTTTGTCTTTTCTAACATTTGAAGGAGAACTGTGTTTTGACATAAAAAACAGCAATACACTATGCAGCTGCCTGCTCATTCCCTGTGCTGTCACACTGTGATCCATTTATGCATATTCAGGAGCTGTGCTGGGAACAGTTAACCTACACAGATGTCTGCTATTTATTCTGTAGAAGTATTGATATTCTACTTTTCATTAGATTTCCACCTTAGAAGAGCAGGAAAATAGATAGCATAGAATAGCTCTCTTATTTCCTATAAAAGCAAAGCTGCACCCCAGGACCAAGACATAATTGTAACACATTTTCTAATTAAAACTTTCTATCGGATAACTGAGATGAAGCTTAATAAAACAGGATGATACTGATTTGAATCTAAGACTTCCAATCTGCTCCAATCTGCCATCATATTTTTAATTATTTCAGAAGTGAATTGCCTCTGAGGGTAAACTTTCCCTTATCCCAAAGGCTGATGTCATAATAGAGGCGAGTGTGAGTCCTCAGCTGTGGGATCACCTAACAGGCTTCTAGCAGATCAGTAAGTCAAATGCCATCTCGAAGCATCACACCACACCTTCAGGCAGGCTGTCATTTTAATTTTTTTCCCATTTAACCTACCATGTTCTTTACCTTTTAAATTTTATTTTGTCTGAAGGAACAATTCTACTGTTTCTCACTGGCATTACAGAAGGCCAGCCAGCGTTGATTTGCCTTTAGCTTCTTGCAGAAGCAACGTGTCAACCCTTTTTCATTCAGAGGTAGAACTTGCCAGGAAATTAAGTATTTGGTTTATTTTTTTTATTTGAATTCTTAATAAATACAATGTTTTTTTCAAAAACGCAATAGAAAAATTTATTTATTTATTTATGTGCATTTTTATCCTGCCCAATTCCCGAACGTCTCAGGGCGGGTTACAATATTAAAAACAAATTCTAACATTAGTACCATTGAGTAGTAAATAAATTTGTGGAGCAGCAATGCAGAGGGGTAACGTTTCCCAGTATTACTGGAGCTATTTCTTTTTTAAAAAACTGAGTTTCTCTATGCCAAAGTGTTAGAACTTGTTTGGGAGGCTAAAAAATGTTTTTCCAAAGTCTGTATAGCATCCATTAGGGACGTCCCTGCTGCCACCGGTCACGACCCCTGACCTTCAAATTCACCTTTGCAAATGTTAACGAAGCTCCAAATGAAGGCACAAAAGATTTTGAAGGTCAGTCTTCCAGTCAGGGCAATATTTGATTTGAATATTTGAAGTTTCAAACATTAAGAATTCATACAAATTGTGAAGCTCATGAACATTTTTCACCCACCCCTAGCACCCATTAATTAGGAGTGTGCATGAATTTTTTTTTTTGCATTTGCATTTGAGTCGAATCGAATGTCAAAACATTCTATTTGATTTGAATGTTTAAAATCCAAATGTAAAAAAATCCAATTCAAATCTGTAACATTTGAATCTATTTGTTCAAATGCTAGAGTCGTATTTAAAGATACGAATGTCAACAACATACCTATCTGCACGTTCCGTATGCATCCTGTTTCCATCCCATATTAAAGCACAAATATGTATAGTATTTGTACAGATACGTATGTAATATTTGTAATACATACGTATCTGTACATTCAGATCATTCAAACGAAATCCATTCCAGTGTCTAAATTCGAATGTTATTAAATCTGGTTCAAATTCAAATCCCAACATGTGTCAGATTTGAATGGGATTTTCAAATTTTTGAATAGTTGTGCACATCCCTACCATTAATGGACCCTATGTGATCATAAATGTTTTACAACAGCTCAGTCATAACATCTTTTCCCCCTGTTCCCTTCAAATATTCATTACAAGCCAGTCCTATAATTTTTGATAACACTCATTGATGTAGAGCAGCGGTTCTCAACCTTCCTAATGCCGCGACCCCTTAATGGAGTTCCTCACGTTGTGGAGACCTCTAACCATGGGGGTGGGGCAGCTGGGAGGTGGAAGGGCGGTGGGAGACTCGTCGCGACCCCTCTGAAAGGGTAGTTCGAC
>MTQE01002208.1:38437062-38447067 GCA_014337955.1 Aspidoscelis marmoratus
ATGGGTACTTAATGGGTACTTCTAGTGACAGTGGAAAAACACTCTATGTGAACTACTGCCCTTGCTACAATTTTTGTAACAAAAGTATCCCATGTTTACTTGGATTTGTTTTGTCAGATTCGATGGCTCCCAGACAGCAGAATCTTTTTTTTAATCTCCTAGGTAATACAAGTAGATTAGACAGCTCTCAGTTGTAATTTTCTCATATCACACAAACAAGTTTATCTAGGAGTCCATCTGGTTCAGATCTTTGCTATACTATAAAATGGGAAGAATGACCTTGTTCTTAAAAATAAACCAGAATGAAGAACCCTAGCATTTACTTATAGTCTTTATTCTATACAGTGTTTTCCAGTCTAATCCTACAAAATACTTTGTATAAAATTAAATTCTTAATATAAAAATGAGAACTCCAGCTGGATATGCTGGCTGGGCATATTCAAGTTAAGGGAATGAACTTCCTAATGGTCCAGCACCCAGAGCGAAAACTCAGGTCTCCCTCTGCACTGCAGTCTTGCTTCATAATACTAGAATTAATAAACGGGAGTCCAATGAAGCTCAGGCGGACGACGCTCGTTTAGGTTTTAAAACGACTCTGGTTTCTGTGCTGTGATTAGCATATTATTAACACGAGGAGGACCCAGGCGGAGGCAGATCATTCACTTCCGGGGTCACACAGACAACTGTCAACTCGCGCGAATGGGAGACTGACTTCTCGCCCGCCGGCGCATGCGCGAAGGGATTTAACGGCGTTCTTCGAACTTGCTTCTTGATCCTTCCGCAAACTTACGTGAATGTAGAGTGCGGCTTCTTCTTCGGAAGGTCGACTGTGGAGCTGGGCGACGGCTGATGATCGAATCGCCCGAAGTCCAAGGAGAATCCTCCGCCTCAGCTTGCACAGAGCGCCCATTACCTCGTCCTCTTGCGTGAGAGGCCCGCCCCCCTCCGAGTGCGTCCGGGATCCGCGCATGCGCAGCTAGTAGAAATGAGGTGGATCGCTGTGCTGGTGAATCACCGACCCAACTTGGGGCAAGAGGCGGGTTAAGTGGATGCTTTGTTTGCGCGTGTCATGCACTGCAATCAAAAAAGAAGTTACAGGGCATCTTCCTGAGAATGCAAACGGTTAGGATTGGAGAGATGAGGAAGCGTGTGGTTCACACCTACTAAGCGTCGTCAGTACAGTTGCCCACAGCAAGCTGGTAGCTGCTCCAAACGGGATCACATGTGGATGCAGAGAAGAAGAGTTGACTTTTCTAACCCGCTTTTCTCACCCGTTTAACGAGACTCTTCTCCCCACAACAGAACACCCTGTGGGGTAGGTGGGGCTGTGAGAGCTCAGAAGAGAGCTGTGACTAGCCCAAGGTCACCAAGATGGGTTCGTGGAGGAGTGCAGAATCAAACCCAGTACTTCCAGATAAGAGTCCAGCTCCCTAAGCACAAGACCAAAGTGGCTCACGTATACTGGTGATGGTATAAATGTGCTAATGTGGTTGCCTGGACAAAATAGACGGTCTTTAGGAACCCCCTGGCTTGGTGGATCAAAGTAGAAAAGTTGTGTCATAAATAACTGTGCTGTGTTCACATGGCACATGCTGTTGCGGAGGTGGCACGGACCCCCATGGAGAAGAAGAGTTGGAGTTTCTACCCCGCTTTTCGCACCCATTTAAGGGGACTCAAAGTGGCTGACAAAGCTTTCTATTCTCCCCACAACAGAACACCCTGTGGGGTAGGTGGGGCTGTGAGAGCACAGAAGAGAGCTGTGAATAGCTCAGAGTCACCCAGTTGGCTTCATGGGGGAGTGCAGCATCAAACCCAGTATTCCCAGATAAGAGTGTGGCTCCCTAACCACTAGACCAAACTGGCTTTCTCTAAGTGTGTTCCAGGCTATTCATACCTGAGACAGGCAGAGTGAAGAGGGTGGCCCAAAGTAAGAATGAAAACCCCTGAGAATTTTGGGTTCAGCAACTCCAGGCATCAGATCCCAGAGCAACATGGGTCTTCTCACCTGTAGGAGGGATCAGTTAGAAGAGGAAGTCAGCTTTTCTACCGCGCTTTTCTGATCCTCAAGGGGACACAAAGCGGCTGAAAAACTTCATGTTTTTCTCCCCACAACAGACACCCTGGTGGGGCTGTCACAGCTCCAGGGCCACCCAACTAGCTTAATGGAGGAGTGTGAGATCCAACCAGGAGACTGATAAGGGTCCCACACTTTAACCACAAGACCAAACTGGCTTTTAATAGGTATGAATCTGAGAAGAAAATGAGGACACAGAGTTGTGCACTGATAAGATAACTTAGGGTGGCTATATAAGCAGATTTTAGGAAAAAAAATCTTTTAAAAATATAGACAAACATATACTAATAACATGAAGAGTCATAATGCCAAATAATTGTAAATAATAAAATAATGAATAAAAGTAAGTTGTCAAAAAATTATCCTCAACTTGCCTCTCTTCTTGTTAATGTTTTTAACCAATATTGTATATACAACTTCTAAGCTAATTTTGGGTATGAAAAATTTAATTCATTATCCAATAAAACTTCCATTTTTTAACAGCTCCTGGACACCATTGTTTTTGAAAACCAGAATCTGATATGCTGTTGTGTCACTGATGGCAGTATTCCATGAACTACCACACCCATTAATGGCCAAGTTATTATACAGAATTCTGGGCTCAGCATGACCCTTTTGCTCAAGATCTTCCTTTCTTCATATTCAACCTCCTTCCGGAATGTGTGAGTTTTATGGCCTTACCACCATCGGTGGACATACATTCTGGATAAATATGAGCTAATTTGACAGAGGTCAAATATCACCTGTGTTAGGATTTAAGATGTGTATCAAATAAGTTAGCCATGTTAATCCAAAGGCCTCATCACACTTCTTCGGAGTGGTTCCAGCCACTCCTGGAGAGGCCTGTCCACAAACTGTGACCACTGTCCTAGAGAATCCCAGAGTTTGCTACAGCTGCCCAGGTCTTCACTAGCTTTGGACAAGTATAATCTTGTGTACAGCTTGATTTTTCTCAGTTACTATTTATTTATTTATTATTTATATTTCTATCCCACCCAATAACTGAAGGTCTATTGACCATGGCAATGTCTGGGCGTATGCCAAATGTTGCTGCATCCATTGCCATGCTATCTATACTTCAGGTGGTGGTGGTGGTCCAGCACCAGTATTTGAAGTCCCTCTGTATCTTCATCCTGGTAGAATGTTGGTATGCCATTCCACTGAGGTAAGTGCAAATAGGCCCCAAGTCATGGATTGACAGCATATGGCCAACCATTGCTTTGATGAGGACACTCTTAAATCAGGGTTTATTCACACTTAAATTCCATGGGACACTGTCGCATGGACATCAAGTTCAGTGATGGTGGTTGGCATTCACATTGCTAGCACCAGCACGATCCCAAACCTAAACCTATGTGAAGGCCCTCAAAGTGCAAACAATCCTCGATCACCTACATTGCCATAGCAATTGGGATGCATGCCAAGCTATTGCCATGGTGATCGCTAATGTGGCTTGCTACTGCACAGCTGCAACTGCCCATTCCATCCTCATGCAGCTTTTGAATATGGAAATAATGCAAACAATGCACCTAGAGGTTTACCAGGAGCATTCTAGATGATCAAGATGGCGCCGGGCAGCTCTGGGACAGGGATAGCAGCACTGTGTGCTCTATCTCAGAGTGTACCAGGCTGTCCTGGGGCGTTTCTGCACTTAGCTTCTCATCTGCTGGATAGGAAAGGTGTATTTCCTACTAACGTGCACTAGTGTTTGCCCTTGGGAATGCTAGTACACGACAGACCAGGTCCCATACGCTTGGAGACTTACTGGTGTCCGGGCCCCACCATCTTCTTTGTGGAGCCTGGCATGACTGCGTGTGCACTGTCACCATGGCAACAGTGATGCCATGCAGATGCAGTGTCACATTTGGGGTGATCTGAGGTACCAGCACACTTGTGCAGCACCTGATATGACCCCTAGCACCAGAATGGTATGGATGGGTGCAGTGCTGGACAGAAAAGGTAAGCTTCAAATAAGGGTTGGGATCTGTGTAGTGCACCACTACTAGTAGATGACAGAGTAACATTTGGTTAGGCAGGAGATGTTTCTGGGTGGAAAACGCCGGCACGTGCAGATGCTCCTTACCAGATGTTACCCTATTGAACAGGCACTCTGTTTCCCAGGGCTGAACTCGAACAGATTTCTATTAAAAGTACAGAGAGAAGAAATAGAGACTTCCTTATGAACAGATTTATTTCTTTTTAAACCTCAAAACATATTTAAAAACATCCAGATGAAATGATACTGGCCAGACATGAATTGGAGGGTGGCATAAATCATATGATTACTTTACAAAGATGTAAAACCCAAGTACAGTATAGTTTCTCCCCGTCAGCCATTTGTTAATTTTGGGTGGTCCCGCCCGTTCAGTCTATAAAAAAAAATTACAATGAAGAAAAAGAAAATATATATTTGAAATAACTCCTATGTGCACATTTTTCTAAGAAGAGTTCTAACAGCCAGCAGGTGGCAATCTGTACCTTTTGAAGGCCCTGCCCTTGGCTGCTAGAGATTGTCCTCTCAGAATGGTGTGCAGATGTCAGAAAACAGGAAAAATAGACTAATGCATTCAGTTGACTGCTGTAGATCTGTGGCCAGGAAGGTGATTTTTTTCCTCCTTCTTTCAGAAACAATCCACATCAAATCAAGAAAAAGTAGTTTGGGTTGTCAATTTAGTGACAACAGCATTGCACAGAGTGGTTTAACTTATATTTCTTCTGCAAGGAGCACCTAGCAAATGGCCCTAAGATGATGTTAACACTTGCATCAGTTCACCTTGCTCCTAATTGCTCCTCCCAGCCTTCTTAGACCCTGCCTGAAAGGAAATAGGCGCCAATTTTCACATTAGTCAGTCTGAAGACATTAGTGTGTAGCCCAGTGCAATTCCAGGCCTGCTTAGGCTTCTCCTGACTCCTGTAAAGCTTTTAAATGGCCTTTAAAAAAAAAGAAAACAAACCACTACTTTTTATTTGGAGGTTTGATGAAGGCAGAGGGAGCTCTAGTAGACCCAAAATCATCTTAGCCTTGCTCAGAGATGCCATTGAGTAGCCTGGCATGGTGGGTATTGCCAGAAAAGACCAGAAGCAAGTATAGCTGAATAAGTACTTGCCTTGCTCTAGCACTAAGTTTATTCAGTTGTCCCGTAAGAGGGGTGTGTGATCATTTTGGATACTTCATAGTCCTTTGCTGTACTGAGCCTTTATTCCAGGAATAGGGACCTGCCATCCACATGATAGTGCAGAATAGGTCATGCCCTGGGCATGGCCCACCATAGTCTGTACTAGCATGCAGATGGCAGATCTCAAATATAATTTGGAATATGACCCTCTGCAGAAAGGGCCATAAAACTTTTGGAACAGCATTTTGCACACCCTTGGTGGGAAGACAGAGGGAGATGTGGAGACTTAAAAGTTGATTTGGTTAAAGTTGATCTGAATCTATGTTCTTACTAAATCACTGTTCCTTCTTATTCAAGTCAAGGGAGGAAAAAAGAAAAGATGGATTCTGTTTTTTATTTGCAGTATTTCAAGCAGTCTTCCTTGCTACTATCAATCTGCTTTTATTTTTGTCTTTTGTATACCGCATATATAAATGCATATGAACATATTTTCCCAAGGTCTAATAGAAACTCAGATGTAGAAATGAACAGACTTAATTTCTATGAATTTCTATGCAGACCTTTAGATGTATGACATTTAAAAATAATACGGAAGTTTGTAGAAATGGAAATAACATACAAACCGAAATCCAGTCATTATGGATTTGGATTGAAATGGAGTATCAGATTTTCCCAATGTCCTTAATTAAAGAAGATTCTTCTGTTTTCTATGTCTGAATTCTCTAATTCTAATTCTAAAAGTTCCTATCTATATCTGGGCCTCCTTTTTTACAATGTATGTATGTATTTAGAATAGAGGCAGTTTTAGAACTAGTGAGGTTCTAGACCAGTGATGGCCAACCTATGACACGTGTGACACAGGTGACACGCCAACCCCTTTTGGGTGACACACATGGTCATCCTGGCACCTGGGCATGTATTGCTTGCTTGTTCTTGAAGTGTATGAAATACCATCTTTCAATTGATGATTTAGCAAACGAAATTCAGCAACAAAAGTCACTAATGTAAAGAATTATTTGTTTTTGCTTTTAATAAAATACACATATCAAAAATATAACTTTTTTTACTAGAACTACAGATTTCACATTTCTAGATTTGATACAGCACCCGAGTTAAGCTAGGTTTTCTTGCGTATTTTGACACACTGAGCTCAAAAGGTTTGCCATAGACTGTGCCTCCAGTGGTGGGAGTAGCCAGGTCCATGGAGGGCCCATCCTCCCATGTTGCCAAAAGCTTTCTGGTCTTCACATCCAGCAGTACAGGCACCTACTGAAGTGACATGTGTGCTTGAACAGAGACCATGATTTCAGGCCCTGCCCCCTGCCCCAGGCACCTTCGATAGATGTTACACTCTACAGTGGGCACTTCATGCTGCTGAATGGAGACACGATCCCCAAGACCCTCCACTTAGGTGCCTGGATACACCCTGAGCATGCTTGCTTTCTGTGGGGCAAGAAATTATGGGAAATATCACTGTGGAATCTGGAGAGTTTCAGGCAGGCAAGAGGGGCTGTTTATTATTTTTTTTTGGGGGGGGGAGGGACAAAAATTACCAGTGTGCTGCTAGGCCCTCACACAGTTGAGGCTCTAAATGGTCACCTGGTGGTAGAATTGTTTCTCTTCCAGAGAAGAGTAGAAATTTCTTTCAGAGGTGTTTGGAGTGAAACCAACAAAACTGATATGTTCTTCTATCTGGTATTCAGATTATCTCAGTACTGTGATCATCCTTGCTCCTTTGTCCAGTCATATTCTCAGATGGTACTTGTACTTTCCTGGGTGGGTAGAGGAAAGTTTCCCTTTTCCTCTTTCGCTAATACCTGGTCTTGTGGATATTCCAAAGGGGCAATGACATCATCTTCCGCATCCTCTTTGCCCCATATTACTGTCTACTGTTTCCCTTTTTCTTTGTTACAACTGAAAAAGAGGGAAGGCAGCAAGAGGGAGGAACACGTACAATTTAGACTTTATTATTTAGTTCCTGCCCTTCAGTGAAAGAAGAAGAGTCAGCTTTTCTACCCCGCTTTTCTCACCCATTTAAGGGGACTCAAGCGGCTGACAAACCTTCTGTTCTTCTCCCCACAACAGAACACCCTGTGAGGTAGGTGGGGCTGTGAGAGCTCAGTAGAGAGCTGTGACTAGCCCAAGGTCACCCAGCTGGCTTCATGGGGGAGGACAGAATCAAACCCAGTATTCCCAGATAAGAGTCCGGCTCCCTAGCCACTAGACCAAACTGGCTAGGTCCCAAGATGGGTCACAATAGTAAAAAATAAAATGTATAAAACATTAAAACCTATTTAACACATAACTGTCCCTCCCTCCCACCAATCCACTCTTGCTGGCAGGACAACACCCAGAGAGAGCTAAACAATGGTGAAGAGACAGGGAATGCTCCATGAGACCTGGTCTCCTGCTCTTTCCAGGACCTGTGCAGACCTTCTTTACTTCTTTACATCCTAAACTTGAACAAAGAGAGGAAAAGAGTCTCCCTATTCACCCGATCACTTCCTCCTCCTCCATTTATCTGTCAGAAGGGGCAGATACTATGGAAATCTTTGAATTTATGCAAAGCTACAAGTGTTAAAAGTGTCCCTTTTAACATGGAGTGGGCGGAAATGACCAGGCAAAGGGGAAGAACAAAGGCTCTACCGCGTTGCCAACGAGGAACTGAAATTGTTCTAGGGTGGATACCGGCTGGAGGGGGCGAAGGAACAAACCGTGAATGACTAATAGTGCCACCGAGTTCTGATGTGGCATCAGGGAAATACGAATGGGTGGAGTTTGCCTTTCCCATTTCAGTGAAGGTGTGATTTGAAGGGTGGAACAGCATCTAGTTGACGACTGCTTGGTGAGGGGTAACTGGTGAGGGGAGAAGTGAAAGATATGATTTCTCCATGCTGAGCATGGGGAAAATGAAAAGTGAGAACAATAAAGTTTGCTTTGAGTCTGGGTTATAATGCAAATGTGGGAACGATGGGCACAGGTACTCCATTCCTGTTCCTCCACAATAGAGATTTTCCATGCCATGTCAGAACACACCCTTTTGGTCTGCTGGAAATGAACCCTTAATAACAAAGAAGCAATTCTGGAGCCAAGGACAGAAGCATTGCAGCTTAGCCGTTCCATCTTCTGTCTATACATCCAAATATGTGGAAAGATCAACATATCATAAAAATTGCTGTTTCTAAAAGTTCTTGTTTCTTTTATATTTTGGCAGGAAGGTAGTTTTCAGACAGTATGGACCTTTCTGCACAGCACAGGTTATCCCGTGCCACCTTGGCCTGAGTCATGCAACTTGGGCCTTACCTATAGCCCATCCTGGCCCAATTATAGAAGCAAGGTTCAAAAGTCCCCAGTTGCCAGTCCAGGCTGTTTGGTGTCTGGTGAAATGGCCTCAGGTAGGGCACCAGCACAACAGCTCATGTGCTGTGTGCACACAAGCTGCTGGTCTGGAAAACCAGTTTGGAATGCTGCATGGACCACCAAATAGCTGTCTGTGGTTGGAGCAGGCTATGGTGCCATTGTCATGCAATGGCACACTTCACCTACTGAGAAGTCTATTGAGAGGTTTGATCTCCTGGTGGATCAGACCACAGTGTAGATGAGGCATTCCAGGGGGTTGCAGGGGCGGTCTACTATGCTAGTGCAGACCCAGCCTATATGATGTTGAAAAGCGAGTGTGGTTCTTGAGAATGGGAAGTTGACTTATTTCCTTATATGGGCCACCCAGATACATTTCTTCTTTCTTCAGGATGTGGTCTCAAATGAACATCACTCTAATTAAAATTAGGCTTTGATGAAAGTGCTTCATCTGCAGAAACAGAAGGGAGTTTCTAACTTGTGGGATCCAAATGGCTTGCATCTCGTCTGACGACACCACACTATGACAGGCCTCTGACACATACTGAATATCAGCATGGCCTTGCCCAGGGGATTTCCTTTCCCTCTAATAGTTTTATAAAAGGGAAGGGAAAGATGAGAGAGGGGAAGAGAAAAGTAAAGAGAGCAGAACCCTTTAAAAATAAGCAACTGAAGCATTTTTTTGCCTTACACTGAAGAAGAAGTCACAGTGGAAAAGATTTGCCTGTTCATGACAAAGATATTAAGGTAATTAACATTATTTGATTCTATGTGCACAAATGTGTTTGTGTGTATATACTTTGCAGACTTTGGCCATGGCCATACCTTCACTTTAAACCTTCTTCGGTCCGACTTCAAGTCTGGCTGTTCACACCTTTTCATTTTCATGAAGATCTTGTATAAAGTATGCTGTAAGACCTTTTAAATACATTGGGGCCATCACAGTACAGTATATCACAATATTCAAGGAGAAGAACAAAATTCAAGAGCATCAGTTAGCCAGAACTTAGACCATTTGAAACTATAGAGAAAACCACTCTTCCTTGTAGCCTGGGTGTGAGTCCTGTGTCGAAGAGGCCTGGCTTTAGTTTGTACCCTTTTCATGCCCTATATAGCTCTGGTGAGCCAGAGCTCCTTCATGCCAGAGAAATCAGTGAGTTTAGTGGTTTGGTAGAAGAGAAATGCAGGGATCTGAAATTATTTTCCTGTTGTAGCTGAGTCTTCCTACATAAGTACAGGTTATGGCTTTCTTATGCTCTTTTTCCTACAAAGGCAAAGCTTTCACCTGCTCTCTGCAAATGCCCTTTAGTGGTACCTAGGCATCCATTCTAGTAGCCATTGATAAACCTGGCCTCCATGAATTTCTCCCACCCTTTCTTAAAGTTACCCAGACTAGTTGCTGTCACTGCCTCCTCTGTTAGTAAATTCCATAGACCGATGACTCTGGGTGAAAAAAAA
>MTQE01002208.1:38455146-38474689 GCA_014337955.1 Aspidoscelis marmoratus
TCAAAACGTTTTGAATTCGAGATAATGACGTCGTGGGGATGCGGCCAAAGAGTCCTTGGACCCTGTTACAACTTATATCTGAAATAATACACTGCGTACCTATGCTTAGTTTTATGTCATCTACTCCCTTTGCTAGCACACTTCTCAAGGTAGGGCCCCTCTTTTCCCCTGTAAATCTTGATGCACTTTTAAAGGTGCTATGCAGATAGCCTCTGAACTCTCACCTTGCCTGAGACTGTGAGTGGGAAATCAGTCACAAACTCAATGTATCGAGGAATCTTGAAATGAGCAATCTAAAAAAGAAACACAGTTAACCATGGCTGACAGAATCCTCTTGTTACCAGTACTTCACTGCTGTTTGGGCACCTCACCGTGGTGAACAAAATAACAGTAAAACTGGAGCCAGAAATTCAAAAAATGTGGCACTGCCACATTTCCCACCCTTGCTGTTTTCTGAACATTCATATTCTACTGTATTTTCCTCCTATTTCTATATCTTTTTTCAGGCCTTATAAAAGTCTGGCTCTTTATAAGAAAAAAAAAGGAAGAACAGTAAACCCGTATAACACCGGTTCTTAACCTTTTCTTCACTGTGGACTCCCTTTAAACAACTTTTGTTGCCACAGAGTCCCTCCCCCCACCTTGTGCCCCCACTCACTCACCCCCTGCCCTGCTTTCCCTGCCCACCCACCCACCCCCTCCACTGGCCTATGTGGATCCCGGGGTATGTGTGTGTCTCTGGATGCCAGGTTAAAAACCACTGCCCTACAAAGTTTGTTAGTTCATTTGTTTATACTGCCCTCTATTGAACACCTAGCATTACTGTCCAGTCATTTAACATGGCAGTCTTCTGAGGCAGTCCATTACATATTTGAGGAAAGGCATTTTGTGACCTATTTATTTATATAAAACATTTCTATAAGGAGCAATAATATGAGCAGCAATAATAATAATTACTCAGCTGGGAGAAGAAAGGTCCATTTGAGTGTGGACTCAAGCAGACAAAGGCTGCTCTCCTGAGACAAAACCAAAGGAAAGGTAACAGGAGCTTGGCTGAGGAATTGGGAAGAGTAACTGCTGGTGCTCTGGTATGTTTGTGGGGCAAATCTTCTGGGTTTTGCAGAGTCTGTTGGGCACTTGGTGCGTGGCTGGTTTAGCCACCAGAAGGGGGCTGGTTACTAAGCTAACCTGAGCACACAGTCTAAGGGAGGAGAGGCTTGCATTACTGCTGATTCAGAAGAGCTAGTGAAAGGAGCCACATGTGCTAGATATGTGCTTCTCAAACTACACTGGTTTTCTATTCTCCAGTTACAGGCTGTGCTGAGGAGCAAAGGAAAGTTTTGGCATGACCTATTCTTGCATTGTGGCAACCGTCTGTCTCCCTGGCTTGATGGTTCAGCCCAGTCTGAACCAGCTTGGTGCAGTTTTGATAGCTGAACCCCCAACCAAGGAGACAGCAGGAAGATATACAGGTAGATTGGGGAAGCAAAGGGAAACCTTAACACAAACAGGATGACCTTGGAGGGGGGGCAGTTTATAGGAGAGGATATATATCTGTTGCATATCCTTATCATAAACGCTATCACTTGCAATTGTAATTCTGTTTGTAGCTTACAACAAAACAATGATTCTATAGCACAAAGAAGCACTCATCTAGGAAGTGCCACTGTGGATAAAAGACTCCTGTAGAAATATGACGACTGACACCATTTGAGATGTGACTGTCTTTTTTTTGGGGGGGGGGAGGTGAGGGAGTTGAGCCCCTCCCAAATGATCATGCATCAGTTGGGAAGCCCAGCAAAACCAAAAAGGGAGCCCAGCAAAACCAAAAGTAAAGACAGGTAGTTCATACTGGTATTTTGTCTTTTCCACCTCTACATTTTGTTCAGTTTTGTTGGGCTGCTTTTCTGCCAGTGGCCAACTGATCTGCACTAGTCTGGGGGCTGAACTCCTTCTGCCCACCACTTCTTGCTTACGTCCCTCCAATAACACTTACCTTCCCTTTGCAGAATGCCTTGACTTCCTCTGCAGTGCACTCCTCTCCAGCTCTGAGTCGGATAGCAGCACAGACTTCCTCCCCCATTCTCTCATCTTTTACACCAACTACCTGAGTGGCAGAAAAAAACAAGCTGGTTTTCAAGGAAACGAGTTTCCTGTATTTTATCAATTTTTAAAATTTCCTCGAGGAATTCGGAAACCACATAGGTGAAAAAACTGAAAGCTTTTAGCTTTAAATATTTATCCAATATGCAGAATTTGACACCTCATCTCTTCACCATTTATCTCACCTGTACCTCCTGAATCTTCGGATGGGTGTGCAGGAATTGTTCAAGTTCTGCAGGATATATGTTTTCTCCTCCACGGATAATCATGTCTTTGCAACGACCTACAATCTTGCAGTAGCCTTGCTCATCAAGAATAGCAATATCCCTGAAATCATGTTAACAATCACTGTAACATGAGCTTACAATGCCCCTAAATTAGATGTTCAGTACTTTCAGTTTATGATACTACATTGCAAATAACTATCTACACTACAGGACTAAGAGATGGTGAATTGGGTGCTATCATATGCAAGGGACCAAAGGAGTTTCTCTATTGTACTATGCATGGAAGCAGCACATGACTGGGTAAAGGCAAGAACATACGCTGGACTTATGGTATGGCTCTTTCTTAGTAGATCACTACTCTGTCAAGGGAGTGTGGAGATCAGATGGGAAAACCCCAAGGAACTGTCCAAAAGCTTCTGAAATCAACATGCACATTCAAAATTCATATGGAGCAAGAGGAGATGTGAGGCTCATGCAACACCATAAGTGTTTGAGAATCTGGCTAGATGATGCCTTGGATTCCCAGTGTGGGGCCAAGAGTATCATGAGTTTATCCTACATCTGGAGGCAACCTGAAATGAAGGCATATTGACAATGCGACTATCTTAATACAGCTCCTTATGCGGTTGAATGGAGACAACTCACCTGTAAATCTACGCAGGAATGGAAAGATGCAGAGCTGTGTCAGAATTCCCAGACAAAGATTACACTGGAAGTTGGTCTGGATATCCTGTCTGCCACTTGAAATTCTTGGTAAAAGGCTAACATGGGAGCAAGAAGTTGATCCAATCCCCCCATGCCAATTGCTCTGCATGGGTAACCTTGGAGTACTTAAGAGTGATTTTAAAAAACTGCTTCTCGGAGATGTTTGTGCAGGAGGCCGGCCAATCAGAGATTGGCCAAAATTCATCATCTGAATGGTTCTTCACTCAAGATTCTATACTCAAGTTATGGTCCTGAGAAAATTCTCAATTCAAGACTCTATCCATTAAAGCAGGGTAAGCCAATATGACCTTGTATTAAAAACAAAACAAAACAAAACCTCAGCATTTCTCACACTTGGCCATGCTGGCTTGAACTTATGAGAATTGGAATCCAGCTATATCTGGAAGATACCACCTTACTCACCCTATACTAGAACAGTTTGACTTTTCACAGATAATTTGAATGAGGCAATGGTTAATTTTCCAGCTTACCCAGTCTTGTACCATTTCTCATCATCCATCACTTCACTGGTTTTGTTAGGGTCTGCCCAGTACCCCAGCATGACACAGTAACCTCGAACCTGAAGTTCTCCTGGGCTATTGAGTGGGAGAACTTTTCCTGTATCAGGATCTTCGATTTTTGCCTGTTACCAGGAAAAATGGAAACTTTTTAAGGAGGAGGAAGGAGAAGAAGAGTTGGCTTTTCTATCCCACTTTTCTCACCCATTTAAGGGGACTCAAAGTGGCTGGCAAAGCTTTCTATTCTTCTCCCCATAACAGACGCCCTGTAAAGTAGGCGTGGGGCTGTGAGAGCTCAGAAGAGAGCTGTGACTAGCCCACGGCCACCCAGCTGGCTTTGTGGAGGAGTGTGGAATCACACCCAGTATTCCCAGATAAGCGTCCAGCTCCTTAACCACTAGACCTTGTCTGTAGGGAAAAGGGAAATGAGGGGAATTCACATGAAAGTATGTTCCAGCTGGCTAGAAAGTACAAAAGTGCCACAAACAATTGACAGGCCAAAGATATAAATCACCTCCGTGTGTTGAAGAACACATCCAACTGTTTCTGTTTTCTGGACAATGTTATCTTGGGGGAATCCCATGAAAGTTACAGGGCTGTTCTCTGTAGTTCCATAGGCGACCTGAAAAACACAAAATGAGGGAAATAACTGAAAAATAAATTAAATCAATGTAGAAATCGTTGAGAATATTTCGTATACCTCTGGCAATACAGACAGAGATTGTAGCAAAGTAGGAAAAAGCTCGTGCGCAGAGGACCTTGTTCTCCTGAGATCACTTGCAACAAGACAAACACTTAAGGTTCTTTCCAAAAGGAAGGTGCTTTATTCTTCAGTGCATGCACGTATAACACTTCACACCAAGGAGGAACAGTTGCATGTAGGTATGAAATGAAAATATTGTACAGCTTAACACTCAGCCTCAATCTCTTGGACATAAACAGTCCTGTAATGGTTACAGTAAATATTCAACTATCTCTGTGAACAAAAACATCAGAGTAACTAGAAAGCAATTCAATAATACAGCAACTCTGCAACACTCTAACACCCTAACACTGTAACAAAAGCATAAGGGCAGGTGTACGTTGAACAGGTGTGTGTGATCAAGCCCCAAGGGAGAAAAGCTATTCCCAATAAGACACGTGCAATAAGACAGCTTGCATTAAACAATAGACTAGGTATACAAGCCTCAGGTAAAAGCAGATTCTGGAAGCACATACCATGGCCTTAAAGGGGCCCGAACAGAAATAAAAAGCCAAAACGTCCCAGATAAAGTTCCATGAGCGCAGAAAATGACATCAGGGCAGGCACAGTCTTCCAGGTTTCTGTGTGTCTTATTTTAACCCAGCACGGTCTCTTTTACTCAAGCAAATCTCCAAATCTCCTTTATGCTCCATCTGCCTGTTATAAACTGTGGTCTAATAAGCTCTCCTATGCCATACATGACCTATGTGCTTGTGGCAGGCGCCTCTCCTGCTTTGCTCCTCCTTTCCTTGAGCAGGGAGACAAACCACAAGATAGCTGGCTTACTGCTATGTGTGAACATGGTTTGTTTCAGCCAAATGAACCATGGTTGAGAAGCCAATGACAAATAACAGCTTCCAGTTTGTGGCTTGTTTGGGTGAGACAAACCATAATCCCAGGCTTAGATGCTTTGCCAAACCAGGTACTTAACAGCTGGTTTTCCCACTCATGAAAGGAGGAGTACTTGGCTGCTCACACCTGCCAGCACACAATTCATGTGCTGATAACATGCTAGGCCACAGTTCATTATGAGCAAATGTGAGCAAAGACATCTGGCTGGTCATGGTGGAAACTGGGATCAGGACTAGACCTGCCTTTTTTCTGATCCAGAACAAGAATTCTTGAATCCTTTTAAGCCATGATGAATGAAAAGCACAGAATGGTAGTCTTAGGATGGGTAACAGGTCTGCTGCAAGTGGAAGTGGTATTGAGAAATGTGTTTCTGAAATGTAATATTCCCTTCCTGGTATCTGGATGAAAAATCATTTTTCCTGGAATAGGCAGGGAAGGTGAGCATGCATCTCAGAGGATCCAAATCAAACAAGATACCAACCCGGGGAGGTATTTGTACATTTGTGGTAAAGCCTAAGGGAGAATTTGGCTCCCCTGAAGTCTGAAGATGACCACAGAAAAGATAATTATCTAGTTCACTGAAAATAATTGTAAGCCTCAGCTCTTTTGCATACAGATCGGTTCTTTCTCTGGATTCACCCCATTCGGTATATTGACAAAGGATCAGTCATGCTGTTTATTTTTGGTGACAAGATGCTTCCTTCTTAGGAAATTATGAGTGCCTGGCTAAACTGGGAACAAGGAACATCAGAGCAGAACTGTTCACTTTTAGATGCTCCTATAAACCTCCCTTGCAAATGTTGTTTGAACACTGGCCAGTACAGTATAAGCCAGTCTTCAAAACAGAATGAAATACATGTATCTGGACTCTCAGAGTGGCAATTTGAGGGCATCTTGATTTAGTAGGCAGAATGGTCTCAAGGATGCTTTGTTTCTATTCCTGTCACTGTCTGCTTGTGCTGGTGGAAGATCCCAGGTACACCAAGGGGGATTTGTTTGGCTGCCAATGCTGGCTGTGTAGCAGGTTTTTATATTTCTCTCCGCAAAAGGATACCCTACCAAACCGCTTGTGGTTCAGGCACATCAGTCAGGAAAGGCGCTTCAAAGCACTCCCAGGGTGCAATCTGGAGGCACATTGCTGCCTTGCTAAAGGCCCTCTGGGTCACAGCTAGGGAACGATATGACCGCTTACGGCTATAAGTTCATTCAATTTAGTGGTAAGATCGACATGGCACCGTTATGTCACTGTACGTGCACTGTGAGGGTGCGAGCTCTGCGTGACCCAGCGCACTCATGAAGAACTGGGTGCACTGACTGAGCACAGCATTCGCATGGATCCACACTTGTCCATCCGCCATCCTACCTGAAGCTTTTGTCTGGGTTCCTGGAAGGCAGATCAAGAGCAAGCACATCTCAGCGCTTGCTCCGACTTCAGGAGCCCTACCGTCACCAAGGCATTGGCCTGTATAGGTTGAAAATTATACAGGTCAGCTGGGTAGCCTGTACAGTAATCAAATACAACAGTGTTCAGTTTCCCCTGCCATCAACACTGCAGCTGAGGAACTTCCCGGTCTGTGATCCTGAAGACCAGGGGCAGCAGGTGGCATAGAAAGAGCACACCACAACTTTAGGATGAATGCTACCTAAGTAAAGCTAATGCTCATGGAGCGGAGTACCACATACACTGTGGGGTTCTTCCTCTGCCATGTGACTCCTGCCAACAGCAGATCAGCAGAGAGAGATACAAGAACAGCAAAAACTGCTTATGGAATTCCAGTTTATCATATGAAACAAAGCATCCATGGGCCTACAATGAAAGATGCTATGTGTGAATGATAGTTCAAACTGGAAACAAACTAGATGAAGGTGCAGAGAAAAGTTTAGTGTGAGCAATTGCCACCCCTAAGAAATACACAGCGTACTGTGGTCATTTGATCTAATAGTGGGCATGGGCATGCAGGTGAGCAGTTTGCATATTTAACACTCACAATTATACGCCAAAACAAAATGGGTCCAGCATAAAAACGGAAACGACTACAGAGAACAATACAAGCTTAGTATTTTGAAAAGGTCAGTACAGTATCAATGCAGGTATAGCCTGCTTCTGCTTCTGCCTTTGATACCTGCAAACTAGGGATGTGCATAAATATGCACAACATTTTGATATTCGTACAAATCTGGACATTCATCTGTGAACTGAATGTTACAGCATTCGTACACTGAGATTCGTACAAATGTTTCGGAACATTCATGAACCAGGGAGGTGGGAAAATGACTGTGCCAGTCATGTTAGCAACTGATCCAGAGTGCATTAGACACGGATTGAGAGCAGATTCAAAGTGGATTCAGTGCGGATTTGACGCTTTCAGAGCGGATATGTTACGGGATATGTATGCATTCATATCCGATATTCCTACAAATTCCTACAAATACATTCGTGACGAACAGAATCCTACTACATTTAAAGGAGATCTATTTGAATGAATATGGATTTACTTACATTTGATTTGATACAAAAAAAAAAACCCATTTGTGCAAATCCCTACTGCAAACCCTTTCTGATCTGTTACAGATCCAAAGGTTGTTTGTAAAAATCAAAGGCAATGGACTCCATCTGTGTTCTGCCCCAATCTCACTTTATCAGTTGCCTCAGGGCACAGGGATGCTGCATTAGCAGATTCATACTTGAAACCTGTTCTACAAAGTGTCACTCTCTGCTGCCTCCCAAATTGATGCAGGTCTTTATTACTAGACTTATTTATGAATTTATATCCTGCCCTTCACCAAAAGGTCCCAGGGTGGGTGGTAACAACAACAACAACAACAACAACGCATTAAAAATTCTTAGAACATCTTTAAGGACTACACCCAGAGGGATGCCAACCTGAGACAAATAACAGTTTCATGAACAGCCACATTCAAATTCCTTTCAACATGCCATAGGAGGAAAAAAAAATAAACCAATCTTGGCTTAAGAGAAAAGGGTAAACCTGGCCAGAAAACTAGAGTACTTTTTGAACTTCAAAGCCACTATAACAAGCAGCGGGGAATAAAATAATAAACCAAAGGAAGTACTTGAAATGAAGAAGCCAGATACCAATCCCTGTCCCTCTTTGCCCTACGGGACGGATTTAATTATCCCTCTAATAACACTGAGTATTCTGTCTAGACTTGAAATCAACACCAATGTTCTTTCCGGACCCTCCCTTGGCAATTTGCTCCTATTTCCCTAGCAATTTGGTCCTCTTCTGCTTGGAACATACTGGCCCAGAATTCTGTCCCTTTCTGGGTGCGTGTGAGGCACTAAGTCCCCACGACCTCACCCATCCTGAATTTCAGAAGCATTGCTTAGGTGTTTTGAGGCCGTTCCCTCACAGACCCAGCTGTGCTGTGTTGTCTTCAAAGAGGTGCCTGGCAAGGAAGCGACACCGGCTCATCTAAAAGCCCTTCATAAAGGACGCATCCTGGGATGACTCTGTAGAAAAATAAACGTTCTCCGCAAGTGCACACAGACGTTTTCTGTTTTGATTACTTCCCACTTCTTGTGTGTTCTATAGCTGAAACTCCCAGGCACTGAAAGCAAGCTTTAGGGTTACTAATGCATCCTGAGACCTCACAGCAATTCCTCACTGGCCAATTTATTGGATCAGAAAGCATACAAAGAGCTTCCCTTATGTACGCTGGTGATGCTGCTCAGGGCCTTCCTTAGAACATACCAACATACAAAGGGAGATGCCTAGTACACTTGCTGGTCCAGTATATCAGCCAGTGCAGAATCACCCTAAATCAGCATAATTAGGATTTCCAAGTATAATGACTGTGTGCACACAAGATTAAATAAGAAAAGTGAAAGAATTCCTGTTCCTGAGATAAAACATAACCAGGACTGCTGGTTCAGGGTTATATAGTGCCTATATGTCCTTCTCTCAAGCTCTAGCTTGGACCAAAAGTCCAGCATTCTGTGTGTTTACTAATGGATACGCTAAGGATTACTGCATCTGAATGAGAAGATTCTGCCCAGTAGCCATTGATTAAAGCTATCCAAATAGGTGATTCCTACCACATCTTGTAGAATAAAAGGCTGTGCATTCTATAAAGATGTTTTGTTTTGGCTGTTGCATCCCCAGGCAGTCATTTTCATGGGAAATCAGAATTAATAAAGTTAATTTAGGTTTTCTTCTAACAGAAGATGCGCTAATCTCTTTATAATTTTATTTGCCCTTTTCTGCAAATTTTCAACCTCAGTGATAAGATGTCTGCAACAAAACCTCACTTTCTTTGCTCTCCAGTTGAACACAGCAAAATTGGCACATTTGTTAGAATGTGCAGTCATTGCTAGTGTCTTCTTTTTGGTCCAGAAATTCTGGATACTGCAGATCATATGTGTGAAAACTGCTATTAAGCAATTAATTAGTAACACAAACCAATACCTATTAGGCTTAGAGGTGTGCACCTTTTTTCATGTTTGCTTCTCTTTGAACAAATGCTCAAAAGCATTCACTTCGCATTCTAATGTCAATCTTCGAATGTCATGAATATTTGATGTGAATACGAATGTTCAGATTCATACAAATCCGTACGAATTGTGAATGTGATGAACATTTGTGCACATCCCTAATTAGGCTGGATTTCCACTTCACTGGGAAGATGACTTCTCTGTGGTGCCTGATGGGGAAGAGGCACCATGGCTGCTGCTCCAAAAGTTTTCTCCGTGTCTCTGTTTTGGAGCACAGAGATGTTGCTTGAAGTGCTAACCCAAGGCAACTGCACTGAAAGAGGGAAATTGTGCCCTGCTGGAAAGAAGATTCCTCAGATGGTCATAGTCCTGAATATGAGGTGGCATGCTCACCGCAAGGCACCCTTTGTATGTGGAGCTGTAGCAGCTTAGACCCTTTTCCAAGGTCACCCAAGGTAAGTGGAGACAAGGCTTTAATAAGTAAGATAACAAATGTCCTTAGCAGGAAGACAAGAATTGACCTTAGCTCATCTTGACCCCAGTCTGGACAAGGTGGGACCAAGCAATATCATGTCACCACATACAGTGTGGTGAATTATTTGGAGGTCCATCAGATTTTCCCCTGCCAGCCTCTCTTTATTGCTTAGATGCTGGCAGAGACTGGGAAAGGCTCAACAAACTGTGAGTCAGCTTGGTCTAGTCGTTAGGGAGCAGGACTCTTATCTGGGAATACCGGGTTCGATTCCATCCTCCCCCATGAAGCCCGCTGGGTGACCTTGTGCTAGTCACAGCTCTCTTCTGAGCTCTCACAGCCCCACTGACCTCACAGGGTGCTCTGTTGTGGGGAGAAGAATAGAAAAGCTTTGTCAGCCACTTTGAGTGCCCTTAAATGGGTGAGAAAAGTTGGGTAGAAAAGCCAACTCTTCTTCTTCTTCTTTTTCAACAGGCTTCCAAATGTGGAAGACAGCACACAATAACATAACTGTATGTTGCAACACTCAGTTCTGTCCCATTCTACCACTGAGTTAAACCTGGCAGAGTAAGAAATGCTAAATCTCCTGTACACGTTTGTCCAAAAGAATCTTGAGCCACAGGAGCATTGGTATTACTGGCTAAGGCTGCATCCACACATCGCTTACATATTATGCTATAATTGGATATTCCAGAATAAAGCACATCCAGATACAGTTTATTCTGAAATATCCAAATATAGTGGAGTAAGTAAGTGACGTTTGGATGAAGCTTAAATCTAGGTTTTGCCAGTCTGTAGATCCCGGTATCTACAGTGGGGAAAAGTATTCACTACAAAAGCCAAGCTGGTCCTGGTGCATTTCTTTGGGCCGGCTTCTGCAATTAGGATGCATTTATTTTTTCACTCTGCACATGCTTTTGATCTCACTCTACATTATGGGAGAAGGAAGCATACTTCTCATGCTAGGAGTCCACGGCTCCACTGAACAGTGAGGCTGTCCCACACTGCATACCTTTTAAATGCCCTTAATTAAGCTTCACCATAAAGGGATTTGTTTCAATAATGGTAAAATAATTTGAAAAAGGTCTTGAAACAAAATTTTATAGATCTTTTGAAAAAAATAAAAGAAAGAACCCTATGTAAAGTTATATAATACCTACAACTCTTATACAAGGATAAGTTCACAATGTCACAATCTTAGGTTTTTAATGCTGAGCTTCAAGCATGCGTTTGCACTTTCTTCTTCCACCCACATCAAGAGGCTCCTTAGTTCCTGTTCACTTTCTGCCACCAAAGTGGTATTGCCTGCATTGATATTTCTCCCCACAATCTTAATTCCAGCTTCTGATTCATCAATGTGCCTTATATGAGGATAAAAGAGGAATGTTTGTTCTCAAACTGTACATATGAAATTTAGCAAATGATTATTAAGCTAAATCCTCAATAACTGGGATTTTTAAAAAGACATATGGAGTGAACAGGATCTGAATCATCCAATTATTTTATAGATTTCTGGAGAAGCACAATTAGATGAATTTTTCAGTGGAGGAGATGGCTTGCTCGATCGTCTTGCACATACTGTGGAAAATGGTAACCCTTTGGACCTCTCCATTTTCCTGCAGGACTGAAAACCAACATCGTGTTATTTGTGTGCCTCAGTGGCTTGGAGCTAAATCCTCTTTCCAGAATGATTAGCATTCTTGTGGTTCATAAGTATTTCTCCAGCTATGCTTGAGCTTTAGAAGTTCCATTTGGCGGCCTTCACTGAAAAGTATGTGGCATTAACTTGCTATTTTATCAATGCCTTCAAAAATGCCCTAAGTAACCAATCCATTTGTCTGAACCTTAGAGAGGAAAATGCAATTATGTGAAGGGCGGAGAGGGAATAGTCCCTTGCCAATGACTGAGCTAGGACAGAAAAATCCGCTGAGGGAAAGAAACTCTGAGATAGCATGATGAGTTATCTGAGCTGCCTGTGTTCAAGCAGACCACAGAATAAGTGCCACCATCAGCAATACCCTTTTTCTCCATTTTACTCTGAGGATTCCTTGTAAGGACAACTCATCTTAAAACCGTTTCTGCTGGTTCCCATTTTACCAATTTGGGTGAAGCAGAATTGGAGTAGTTTATAAGACCACCATGAAGCCCTGTTTATCTGCCACTATCAAAGGGCCTCCTGTCCCACCAGCACTCATTTCCCTTCCTCACAAAAGCTTCATGGGGTACATCTTTTGCTGCACAGGAAGCTAACAGAAACACAGGAGGGCTTCACTGACAGGTGAAAAGTCATCAGCCAATTCTTTCACTTTGGAAAAATATCAGTAGGCTAGATTTCTCACCTGTGCTCCACCTGCTATCCCAAGGTGACTCACAAAGAATACAAAGAATCTGAAGATGGGTATCTTAACTATATCCAAAAGCTCGGGTTCACGGAAAAACTATGGCAAATGGTATAACAACCCAAAAACTGTAACAAGTCAGGCATAATCCTATCAATCATTGAAAGTGTGTACTGATGGCCCATGATGCTTATGAGATGAAAGATTATTCCACAAGTTTGTGTCTATTACAGAGAATGCTCTTCAGTGCACCACAACCTCCTTGAACTAATTAGGCCAGGGGCCCTAGCAGCACAGTGTCGTCAGCAGACATGAAAAGGTCTATGTGGGAGAAAAGTCTCTTTTAGGTCTTGACGCCTGTCATTTGCAGCATTAACATGTCACTGGTAGTACTGTGAACTGAGGTCAGTAGTAAATTGACATGATGTCTGCCTAGCCAGAGGTCCCTGTGTAGCAACTGAAGCTTTCAAAGCATTCCTAAAGGTAGCCTCACATAGGATTCATTAAAGTATGCCAAGTCAGATCGGATTGGCGATTAGCATGTCAAACTATTCCTGTCTAGAACAGGTTGTAACTTATGAACCAGTCAAACCTGGGGCATCTTTGCATTTCCCTTCCCTTCCCAACCCGTGGACTGGAAAGGAGCGCAAACAACTAACATTGACTAGCGATCACACTTGCCCAGTAGAGGAGGCAGGAATAAACTCATCATATCCTGGAACAAGCCTTCCACGCTGGGAAGGCTTTTCCAAGACAGCTCTCTCACTGGTTCTGAAGGTCATGTATTCTACGGGCCCCTGGCCCTGTTAAAACAGATTTATCAGTATTCCTTTCTAGGTAGCCATTCTGGTCACAGAGGGTGCCTCCAGACATAAACTAAAAATGTGAACTTTACGTAGACATAAAGGAAGTTCGCAGGGAGAACAGATCATCGCCACAACCTACGAAGCAACAGGCTAGGCTCTTCCAGCCACATGGTCAGCCCCTCCCTCTCTGTTTCCTCAAAGATCTCACAGGAGTTTGCCCAAACATCCAGGAAAATGTGAAGAGATGGGAAAATCCTCAGCCGATGCTCAGGTAAGCAACATTTTTTACTTGGCGACATTGGATTTTGCTTCACAGGGACTGCAAAAGCATTGTAAAAGCTGTTTGGTACTTTGACAGTTGCTCTGTAGAAGAAGAGTTGCCTTTTCTACTCTGCTTTTCTCACCCATTTAAGGGGACTCAAAGCGGCTGACAAAGCTTTCTGTTCCCCCTACAACAGAACACCCTGTGATGTGGGTAGGGCTGTGAGAGCTCAGAAAGAGAGCTGTTGCTTGCCCAAGGTCACCCAGCTAGCTTTATGGAGGAGTACAGAATCAAACCCCATGACTGTGATATATGACCACACACTAATGTAACTGAGGGAATGCCCTCCCTAAGTCCCACAGCCCCATGTACTAAGTCTTAGGCTGCGTTCCCATGCAATAATAAGTCTGCTGAAAATCTTCTTTTGCCACGAAGCGGTCCCATGCACGGCTTTAATCCAGGTTTCCAGTGCCGCTAATGGGGAAAACCCACTTTAAAAAAATACCTGTTTAAAGCAGTACTTTCTGGAAGACGTGGGTTTTCAGCACAACATTTTCCATGGGATCGCTCCGTGGCAAAAGGGGCGGGGATTCTCTCCCAGGTGGGAATTGCCGGCCGGAGAGATCATCTCTCTCTCTCTCTGTCTCTCTTTTGCCTTTCATCCAGCCAGCGATCTATGCAAACAGCGATCTAGGCAAGCATTTTCTCTTTGCTGTTTCTCTTTCCAATCCCAAAGAGAAACAGCAAAGATACATTGTGATGAATTGCTTCTGCAAAAGTGAAAGTGTAAAAGAGCTGGCTGGGTGGAGATCTTGTAAAGAGCGCCGGCTGCAGTCTTCGCAAGCGGGGGAGACGAACAGAGAAGTTTTAAATTTTTCTTTTGGTCTTTTTGAAGGAAAGGATTGCAGGATCGCTAGCTGGGGGGGAGGCATTTCGCCAGCTGGAAATTCCTTCCGCCCGATCACCGAATGAAACAGTGAGGGGCGGTGAGAAAAAGATGCAGGTAAACAAAACACGCTTCCTTGGGGACGGTCCGTTCATTTTAAATGCGTGTTTTGCTTACCCCCTTGGGAATGCTTAAATCCGGATTGAACCCGCTTTTCTTTAATCCACTTCAGTGGAGGAGCAATAGAGATACAAATTAGTACCATGGGAACGCACCCTTACTGTCAGAGCCCTGTTGAAGCCTTGCTATTGGTGCCATATGTGACATGTAGATTCAAAGTAGATGTTTCTTCGTAGTGGGATTTCCTGCCTGCCGACAAAGATTAAGGTATTCTTCCACTGTGTCTGTTTTTTAAGGAATATCTGAAGATATATCTATATATTCAGGGCTTTGGTGCTCAGCTACATTCTGTATTTCCATTTTAGTACTTTTGTCTGTTTTTTTAAATCTTCATTCTTAAATTCTGTATTCTTATTTACATTCCTGATACCCTTTTGTGGTAAGCAGTGTAAAATATCTATCTATCTATCTATCTATCTATCTATCTATCTATCTATCTATCTATCTATCTATCTATCTATCTATCTATCTATCTATCTATCTATCTATCTATCTATCCATCCATCCATCCATCCATCCATCCATCCATCCATCCATCCATCCATCCATCCATCCATCCATCCATCTATCCACCCATCCATCTCATCATCTCATCATTCCACCATCTATCATTCCATCATCTATCTTCTATCATCTATCTAGTCTGACTGGAGGCTAGTTGCTTCTGCTTAACACCTGGCACTTAAGACGGAGGCAATAATTCTTTGGTGCTGCAGTATGTACCCCTCAGAAGCTATTGCACAGAAAGGCAAGTAAGTTAACTTTAACAAAATGTTTGTCTGTGTGTGTGTTTAAAGAGGGGTGTGATAATAAAGAGCCATCTACACTCCAGATTACTAGCACCAAAACTGTCCAGAGCTATGACGCCACTGAAACACCCCAAACCTATATTTATGCTGTTTCGAAAATAGAGCATTTATTTGCTTGCCCCACAAGGGATTTTGTGGGGAGGCAGAGAGGAGTCTGACCTTGGTAATTATTAGCCACTTGATTCCTATGTCTTTTACAGTGGCAAATGTTTGCAGAACTGTTAATCAATTAAGAAACAGAGGGCTGCAAGAGGAGTCTGGCCGCTCTGAATTGCCCTGAGACTCTATCCTAGGAGGCCTCCAAGCAGAAGAACTGAATACGGGCCCAGTGAAGTGTGGTATCCGTTGCTGTGCTAAGAAGGAACACTGACACTGGACCCACTGTCACAGACTGCCCAAATGCCACCCAAGAGTCACTGGCACAAACTAGATAAACTGTGTGGACTTGTGAGATTTGCTGCTTTTGCTCTTTGGCCAGTTTTTACTCATTCTCAGTCAAGAACTGTGAAGTTTAGTGGGCAAATACTAAATCCTGCTGGAATGCCATCAAAAGGTTTAGGAATCCAAATGCCCTCCCTGCCTTCCAGAGCGATGGGAACTTGCTGAGCCCCCACCCAAGCCTCTTATGCCCCAAGGCAGCAAGCAAGTCCCCAGGCGTTCATCGGAAAGAATTGTGCTTCTGTTAAATTTTAAAGCTCACACACAAAGTGGGATTCAAAAAGCAGCTGGGTGTGCGTAGCACCATCTTCAACCCACTTGCCTTCAAAGATATGTTCTGAATGCCAAGTATGTGAATATTTATGGTCCGTGCCTATGTCTATAGTTATAACCTCGAAGAACATCACTGTTATTGCTTTGGGACCAGTCCACAGTTTATGAGAAACTATTGTGCAAACAGCACGTGGCATTCACGGGCTCTTAAAGACAGTGCACTTTGCAGCAGTTTCCCTTACTGCCACACATCCAAATCCCCCAAACTGAGAAGGAAAGGAGGCTTTTCAACCTCTATGCATATGGACCATCATTGAAGACATCTGCTGGAGGGGGTGAGGCCTCACATGCACACCTCTACCAGCCAGCCAGTTGGCCCATCCAAAAAGGCACTGCCCAAACTGGCTTAGGGTGCAAGGGCAATTATGCATAACAGTTGGTTTTTTGGCTTTCTATACCAGCTGGCTGTATACCAGTTGGCTCAAGTGGCTGAAGGGCTGCCGTGAACCAAATCCACAAGACGGCACAATCAAAGCAGAAAATCTTGCTCCTCAGATGGAGCAACTCCTTCTCTGCCTCAGGGTTGCATCCAAAGTTCTGGGTGAAGTGACATATAAGCCATCTGCCCAGGGTGCAAGCCCCCTGCACCATCCTAAGGGCAACAGAGGTGAAAGCATAAACATGGCCACAGTATGAACAGTTCCTTATAGTGGCCTATGTCATGAGGAGTACAGTCTCCTCCAGGGTCCCACACCTATGCTGTTTTGTTAAAGTCCATTTCAAGAATTCTAACCCTCTTAAGGCCGCATCCCCATTCGAAGCTTAATCCAGTTTCCCTAAATTGAAATAACAGAACCGGATGCAAACGCGAATTTGTCTGATCCCATTACTTTCAGCCAGAATCACGTTCAATCCGGATTCTGAGGACGTATGTGACTCAAGGGGGGACTCCAGCGGCTACTTTTTTAAAACTGGTTTTTGGGGCTGCCCTGTCCTTTTCCTCCTGGCGTGAACGCGCCACCCATAACAGACCCCTTCACGGAGCCTAGCTGGATGGCCGGGTGGCTGCTGCTTGCCTGGATGGAAGAAAAATGGCAGTGGACAGCCAGCAATTTTTTCCCCTCCTCTCCTCATTGCTCAGGGTACGCAGCAGCAGCAGCAACAAACGTTCACACATCTCCCCAAACCGGCAGCTGCTTTCCTTTCTTTTGCCTTTTTTAAAGATTAGAACTTTCAATGGCAAGATCATTATCAGGTGTGAAGTGGTTCGATCGCTACAGGGTAGCTTTAAGCGGTGGATTTTGCAGCTTGCTTTGGAAGCAAGCTATTGGAGGAGGGAAACTCTCATCCCTTAACATGGAAGGGTTCCCACAGTAAAAAATGTAAAACGTTTCAAGCGCACGAACCAGAGTGAGACCTGTTGAAATGAGGATTAACATTTACAACGCTTTGGGGCGATTTAACACGTGGAAAGCGTGTTAAGCCAAATTGACGTGGGGTCTGGGAGGATTGAAAACGTTTTGAATTTGAAATAAGCTTGCTGTAGGGATTCGCCCAGTGAGTGGCAAATTTGCACTCAACCCGCATTTTAGGGCCTTTGGGAATGTGGCCTCTGTCTCTGATTCAGCCACATGCGCTTGGTTCAAACCCTCACATGAGCACTGTTTTGCAGGCAATCTCAAACTGGAGGGGTGTGAAAAAGAAAGTATTTTGGGCTAGAATTGATTTTTAAAACTTCCATTCTGCTGCAGGCAGGGTTTGCGGGGGGCGGGATTTGAAAGCTTTGTTTTTTATGTTTAAAAATAGTCCCAAAACCAGGATTAAAAGTGCATGGGGACAGCTATAATTGAAGTAATTGACAAAAGACTCAATTTGGAATAAAAATAATAGTCCCGACAGTACTGAGCTCACATTAAAGAACCTGTACGGGGATGCACCCTCAGAGAAGACACAAAGGGACAGCCTGGGAAAGCCGATAACTGAGTGGAAAGGCTCCAAAGGCATAAGAGTGAGGTGATCACAGGGGGACAAAAACATACTGGAAGATAGGCAAAATGGACAGTGGAACGAGAAAGTTCAGGGAGAAATTGGGAGAATACACTAAAGCCTTACCACAAGCTCAGCATCATAAACTTGCAAAAGATCATATGGCACAAGAATTCAGAATTTTTTCAGAGGCAAGGGAAGGAACACATGTCAAACCATGGCTCAGAATAAATGTGAGATCAAACAAAACATATAGGACTAAGCTGCGTATTACCACTATCTAAGTTTTGTTTGTCTGCTTGGTAAGTTCTCCACCTCCCGGGCAATTTACTTTTAAGAGAATTTCACAAGATATAAAAATGTTTTCATAGCTCATTTGCCAATATTAACAGCCATCCAAAATTATGTCCCAAAATTAACACACATCCTCAAAAGCAAAAATATCTTTCAACTCAAATCAAACGTTCCTTTGAAATGTACCTTAAAAAAACCACAGGGTTGGCCATAGTCAGCCAGAGTGCCGAACGCCACATGACGGATGCTCAGGGACATCTCCTCTCAACAATGGAAAAAGCCAGACATCCCTGTGAATAAACCCTCCTCTGTGTCCTAAGCCAGCCTTTGGATTTCCTCCCATTCTTGAGATCGTCTCGCCTCCATAAACATCCCAGCCAGCCGAGCTTCTGCAAGCAGCTCTGGTGGTAGAAGCCTCAAACAACTCACAGTTAAATGCCCCTTTCCCAGCTGTCTGCTGCCACCCACACCTGGCTATCAACCAACCCAAAATGTTCCATTTCTAATCTTTGGGCTCAGATCTTCCTCATATTCTCACTCACCCCTCCCAGACCTTGCAAAGGGACAGGATCTGGGGTACGTCTTATTTTAATTTATTTCGTTGGTGCCATCACAGATGTTTTCTGCCACTAACTGATACATTTAAAGCAAAGATAGGGAACATGTTCCTGTTGAGACATGGAGAGTGAGCTGGACTAGGAACAAAAATAGCCAGACCATCTCCATCCTTATCCTCCACTCTTCCTTCTTCTGCTGACTTCTCTCTCGGATGATTAAAAGTAGTACCAATTTAGAATTCAGTATGATAGGTATTCCTAGATTCTTCCACTCCTGGCACATAAATCCAAATCATTGTGGTCCACTCTCTCGTTTCTGCTCAGTTCTCCAACCCAACCAACCCCATAACCTTCTTATGCATGACGTATAAAATTTCAATATATGTGCATAACCAAGAACATAAGAACATAAGAGAAGCCTTGCTGGATCAGGCCACAGCCCATCTAGTCCAGCATCCTGTCGCACACAGTGGCCCACCAAATGCTCATTGGCATCTCAAGCAGAGACAAGGACAAACCTTCTCCTGCTCTCGAGTCCCAGCAGATGGCCTTAGAAGCGCTCCAGTTCCTCCCCCCCTTCAGCCTGAAAGATGCACCTAGGCCAGTGATGGTGAACCTTTTGAGCTCAGTGTGTCAAA
>MTQE01002208.1:38475556-38487724 GCA_014337955.1 Aspidoscelis marmoratus
CACTAGTTTGACACCTTCATTGAACTGTCCACCAAAACCCCGAGATCCCTAACCATAAAAATCCATTCTTGAATTTTCATAACAAAGCACTGAAGGGTTATTGGATCTGTACAAAATTGTCTGGACTTCCCACTGGAAAGAAAGAAGAAGGAAGCAAGGGTTCAAATTTATCTGCCAAGTCTGAAAGCGCCATTACAAAATCTGGCCACGTAACTCAGGTAATGTTTGCACTGTGCCTTTATGCCACCATGAAAGCCCACTGAGGATGACCTATAATGATCTAGCTGTGACCAGTATGGTACCAACCCAGATTGACTTAATGAATACACCATCCTGCCTTAGACGTGTGTAATCAGGGCCAATGTGATACCTCCTCTAGAATACCCTTCTCTGTCTTTTCTATGGTGTTTGTGGGCAGCAATATCGGTCTCCCACTGATTCTCATTAGTCCTCCATATTTCAATTATGCCTATTATATGTATATTCTCTTCTAATGGCAGGCATTCCAGTTCACTCACTGTGTTCTGCAGACTCCTTGCACGTGCATACAAACACTGACATATAGCATCTCCCCCAGACTGCAATCTTCCCAGCTTATTTGTGTCTCCTTGAATACCCATCACGTTTGACCAAATTTTCATTGCCTGTTTCTACCACTCACCTTTAGGGCACATATAATTAACCCCTTCCCAAGGCAAAGACTGTTCCTGAACCAGGTGCTCTTCTGCTCCTGCTGGCTTTCCTCCTGTCTTTTAAGGCAGGGGCCATAGGGTGTTCTACGCTTTGCTTCCATTTTTCTGGATACAGTAGCACATCTTAGGCAGGAAATTAACAAAAGACTAATTTCCCTTCTCTCACTAATGCACATGAGCTAAGAATGGGTGAGACTTGTCATTCTCCCTTAAAAATCAGATTTGTAGCCTGGGAAATATCCATGGAGTGCCATTTGCCAGCTTTGGTGCATATGTCAGCCACAAGTGTGTTTTATTTTGTTTTGTTTGAGAAGCCTGGTCTGACCATAAACATTAGCACCTTACTTACTTGCCTTTAGATTAGATAATGTGTTAGGCATGGCTCTGGATTAAGCTTCTGTTGGCACCAAAAGTCAGAATTACATCATAGCTGCTATTACATACTCAGAACTAAACTGCTTCTCATCTTACTTTTGATATTCTGATTTGGGCAAATTTAAACTCCCAATGGTCAGAATCAGAAGCTGCTTCCAATAATACTTAGCTGTCTAACCATGAACATAAACTAATAACATGATGCTCTGTATTTCTCCTTCAGTAGAAATCTTGTGGCTAAACACAAGAAGCAAGAATTTTGCTGTGAGGATATTAAAATATTTGCAGCACTTTGCCCAAGGAAGTCTGACCCCCTCCAGTTTAGCCACTTCACCGGTGTATTCGGGGGAGGACATGGTAGTGCTTTTATGTAAAGAGGAGGGAAAGGAGTTGGTTTTTATACCCCACTTTTCTCACCCGAAGGGGGTGCAAAGTGGCTGATAAACCTTCTGTTCTTCTCCCCACAACACACACCCTGTGAGGTCAGTGGGACTATGAGAGCTCAGAAAGAGAGCTGCCACTAGCCCAAGGTCAGCCAACTGGCTTCGTGGAGGAGGGCGGAATCGAACTGGGAAACTAGCAGAGTCCAAGGGTGCTTCCGCATTTGCCGCCGAAAAATGGATCTAAGAAGATCTGTTTTTTTGGCAATCCAACTTCCCAAGGATCCATCCCAAATAGGGACGTATCTGAAGGGCACTTGCGCATCCGCACACGCATGGGGAGGCCGGATCTGGCAGGACAGATGGTCTGGGTGCTGTGGCTTCCTCACAGCACCCATTCCCAAAGTCCACCAGATTCCTGCGCCGCCGATGCCGCCCCCAGAGCCACAGGACTGGAACAGGCAGCTGTCAGTCACCACGTGCTTCCGGCGGCATGTGGAGTACAAGGGGGGGGGGGCTTCTGAGGCAGGCCTTCCTGCTTCCGCCCCTCCCAACATGGCGGCCGTTGGGATATCCGTCCCTTTGCCTGGCCATGCGCAGAAGCATCCTGCTTCCACATGGATCCAGGCAAAGGGACGGATGAGGTCTTCATTTTAATCCGGTTTTCAGCAGCAAGACCCGTTTTAGAAACGGATCTTACGCACTGAAATGCAGAAGCAGTCGCCAGGAAGGGTCCATAATTGGTGCTGCAATGCGGAAGGGTAAGTACCTAAGTGTCTTCTATGTGTCTTAAATCTCTGTTTAAACCAGTTCCCACAGCCAATGCGGAAACATCCCAACATTCTAACCGCAAGACGAACTGGCTCACGTAAAGGCCCATTCTTGTCCATAAAAGTGCCACAGAGCAGCCATAAAAGGTCCCTGAGCCCAACGAGGTTCAGCTCACCTGCAGGGAAAGCTGAACCTGCAATCCTGAGTTGGCTCAGCACATCTCTACTGTTAACTTCAATAACGAGTGAAACCCACATCAACGGACATCTTGCCACACTATTTTAACATCATCAGTGTCCATCTGATTGTTCACACACTTCCAAATTCTTCTGCAGCCACCATATCAATCCTTGATGCCATTTACAAATGATCACAGATAGCAGTCATGTTACCTCATACACATTTTTAACAAAAGCTTTAAACTTCCTGCTAAAAACATATAGCGCAATACACACTACAATTACCCAGTCACATCAGAAGTGAAACAGAATCAGAATAGAACAGGGATTCTCACATCAAAGCTCAGGGGAATTACTTACACACGATAGACATGGCCACCTAATGCAGACCCTGGGTGTACAGAGGTCTCAGTGTTTAGATGTTCACACCCTCACTAACCTTCAGACCACCCCAACACAAGTAGCCTACCTGAGATTCTATTTAAATTACAAAAAGTCTGCTTCCATTCATGCCCAGATCTATGAGGCCCAGAAGATGGACCACAAAAGCTCTTGATAGGGATGAAAGCCTTGCATACAAAGGGCAATAGTTACATCAATTCTTGGTCACCAATTCTATAAGCTACATCAGTATCTTATAATGCAAATTGCAGATGGATGATGCTGAGAAGTACTTGTCTAAAAGAATCAAGGATATTTACTGCTTAAAAAAATGAAACTAAGGGATTGACACAGCAGTTAAGAATCACCTCAGAGGTGGAGCAGAATAAGGAGTTCTGAATGCCCCTTCTCTCCAACCTATCTTGGGCAGTAAATGCCCACTCAGGAGGCATAAACTATGCCACATTCTTGCCTGCTGGAGGGAGGCTACCCTCCAATCTGCCTTGCCTGTGTGTACATCATCTCAGCCAAAAAGTGTGAAAGAAAGAGGAAGGATAGTTGAGACATCATTTTCAGGTGAAAATGTATGGAGAATACTTTAAGCCAACAGGGAGTTGGCATATCCTGTGAAATAGAGAGTGAAAATTTTTCACTTTGTTCCTTGGTTAATTACATTGACTAATAAAGCCTCTTCTGTGGGCACTGTTTAGCATGCAAGAAGGACTGATCTGCTGTAGACATGGGGACTGAGGGACAGATTTTGTTTGCCTGTACACATGGTTTAAGGGAGGAGGAGAATTCCCCAAACAGGTATGTAAATACTGTTCTCTGTGATGATTTGCTAGACAGAGGAGGATCCATCTCTCCATCAACCCCTTTAACCAAGGGGTTAAAGTCACACCAAGTTCCTGAAGCCAGTTGCTTCCAAGGCAGAGTCTGCCTGCGGTTAGTGGGAAGGGATTTTGTTTTTTAATAACATTATAAATAGGGCTGTGTTCAGCTTGCTGCAGACTCTCTCAGCTTTCACTCCACCTTCTCCCTCCCCTCTTTGCTACTTCTGCTGCTACCCCTCCTCCCTACATAATTCCTTGTAGCTCTCTGGACATGGACCGGTCAGAATTTTTACTCAAGCTCTTCTGCTTGCTGGTCTGCCTCCTGCCCATTCTTCATGCCTGTCCTCAGAACTGTCACTGTCATGGAGGAGATCTTCAGCATGTCATTTGTGACAATGTTGGGCTCAGGAAGATTCCCAAGGTATCTGAGCAGACACGGCTCCTCAACCTGCAGAGGAACAATTTCCCTGTTCTGCCAACCAATGGTTTCAGGGACTTGAAAAATCTGGTTTCTCTTCACCTCCAGCATTCCCACATCAGAGAGATCTCCAGTGGAGCCTTCCGGGGTCTGAAGCAGTTGGTCTACCTTTATTTGTCTAATAATGACATCAGTGTCATAAAGATGGGAGCTTTTGATGACCTGACAGAACTCACCTACCTCTACTTAGACCATAACAAGATCCCGGATCTGCCCAAGGGTCTCCTCTCCCCAATGATTAACCTTTTTATTCTCCAGCTAGGTAGCAATAAGCTCAGAGACCTCAAAGCAGGAACCTTCCATGGGGCTAAGGACCTCCGTTGGCTCTATCTCTCTAATAATTCCATCTCCTCCATCCATCCTGCTGCCTTGGATGATGTGGAAAACCTAGCTGTATTCCACCTGGATAAGAACCAGCTGACCAGCTACCCACTGGCTGCAATGAGCAAGCTTAGGGTGGTGGAGGATCTCAAGCTCTCCCACAACTCCATGAAAGTCATTCCGGACTTGGCCTTCCAATCTTTTGGGCGCTACATGGAGACCCTCAGCGTGGACAACATGGGCCTTGAAAAGGTAAGAGGTCTTCAGGACTTTCCCTCACTTCCTTAAACTATACTGCATATGCCTTTCTCTCAGGGATGGTTAGTAAACAGAGAACGCAGACTAGACTTCACCTCAACAAAACTTTGGCCGTGTCAATCAAAACGTTTTCAATCCTTGGAGTCCGCACGGCAGTTTGGCTTAACACGCTTTCCCCGTGTTAAACTACCCCAAAGCGTGGTGAATCTCAATCCTGATTTTAACAGGTCTCACTCTGGATCATGCGCTTGAAACGTTTTACATTTTTTACTGTGTGGACAGTACCATTTTAAGAGATGAGAATCCATGTTTAGGGTTTCCCTCTCCCAATAGCTTGCTTCCAAAGACAGTGATTTCAGTGTAAAAATCCACTTAACAGGGATCGCTACACTGTAGCGCTGGAACCACTTCACACCTTGATGGTTGGAATAACAATGTTGCAATTTTGCGCAATTCTAGCTCTTTGGAGTTCTGACTTTAGAAAGAGAAAGGAAGGGAAGAAAGCAGCTGAATGTGAATGTTTAAAGCAAAGGGGCTTTAGTTGCCGCTGGTGCTGTGTGCCCTGAGCAATGGGAGAGGAGGGGAAAGAATCGCTGGCTGGCTGCCCGTTGCCATTTTTCCTCCATCCATGAAAGCGGCAGCCACCCACCCAGCCACCCAGTTAGGCTCGGTGAAGGGGTCCCTTATGGGTGGCGCATCCATGCCAGGAGGAAGAGGGCAGGGCAGCCCCGAAAAGCAGCTTTTAAAAAGTAGCCACTTGAGTCCCACCTTGAGTCACGTACCCCACGTACGATCCTCAGAATCCGGATCGAACGCGATTAAGTTAAAAGTAATGGGAACAGGCAAATTCGCGTTTGCATCCGGTTCTATTATTTCGGTTTAGGGAAAGCGAAATAAGCTTGCTGTGGGGATTCGCTCTTTGCCATTCCTAATGGATCTCTCAAGCTGCCTGTCCTGAGTCATTCAACCGCTCTCCCAGGAATTCATCACACACACCCACAAGGTGAGGAAAAAGCAAAGAAAACGAGACACAGTTATGGAAGTAGCAGATGGCTTAATTTTCAACAGCTGAGATCACCAAGAACCACATATTAAGTTAATATTAACACTAAACGATGCTCAGCTAGTCATCTCATATGCTATTCATGTCAGATAATGGGACTGCTCATGCTAATTCCCACAGAGAAATGATGACTTGTTCTAGGGAAGCACAGCAACATTTTCTCCACTTAAAGCCTACCGATCATGGCAACATATAGACACTGTCAGTGCAGCTATACAAAAGCGCTATTTCTTTCCTTAGGTTTTCCAAGTGTTCAGTTGTTCTCTAGAATAGCAGTGACCTCTGGATCAGGCCTTTGACTGACAAAACAGCTTCTTCTGCCCATTTTCAGGCACTGCTATTGTTTCCAGTGATTTTAACTTTTGTCTTTACTGTTATAACCTGCACTGAGACCTTTGGGTATTGGGCAGGATAAAAATATCAACAAATAAAGTAATAAACAAACACGGGTGGGGCACTGGCATGATTTAAAGCCCCATAGCTAATCCCTAATGCAAACCAGTGAAAGAGGGCTTTCAACTGCATCTCCACACTGTCCCTGTCAGTCTGTGGGCCACCATTCTGCTTCAGACTTAGGTTCTCATTTCAGAGTAATGATATTATTTCTGTTAAGTTGCAGCCTAACCAAAAGCTGTTAGTCAGACTTGGAAACAGGGTATCAATTTATTCACTGGTTTTTGATATAATAAGGTTTGGCATGCTTCATTTCCAAATGAAAATGAACCCCAATATTAATTCCTTTGAGGGGGACAGCTCAACCAACACTTTGGAAACAAACTATTGATTTTGTATTTACAAGAAAAGAAACAAAAGTACATCTCACTAGATTCAATTAGGTCTCAATATCTGATGTTTGGAAAGAGTTACTTTCTTCTAAAAAGTTATAATATTTTATTACCTACCAGCTCATAGCTATTAAGACATAATATGGTGTGCTATCAGAGTGTTGCTGATTGTCTACCTCTTCAAGGTTTGGTCTAGTGGTTAAGGAGCCAGACTCTTATCTGGGAATACCGGGTTTGATTCTGCCCTCCTCCACAAAGCCATCTGGGTGACCTTGGATGTGTCACAGCTCTCTTCTGAGCTCTCACAGCCCCACCCATCTCACAAGGTGTTCTGTTGTGAGGAGAAGAACAGAAAGCTTTGTCAGCCACTTTGAGTCCCCTTAAATGGGTGAGAAAAGTGGGGTAGAAAAGCTAACTCTTCTTCATCATTAATAAACTGCATTTTCAGGATGTGTGTCTTTAAACAAAAACATTCAAATAAGAGAGTGAGGAATAGGAGGAAGAAAAACCACTCTACACTGTCTTGATTCTCAAGGAAACCATAAGTTAACTACCATATGAGATACAGCTGAGAAAGGCACTTTACTAGAGACACAAACAGCAGTGAGATAGCAGATTAATAGTAGGTGCCGGATACCAGTACCATGTAATCCAGTGTTTCCATGAGTCTGGTGCCCACAACTAATTATTTTAGGTGGTATGTTGGCAACTATTTTAAAATAATTAATACACTTATGCCTGTTTAAATAATAGTGCAGGTGTGATATACAGGTACGGAAAAAATCACTAAGGGGGGGATTAACTAAAATATAGGAAACATCAGTATAATCTATTCCTAGAAAGCAGCCTTCAACAACTAAATTCCCTCCAGTTGTTTCAGATTACAGTTCCATCTGCCCCAATTAACATCTGGGAGAGGAGGTGAACCTATTGCTCATTCAAGTTAGTTTTGCCAGTATTGGAAAGATAAGCAACTGTAAACTAAAGATGCCCCTGAAAATGCTTGAAAAGTGATCTGGCCGTCAAGTGGCCTGAATCTCTAGCTTTTAAACACCTACATTTGAAATGACTTCCTCCCAACCATATTCCTTTATTGGTGTTCATCAAGCTATAGCACATTTCTTCTTTTCTGTTATTCCAGAAAGCACTGATCCTGTTTTCTAATATCCTACTATTTCCATATTTTTTTCATTTACTGCTTCACTACATATTGCTCTTAGTACTTGCTGGAAATTCCTCCTGCTGCTGTCTTGAGCTCCTCTGTCAAATGCTGTTTTTGAGCCTTCTGTATGAAGTCACCGCTGTTCTGTTCGAGAACATACTGCTGAACTCCATAAATGTTCAATGGTAACAAAATACGATTAAGGCAACGTTAATGAAATCATACAAAGATGTGTCCAAGCATATGTGCATACACTTATGCAACAGGCTGATGCAGACAAAGGATTTTAATATCCCCGCTTACTTTTCTGCTAACACATATGGAAAGTTAAACAAGAATAACCAATCTGGCGCCTTTAAAGTGTTATTAGATAACCCCTGTTATCTTTTGACCATTGGTCATATTGACTGATGGGAGTTGGAAAGTATTATTCTGTGTTGTTTATGCCTGGCCTAGGGAATAAATTGAGCTGAGAACTGGCCGTCAGAAGCCAAGCCCATGTCCAAACCTAACAAAAGAAGACTGAAGCTCCTTGAATGTTTGTTGGGAAGATATTAGAGAAAATGCAGAGCGGATTAATGGTAGTGACTTCATTGCAAAGAGGCAGGCTGAACATACATGAGGACTTCCACCTCTTCCTCTCCCCCTACCCTAACACTTTATAAAGAAGGATCTGTTTATTGATTATCTTCCAAGAGAAACCCTCACACAGCCCTTCAACAAAGAAGCTCTATTCCTGTCCAGAGAGTTAGAGGACATTCGGGTAATGGAGCAAAATGCTCCTCTTCTTCTCAAGGAATGAGTCGTGACTCAGAGGCAGAAGCATCATGCCTGAAGACCTTCTTATAAACAGGAGGTAGCGGTGACATCACACTTGATGGAGCATGGCATTCGTTGAGAAGAGATGCCACATCAAAGGGAGAGAGCAAGATGAAAGGCTTACAGGTGAACAAGGGATGCAGTTTCCAGCATGCTCTGCTACCCAGATGAGGCTGGCTAGGAGAACCAGCACAGGGACTCCTGGGAAAATAGTTAAGTGCCTAAGACTTACAAAGGGACAGGGAGTGGCAAATTGAAGACTAGGGGTACTTCCGCACAGGGACAAATTAATCCAGGTCTACTGCACCCGGATTTAGTAAAACCGGCTTCCAGGGGAACCGGTTTCACCAAATCCGGATCCCTGGTAGATCCGGATTTAGGAGGTAGATCCGCATCTAAAAGATGCGGACCTACCCCTTGCCCCGTGCCTCTGCACATGCGGCATAGATCCGGATTGGAGGCGGGTGCTGTGCGGAAGCACAGCACCCGCCTCCCATCCGTGCCCCTGGGCCCTCCCTCGGCCCGCCATGATTGGCTTTAGGGAGGCTCACCCTGGCTCCAGAAGCGGCGATACACCGCTTCTGGGGCGAGGGCGAGCCAAAATGTAGGAGTCCCCCAGCTCGCCATGCTTGGCTCCGACAAGCCAATCATGGTGAGCCGGGGGAGGGTCCTCCCTAGGCACACTTGCGCCATGTGGACGCATCCTAAACGGATGCGTTTTCACGGCGCAAGACCCATCAAGCACACTTCAAATGTGGTGTGTAGTTAGCACCCATTTAGCACACTTTAGGTACGGATAGTTGCGAACGCACCTACTGGAAGTGTGCTAAATAGACACCCTGCCGAAAACCAGTTTGAAAACGGTGTTGCTCTTTGGACACACCTCACCAGAAGTGTGCCAAACAGCAATACGGGTGCGGGATGGCCATGCCAGAAGTGTGCTTAATGGGTGTTAAAGGGCCTGTGCGGAAGCACCTTAGTACAACACAACAAGCTCAATGGTACAGCAAGGAGAAGGAGAAGGATACAGCCCGCAGCTTCCCCCTAGAAGAAGGTAATGGCAATCCGCTTCCATATCTGTCAGTAACACTGCATGGAGGTGGTCATGTAGTCATCAGAATTCAGCCCTGACGTAATGGAAAAAAATAGCAACAAAAGCCCAACCAGCCAACAAGAACCACTGCCACATTCAGTGAAGAATATCAGACTTGGGCAAGCAATGTTAAACGCATATTTTAAATTGAGAAATCTCATCAACTCATGCAGACATGGGGAGCATGGGTGTTAATAAGATAGTGTTTAGACTGCTAAGGGAAGTACAAGGGGGACCATTTACTCACTATGGAGGCAGCATGAAGCTCTTTGGGTAATAATGCAGGACTTCTCTGTCTTGCAGCTTCCTCAGTTTTATTTGAGAGGCTCAGCACCACACAAGATTAAATGCACAAAATGTATAGGAGTGGGATGGTTCAAAGCATATTGTTATTTCAAGAGCCAGCGCTGAATACTGAAGGAATTGCACCCAGAGAAAAAGAGATGATGCTCTCCAGCCCAGAATCATGGGGCACTGTGTATGCTTCAGCCATGCCACCATTTTGTACAAGTCTACCGCAGTTGTGTGCATGTCAAGACAGCCACCACCAGTCTAGAGACTCAACCACAGAGAGGCTGGACACATGACTTTAATGTCTCGGCAAGAAAATCAACACTCAGCTACCATATTTTCCATTTTGCACTGCTATTGTTTTATATACATGACAAACTTAAATTCATCGCCCACCTTTACTGATATTCAGCCTACCTGCACATTTATTCAGATTAAATCCAGCACATATCTTCTAGCACCTGTTAGGCTTCATGTGTAGATACCATTACGGGAGCAGCCTTCATGGAAAAGTCCTTGGTTTTCCTGGAAACTGGCCAAGTGTAGGTGGGCATAGGGACAGCAAGTGGTGATACTTTATGGTACCCTTGAGGATTTGTGCAGTTGCCAGTTATGCCCTTCAGGTCCAGTGCTGGCTGGTCAAGGTAGTTAAGAGCTGAAATGTTGCCTCAATGCACCATGGTACCCTGAGAGCTTTGGCACAGTGGATATTTCAACTCCCACCTGGAAGTCAACTCCATGGTTACACGTAGATCATTATGGGTTGTCCTCAGGCCATCCTCTCTTTGGGTTGCATCCTCACCTTTCTCACACCTGAACCTCCTCCATGGAACTCTTGGCTCTCCACCCCTTTTGCTGAATCAAATCTATCTCCTTTCTTATTGGATGGCATTGTGTCACTCAAGGGAGGCAAGGTTGTGTTTGCAATTCTTTTTAAAGCTGGCTCCCCCACCTCCATGCCCTACTTCCTTTTAAATGTGCTTTTCTTCTCCATGCAATTAATTTTTTAAAAATTAATAATAATACAATTGCAAAAAATGCTAGACTGAGGAATCATACACATAAACTGCGGTGAGAAGGGGAGGTGCCTCACAAACCCCGTGTGTGCACACTGGCTGAAAGGGAAGCCTGGGCCCACCTACCACAGCATGGTTCAGCCTCCTTTAGCCTGTTCTCCCACTCACACTGAGGAAGTGAAGACGGCCTGGCATGCCAGGATGGGCTAAGTCCTCTGAAAAAGAGGACACCAGTTAGAACAGTTTAATGGCGGGGTAGGCCGGCTTGGAAAATGAATTTAATGAAAAGTAATGTGAATAACACGAAATGAAAACAATCTAAGGTCATCCTAAACTAAAGGTGTGACCACGGCCTTAGTGTTCTGACACTGGAATCACTAACCTGAATGGAATAGAAACACACACGTCTTTGACAACTGAGTGTTTGCTCTTTCATCATTTACTGCAAATGAATATATCTGTTTGCTGAGCACAAGAAGTGACTTTTCCTCCACCTTGTTTTAAGGTTATGTTCTGTAAACAAATACAAAACCCAGCAAAAGGCAGTGGAGCAATCTAACGTGGAAAACTACTAATAGCTTAAAAAAACAAACCAGGTTATATGGAAAAGATGAAACCCTTGGCAATTTATACAGTCAGTTGCAAGGACAGCTGTATGTGATGAATTTAGCAGAGACACACAGAAGGCAACCAGGAAGAAAAATCTCATACTATTTGAATTGCTTTTGCAAAAATTCTGTAAGGGCAACATAAGGATAACTTGGCCATGGTGATTCGTGCTCTGGTAACCCTCACATTAGAGTACAGCAACCTGCTATACAGGGGGCTACCCTTGAAGACGATTCAGAAGGTGGAACTAGTGCAGAGTGCAGCAGCACAACTGCTGATGGGAGTTTTTGGTCAGATGCATATTCCACTACTCTTGAAAGATCTCCACTGGCTGCCTATTTACTACTAAGCACAATTCAAAGTGTTGATGCTAACGTGTACAGCCCTCAGTAATATGGACCCTGGTTGCCTGAAGGAGCTCTTTCTTCCATATAGACCTGCCCAAGTACAGAGATCTCAAAGAAAGGGCCTTCTTCTAGTTGCACCTCTCTCAGAGGTGCAAGGGGAAGTGATACATAAGAGGGTCATTTCTGCATTAACCTCTTTAGTTTAAATTTAGTTTAGAATGTATTAAAAACTTCAAAGCAGTTTACAAAAATTTAAAACAAATTTAAAAGCTATTTATTTATTTATTTATTTATTTATTTATTTATTTATTTATT
>MTQE01002208.1:38496064-38507528 GCA_014337955.1 Aspidoscelis marmoratus
AATGGGTACTTAATGGGTACTTCTAGTGACAGTGGAAAAATACCCTAGGACAGCTCTGATGGAGCTGTCCTAATTGCATATCAGAGGCCTAAGTGCGAATTCAGCCAAGGTTCCGAGACAGCAGATAAAGGTCCCTTCCAGACTAGTGGATTAAATCCACAGAATAAAAATCTGCAGCTTATCTGCTGCGAGCAACCTCCGTAGCTTCCTACTCGGAGGCTGCAAAAACTGTGACTGGCACACGTGGTCACATGGGGTGAGGGGTGCATCACGTGGGATGGGGCAGCCAATGGGAGCTGAGCTGCAGTCTCAGCTCTCATCAGCTGTTCTTGCTGTCTGTCTGGGCTGGCAGGAAACTTTGAATTTACCTGATACTGTGGAGCGACTGTCCATCGTTCCACAGTAAGTAAATGTGCAGTAGTGGTGGCATCATGCACTGCTGCTATGAAGTATTGGGCGCATCAGAATGCGAAGTATTCATAAATCTGGACACAGCCAAAGAGATTGCAGAACTGACAGTAAAGGGACAGCGAAGTCAAATCAGCTTACAGAACAACACTTCCTATTGCTTGATGCGGCACAGACTTCATTTGCCAGGCAAGGCCTCCTAGTCTCGATTCTGTTAGCTCTCCAGATACTAACTCCAGTACTCATTAGGTCTAGCCAGCATGGCCAGTATTTAGAGACAAGAGTCATCCGGAGGGACTATGGCTGCTTTTGGATTCTGTGCATTAGTATGTAACATGGAGCACACTTCCCAGCCCAACTAAAGTGATTTGGCCCAGGAAAGCAGATGAAGTGGGGACTGCGACAGCAGCCAGTCAGGCCTAACTCTAGGGGCTAGAGAATTGGAGGTGGGTGGATCTTTGCAGCATGCTGCAAAGAGCCCATTTCCAAGGTCATTTTAGGGAGCCTGGCAAAATGGCATCAAGTTCCAGTTCACATGCCATTTGGGACACTCCAAGCAGCTGGACCAGCACACAGCCAGATGCTCATGGGAGACTGCTTTATAGGGGTCTTCCATCTGCACACTCCCTGGCATCTGCTGAGGCGATATTCCCCAGCTGTGTAAATGGCCTTCACCATTCTCTCTCCTAATCTTGTATATTATTATTTTTTTAAGTGTTGTTTTTAAACACCAGCAATTGAAGTTTTGTATGACGGTGCTTAGACAAGCTGAAGGTGAAAGCAGAAGGTGAAAAGTTTTCGCAAAAGCCCAAATTTAGTGATCTCTTATTTTCCAAGTGGAAGCTTTACATGTGTAAAGCTTTACAGACTCTACAAGAAAAACGTGTATTTTATATACAGTTTTTCTTTTGAGGAAGGTCATATGCCATTATTCACAACCCAAATGTTACATAATTTCATTTCAAAAGTTGCTTTTACTGTACAGATACAGGAGCGTTTATCAACATAATAATAATGAGAAAATGCTGGCAAATTCCTGAACTGACTAGGAAAACACGACAGATGCAGAGCAGAGGAACAGTGACACTACATGCTGAAACTGACCTAAGAGTTTCTCTGATGAAACCCAGGCTGCATCCACATATAGTGAAGAGAAAAAGTGGCTCAAAAGCCACTTACAGGTGGTAATGTCTGCATACCAATGCCTTAATTCACATTAAAGGCCAGAAAATGCACCTCCAAAGTGCATTCTCTGGTCTTTAATGTGGATTAATGGTGGGATGGGAATGCTAGCATCCACATACTACCAACTCTAAGCTTTTGAGCAGATTTTTTAGAATGCATGCAGATGCAAAGTTTCACCAGAAGAAACATCTAAGTAGTTTGCCCTAGAATACAGGTGGAATACTTGTATCTCTCCAAAGACTATTAGACTACAACTCCCATCATCCTTAACCACTGGCTATACTGGGTGAGGGAAGAGCATCCATGTCCCAGGCTCCCCACTGCTGACTGTAATGGGCAAAGTAAATATATGAAGATTTGATAAATGAAATTGCTTTTTTTAATTCCCCACTATTTTCTGTTGTAGACTGCAGAATCCCCACAGATCTGCTACAGAGATGGTTACTCTTTACCTTTGCTCAGTTATCCAGAAACTCTACATCTGCTTTTGAGTTCTAGTAGCTGATTAACATCTACAAGCATTTCAGCTGCCAAATGTTGAATCAATGGATCCCTCCAAATAAATCTCACTTCACTATTATATCACAAAAGCCAACTCTATTGTACACTTTGAGAGACTCTAAAAACAGCCCTGGAACAAACCAATTGAAAAAATGACCTGAGACTTTAATTGTGGCACAAGCTTGCTGTGCATAAGTGACCATAAGACTGTGAAATAGTAAGTCAAGCAATTGTTGGATTTTTGTGGGAAGAATTTCACAACTTTTCCTTAACGATATCTTAAGGACACCCAATGGATGTTCATTGCTGGGATCAAACTGAATCAACTTGCAGGACGTATGCAATACTGTTAGCTGGGTTCAGCTCATTGAAAAAAAAGCACCTGCCCTGTGACAGAGACAGTTCTACCACGGAATCTTTGTTAAGGACCACTTTTGCAGCAGTATGGATGAAGTTACCCAAGTTAAAATCAAAAGAAGTGGCTTCCCCACCCTCCTAGTTTGAGTAAGCCAACAAGAAATCAGGTGATGGAACACTAAATTTAGGATACAGGCCTATCCATACCTGTGTAAAAGTAGAATCTAATTTTAAACAAACATGCTTAACGATGCACAGAGATTGATTTCACTAAGCCGTTAATGTACGATACCATCAATTCAGGTGGGTATCTTTGTATACTTGCTACTTCCTACTTTCAGGGAGACATTGGGAATAGAACCCCCAGCCCTCTGCTTTCCAGGCATTTTACTCTACCACTGAGCTACATCTGTTCCCTCACTGCAGATCACCAGTTTTTCAACTACATTATGAAAAACCTTGTAAAATGTGGATTTGGCCACTGCCACCCAAACTGAAAGCAAATTCTAAGCAATGTTGCCAAATCCTTTTCACACCCATAATTCCTTAGAAAATACATATAGATTCCGTGGCAGATGCAGAAATGCAGAAGACATTTTCTGAAGCCAGGACATTCAACACTACTGCCCTCACACAGTGTATAAAACAGCAGTGAAAGAGATAAACAGGATTTTTTACTTGTCATGCTAAAAAATGTCTCTATCATCATCCCATGTTAAAAATACATGTACTGGCAAGAAGATGACCATTGTTTATTGCCATGGATTCCAAAGTACCAAACAGCAAATCTGTAATTCTTTAAGCCTGAAGACTTATATCCATATATAATAATATTTATTCCTCTGTTTCTGAATGTAAATTACTTCTAGGAGGGTTTTCTTACTCTTATGTAGAAAACAAATTATATATTTTCTTATGTACAACTTCTGTATAAAGCTCTTTCTGCAAAGATGATGCAAGCAAATTGTCGTGCCTTTCCATAACTCATCAGCCAGAATGTAAGGTACAAGTGTCTATTCATAATGACTCAATAAATACAGATTAATAGTGAATGATCTGGCCCTGCAGCTGCTACAAGATAATCCCACAGGCTGAGAATTCTAGAAACACAGAAAGGGAAACTCAAGTCATGGGACCCATCCGCAGTTGGCTTTACTCTGGCATGTATCCTGGAATGAGAGCCTGCTATCTACATGCTAGTGCAGTCTACAACAGGTCCCAGATGAGGCCTACCAGAGTATTCATTAGCATGTGGATAATGGGCCCCTGTCCTGAGATATATTCCAGAATACAGCCAAGTATGAACAAGCCCATGGTATCTGGCATAAGCACAGGTTGCATAGTTTAGAGGGAAGGATGGCGTTTGTTACTGGAGTGCAAACTCATTAGTGGCAGCTATCTTTGTAGCACTAATGTTGATATTGTGTCTGAAGAAAAATAATCATAATCCACAGCCAGAAGTGCAACTATTGCCAATTCCAAACTGCATTAAGTACATTATCTGTCCCTTCCCAAGGGTAAGAATAGCTTACTGAAGATGGTGCATGCAACAGATGCCCCTCAGTAAATGGCACTGAGGCATAGGCGGATAACCATTTGTCTTGTGTTGCTCCTTGATGTACAAGAATGCCGTAACAGTCGGAGAATCTGCATGGCACCTTTACAGCACCATAATCCAGGTGCAAAGTACAAGAACTGCTTGGCTCTGCTCCTTCGTGGCATGGTTGTCAGAAAGCAGCCACCATCCTGCCCTAAGCGCACACCAAAGTGCTGCGAAATGCAAGTGAGCACAAGTGCTACAACAGTCTCTGCCCTCGCTCTCCCTGGCAGCTATGCCACCGCCACCCCTCAGGCTGCCTCCAAACGGCAAGAGAAAAATCTGGGACCTTGTTTAAATCCTGCAGTTGCCCCTTGCCATTCCTACCAGCTGGCAGGGTGAAATCGCAGGGGCAAGCATCTGGCATCACTACCACAATGGCATGCTGGGGACTTTTGGATATCTCAGTGGTGTGAAATGCCCGGAAATCCACAAGCGCTGGCCTCCATACTTGCACAGTCGGCAAACTGGACCTGGTTTCACCCCTGGGCATACAAAGGCATACAGATGTGTAAATCAGTGACAACTGAGTACAGGGTGCAATTTACTATTAGCCTTTGAACTTCATAAACAGAAGCAAACCGGGCTTTGATCCAAACAGAAGCACTCTCAGCTTGCGGAGATCAAAGGCTAACAGCAAACCTGACAAGGCAGGCCAGTGCTGGTGCAAATGCCAGTCCAATGACCCAAACCCGCGGCTGTTCAAGAGGCGTGTGTTCAGGTGTATACATGGACACCAACATAGATCAATTTTTTAACAGCAACATTTTATTCACCCTTGTGGAAATTATGCAGACTAAGTATGACTCACCACTATCTCCTTCATGTTCATTTTGTTAATGATCTTCTTCATAACTTCAGGAGGCACAGGAGATCCTGCAATGAGTCCTGAAACACAACACACAAGCTAAATTGCCTGAAGAACGGCATATATTCAAAATTCACATGCTGGCAAGAACTTCAAGATGATTAATTGGGATTATCACTCACAGCCCAGAAGCATCCTGGTTAGCTGAGGTTCTGGTACAAGAAAAATTTATAAGTTACTGTATCACAAAGATACAGTAAATATATACAACATACACAAAGCATAGGTTAGAAAATGTGCCCTTTCCCCCATGAATAACTGTTTCCAAAAAATGGGAGTTTATAAAACCTACAGGGCAAACATTTATTTTCCTTCCATAAGGTATGGTACTATCACCTGGGGAGATCCCATAACTGGGGCCATAAATGCATCAGCGCACTAAAAAGCATGCATTACAACACCATTACTAATTTTTTAAAAATGGAAATCACCATATTATCTGTACGGTTTTGACTCAGAAAATTAAATTAAAAACACACACTAAAGTGAAGGACTTCAGTGCTTTTCACAAGTGTTTCTTTTGAAAATCAGTCTACTCCCTTCAGGAATCAGAATGCAATTTGTATTATGCCTAGTCTCTGCTGCCACACTCTGGTACATTCCAGAACAGAAACAAACAGCATAAAAGATTATGATGATTTTCTTGGGCTGCATTCCCATGCAATAATAAGTCTGCTGAAAATCTTCTTTTGCCACGGAGCGGTCCCATGCACGGCTTTAATCCGGATTTCCAGCGCCGCTAATGGGGAAAACCCGCTTTAAAAAAATACCTGTTTAAAGCAGTACTTTCTGGAAGACGTGGGTTTTCAGCACAACATTTTCCATGGGATCGCTCCATGGCAAAAGGGGTGGGGATTCTCTCCCAGGTGGGAATTGCCAGCCGGAGAGATCATCTCTCTCTCTCTCTCTCTCTGTCTCTCTTTTGCCTGTCATCCAGCCAGCGATCTATGCAAACAGCGATCTAGGCAGGCATTTTCTCTTTGCTGTTTCTCTTTCCAATCCCAAAGAGAAATAGCAAAGATACATTGTGATGAATTGCTTCAGCGAAAGTGAAAGTGTAAAAGAGCCGGCTGGGTGGAGATCTTGTAAAGAGTGCCGGCTGCAGTCTTCGCAAGCAGGGGAGACGAACAGAGAAGTTTTAAATTTTTCTTTTGGTCTTTTTGAAGGAAAGGGGGGGGAGGCGTTTCGGCAGCTGGAAACTCCTTCCGCCCAATCACCCAATGAAACAGCGAGGGGCGGGGAGAAAAAGATGCGGGTAAACATAACACGCTTCCTTGGGGACGGTCCGTTCATTTTAAATGCGTGTTTTGCTTACCCGCTTGGGAACGCTTAAATCCAGATAAACCCGCTTTTCTTTAATCCACTTCAGTGGAGGGGCAATAGAGATACAAATTAGTACCATGGGAACGCACCCTTGATCTCGTATTTATGGCAGCAGAAAGGAAAGAGAAAGCAACACAGATAACCAAGTTATTAAGCAACAATGTGGGGCTACCAGATTTCCTTCATAGGGCCACCCTCTATGTACTAGGTTCCCCACTTTTTTCCAACAGCAATATTTTACAGTCAAAATAACGCACTGGAAGCAGTGACAGATTTAAAGGTTTTTTTAAAAGGAAGATTATTCTCTCACTTCTCCAGCTCTGTCACCAGCTCCAACTCTTTCTTCTTCATCACTTATACAGAGGTGTCAACACAGTTCACCATCAATATATTCTTCTACATTTAAAAGCTGCATGTTCATGGAGCCATCCACGGAGACTGAGTCCCCCTTGTATTCCATGACCCACTTCAATTTCACCATCACAGGCTTCCTGGTCAGTCCATTCAGCAGGGGCTTTGGATTGAGGGGCAAACTCAAAGCAAGCAAGAAACAGCCACCACAACAAAAATTTACCCTGGCCTACATGTGCACCTGCCAAAGCTTGAACCTGATTTGCACTTTTTCACTGCAGGGCTGTGGTCACACCTAAGGTTCAATCCAGCTTCGGTCCACCTTCAGAGTGAGAGAACACATTAGCAAAGTGACCAATAATTTTCTTTCCACATTATCCATTCCAAAGGGGAAAGAAAACCTTTCACCTTTCTTTCCACACTGAAAGAAAACAGTGTCACGTTGCTGATGTATTCTCTCACTCTGAAAGTGGATTGAAGCTGGATTAAATCTTAAGTGTGACCACAGCCCAGGTGAAGGAACAAAAATTTATGCTACAGTAACAGGGGAATGTGCTTTGAGGACAAAGTAAGAGGTTTTTCATGGCCTAGATTTTGACATGATTGATCTGAAGAAGGCTCAAGTGGGAGGGGTGTATAATCCTGTTTCTTCTTTGAAATGGATCTGAATAAGGCAATAAAATTCCACAAAACCACTAGGTAGAAACAACTGGCTTTTCCTTGGCCTCATCAACAAAGGTAATTGATATAAAATTGGCAGTGTTATCAGTGTCCTGTTTCCTGCTCCTCCTTGGAGTGTGAATGGATAGAGAAAAGGCTACCTTATTATTACTGATGGTCTGGATTAAGTGACAAGTGTTTTGCCAGAGCTTAATTCTTCCAAGTTTAATTGAAATGGGGGATCATTGCCTTGGCACCTAACAGATGAGAACAAGCTGCAAAGCATTACCAAGGGGAGCCACTGCTGGCCACTAGCTGGGGAAGTCACTAAAGTTTGGGTAACAACCTCCCATTTCAGGACAGCCATTTGAAAACAGGAAAACTTATGAAAAAAATACTTGTTTTTTTTAATATTTAAACTAAATGGATGAAAGGATCAATCAACTGGCAACTCTCATACTCACCTCCCCGAAGACTTGAAAGGTCGTAGCTAGAAAAGTCAGGCTGACCTAGCATATCTATGAACATGGTTGGAGTGCCATGCACATGGGTACATCTTCAAATAGAAAGCAAAGAATTACAGACTGCTGAAACAAGTGCATGAACACTGAAACTGTGACCTCTACTCAGTATAGACTGAGGCAGTTCAAATTTGCTTCTGTGTTACCATGGAAATTTACATTTTCAAGTATCAAAGGAAGTGAGTGCAAAAAGCATGCACATCTGTTTTTAAAACCCACCCTACCCCAAAGGAACTCCCTGCCTTCATAGCTACCAGATCCCTTGACCCCTGCTCCATCAGATCATGCCTCAAAACTTTCTCCAACAGAGACAGTACTGATTTAGTGAAATGTGGAAATGCAATCCAGAAGTTTACCTCTTTTTTTCTCTTTTTGTTACCACTTCAAGGAAGATTGCAAAGTGATACTTAAATTCAGAAAATATTGCAGGCAAAAACAAATATGCCCAGTCAACAATACATATATTTCCTTCATGGGCAGGATGAGGACGGTTTTGTTCCACTTACTATGGCAGTTCATTCAAAGTCACGTATAGTAAATAGAGGTCTATAATATACAGAAAAGGAATCATTCTACCAATGAAGAACGCAGCATGTTGAAATGTATTATGAATGTTGCATTCTCCAATCAACTTTCCCCTTTTGGTACTTATTTTGAGATTTTAAAGCTCTCACTTTCCCTGATGCTGTCGATTTTTTTCTGAAGTCTAAAATAGTTTTAAAACAGTACTGTATGACAGAGGAACATAACAAGGACAATGATCATACTGAAAATGAATTGAAGAGAATAAATTAAAATCATTTAAAAATATTAAGACTCAGCAGGTACTAAATAAGGCATCATTGCTTCCCCCCCCCATATACTTCCAGAAGGCCAGCGCCTCAGATAATCATGTTGCTTTCCATGTTAGTATTTGTATAATAATAATAATAATAATATTTATTTGTATACCGCCCTATGGCAAACCAATCCGGGCGGTTAACAACAGATGCTACAGTGGTGTGTTATAAAACTGACAGACACATGAAAAGAATATAGCTGCTCTTCACTAATGAGATGGGGAACTATCTAAGCAGAAAAAGCCTGTTTCTACAACCAGTGTAGTGCCTGTTTCCCTGGCTATTAAGCAGTACAGGCACTACACTCAGTAAGGAGTTTGGATGAAGCAGCTACCTAGTACACTTTGTCCGCATGGGACTGGTACTACTGCAGCCCAGAACTGTCCCAAGAGGAACCTGTTCCAGATTAGCTGTAGACTGTTTGACCCTTTCTGCACTTACTGGTCATTAATCAGGAAGCAGGGGGCCTGGAATAGTCCAGCCCACAGATATGGATCCTGTAGAGGCGTGGGTGTGATCAGCGTTGTCTGCACAGTCACTGATCTGGATCAGCTAAACCAGTGGGACACATCTGAAGGCCTCAGGCTCTGGGGAAGGGGGTTTCAGTAGCACTCAATGGTGTGCCACTGAAGAGCATCCTCTGGTAATCCCGAACATGGGAGGTGGCATTCTGCACACTTCCCATGTTCCAAATCAGGGACCTGGTTCTTCTGATGATACCAACTAAATGGTACTACCAGAGATCCAAGTTAAGGGCCCCTTTAATCCAGATCAGGCTCCATTTAATCCAGACAGAGCCAGACAGCAGGAGACGGGCCTCTGGATACAGAGATCCAGAATGTGTACTACATGGGTCATTAATGTGGATTAAGGGTCTGTGCAGAAAGTGGCACTGAAGGGTCTGCAAACGTACTAAAGCCTTATCCAGACCATGACAATTCTGCATCCCCTCCGGAACAAGGAAAATGGCACAACTGCATCTTTGAGGCTTGTGATAAAAAAGTGATAAAAGGTGATAATAAAGTAGTATAGGTTGCAAGCTGAGGCTACATGTAAGCTATGCCAAAAGGAAAAATGTCCTTTCCACTATAAAACTAAGTTTTTATCCTAGAATTTAGCTTAAGTTAGGCCAAATTCTTACTTTTCGTGGCCCAAAGCCTTCAGCGTGGCCTTTGCTTCAAAACTTCGACTTGGGAAGACAAGAGAGACGCCATGAATAGCCATCACTGCACAGCCTGCAACAGAGCCCAGGCAATGGTACAGAGGGACAGGAAGACAGCATCGGGCATCCTGGGTTTAAAGCAAACAAAGTTAGGGGTAAGCTCACCTGCAAGGGCCAACAATATATTGACATATACATGTAGAAGTAAGTATAATTAATTTACATATAGACAAGGTGAATACCAAGAAGAAGGAAAAATCTGTCTGAGATTATAAGGAAAGCTTAACCTGGAAATCTCCTCTTCTTCAGCTTCTAACCATCCGAGCAAGACTCACCAGTATTATATTATCTGAAAATTTTATATGGATATGAAGGTACAGAATTCAGTCTAAGGGTGTTTCCACACTGGCTGTGGAAACCGGATTAAACATACATTTAACACACATTTAAAACACTTACCTACTTCACTTCCACACTGGAGACCTCTTTCCAGACCCTTGGAGGCGGCTGCTTCCTCATTTCGGCATGTGAGATCCATTTCTAAAACGGGTCTTGCTGCTGAAAACCGGATTAAAATGAAGACCTAAAAATTTAGGTCTTCAATCCATCCCTTTGCCTGGATCCCTGTGGAAGCAGGATGCTTCCACACATGACCAGGTGAAGAGACAGATTTCCCTGCGGCCGCCATCTTGGGGAGGGCGGAAGCAGGCTGGTTTGCCTCCTTCCGCCCTCCCCCGCACACCACGCGCCACTGGAAACATGCAGTGACTGGCAGCTGCATGCTCCAGTCCTATGGCTCCAAGGGCAGCGTCAGTGGCGGGGGAATCCGGCGAACTTTTGGAATGGGTGCTGTGGCTTCTGCAAGGCACCCAGACCATCTGTCCTGCTGGATCCCGCCTCCCGTGTGTGCAGATGCACAAGGGCCCTTCGGATCTGTCCCTATTTGGGACGGATCTTCCCGAGGACAGCTCACGAAAAAACGGATCTTCTTTGATCCGTTTTTCAGCAGCAAATGCAGAAGCACCCTAAGACTGTTTCTGTACCTGATGGTAACCCAGGCCAAAGTTGCCAGTTAGGGCTTTTTTAGCTGGGTGCTCAGAAGTGGTACACTTACAGATCCCTGGTGAAATGGTGCCAGGCTCACTATACCAAACCTCAGCCCACACACTGACCATGATCCAGTATACCAGGGTAGTATGCTTCATGGGCTGCTCATAATGAGTCAAAGAATCATAGTTGGAAGGGACCTCTAGGGTCATCAAATCCAAACCCCTGCTCAATGCAGGATTTCCTGAACCATCCCAGATAGATGTAAGTCCAGCCTCTGCTTGAAGACCTATGTGTTTCACTCCAAGGTCATGACTGGTGCAGACAAAATGGTCTACTTGGGGGTGGGTGTAGCCTCCTAGGGTCCTTCCGCACAGGCCCTAATAAATCTGGATCTACCTCATCCGGATTTAGTAAAACCGGGTTCCAGTACACCTGGTTTTACTCAATCCAGAGGACCCCGGTGGGAGGACAGAATAAATCTGGATTGGAGGTGGGTGCTGTGCGGACACACAGCACCCACCTCCCATCCGTGCTCCGGGGCCCTCCCCTGGCCCGCCATGATTGGCTCCTCGGATGGGGGACCTCGCTGCCACGGCTTGCCCTCACCCCAGAAGCGGCGGATCGCCACTTCTGGAGCCAGGG
>MTQE01002208.1:38527070-38538148 GCA_014337955.1 Aspidoscelis marmoratus
GGGGGGGGGGGGGGGGGGGGAAAGGAACGGTCCCTATTTCCATATGACAATCCCAATGAAAATGCAACCAATTGACCTGATGGGGAGAGGGCAGTTTACAAAGGAAAGTTTCTATTTTCAGGGGACTGCAAAGCCCAGCATTTTTAAATAACAAAAGAGGAGAGGTAGTGACCTTGAACCTGCATCCACCTTCAACATCTAGGCTGCAGATACGGAAGCTACCGCTCACATTCAGACCACATGATATAAATTCTGGTTTTGTTTGATCTTGATAATGATAATGATTAACAACTTGGCCTGGATCAGACTCCTGGGATGAAATAAAAGTTCTATTTCTTTTTTCATTTGAAAAGACACTTGAAGAGTACTTATGGGGTATTTTTGCTTCTCTTGTCTTTTTTTTTTTTTTACCTTTTATGCTTCAGTGCTCAAATGCAGCTCTTGGCAAAAGTAGGGTTTGAGTCTGCCAAGAATTCCAGATAGCTGTATGCTTGAAATTAAGCCTAGAGAGTTGCAAATAAATCAGGGAAACCAAATAAATAATGCAACTTTTATTTATTTACAACTTATTTTATCCTTGAATTGTATTCCAGAATAGGTTATTTAATGAGACAAAAAAATTCTGCCAAAATCATGAAGACAACTCTCTGTCTTAAGCACTCAGGCCAACAATAACAAAATATCAGGGGTCACAGAATGAGTACATTGAGACATTTAGTCGTCTCCTGCTATGCATATTGCCATGGAAACCTAGAACTAAAGGAACAACTAGTAACTGGCAAGACTATAATTGGGCAATGCTTAGAAGGTGCAAAGCAAGCTGAATTAGAGGAAAATTGGCAAAATAAATTAAATGAAACTTGCCAAACACAAAAGGAGAAACTTGTTCACACTGTAGTATCTCATTGTTTTCCTTGCATACAACATTTGCCTGGGAAAATGTAAAAGAGAACAAGTTGAAAAAAACAAAAACAAAAATCATTGCATATGGCCCATTTAATCTACTGATCAATCTACTGTTACCCGCCCAGAGACCTTAGGGTATGGGGCAGGATAGAAATGGAAATATAAATAAATAAATAAATAAATAAATAAATAAATAAATAAATAAATAAATAAATAAATAAGTAAGTAAGTAAGTAAGTAAGTAAGTAAGTAAGTAAGTAAGTTTTAATCCAGTTTCAGCCCACCTTCAGAGCAATGCCCTTTCTGCACTGCCCCTTATTCCAGAACAAAATCCAGAATGGGATGGGTGGGGCATTCTGCACACTAGTGAAGACTAGATCAATTCCCACCTTAATTCATACTTTGTCCACATTGGATGAAACATGGACTAGGCTTGGGTGACAAAAATGGTACCTAGTAGTTGTAGACACCAATGATGAGGTCTGTAACTTATCCAGGGATAGTATACTGGACCATGAAGACATACGGAGGGCATGGCCCCAAGCTTTGCTATTCTATGGAGGACACTTTTTGTGGTGCTCCACAAAGCACTGCCAGAAATCAGTCCACTGGAAACCTGACCATGCCAGAAACTTTCACTAATTCAGAGTCTTGTTGCTGCCTCCAAGGACACTCTGGAGGAAGCACCAAGGACTAGAGTGGGATAGGCGGACCAAATGTGGACAGCTCTGCTCCAATTAACTAGCAACCTCTACCAGCTTAGGACAGGGTGCTTGTTCCACAACAGGACAGCCCATTCTATCCCAAAACAATGCACACAAGGGCAGAATGGGCTCAAGACAACACATTGGCAAAGTGACTAGTAATTTTTATTCCACGTTATCTAGCCCAAAGATGGACTTCCTAAGATAAATATTGCCAAAAGAAAGCAGTTTGTTTCTCTGCTGATATTGGCCCTCTCATCAGGTTGAATTAAAATGTCAGTGTGGATGGACCCATACAGATTTAACCTCACAGTCATCTACCAGTAAAAACATCTTAGTGCTGCAGAAATATAAAAAAGGAGATGAGCAGTCTTGTGTTTTCCTCCGCTCATTTAAAGCATGATTAATGGCTCATAGTCCAGGGGTGTTTTCACACTTCGCTTCCTGTCTTCTGGACAGGAAAAGAGAGCGATCACACAATGTTAACTAGCGTTCACATTTGCAAGTGCTGGGTAACGGCAGCCTAAGCCCTGCAGGATTAGTCGCTCACCTGTGACCGATTATGGGGCCAGTCTTCTTCTGGGTGCTACCATTTTGGTTGTGGTGTCCTCCCCGGCTGCACGTGCATCACCACCGTCACCATGACAATGCCGATGCTCTAAGCAAATGCGAGTTGCATCTATGGATGTCTGAGGTGCCAGTGCACTTGTGTGACACCTCAGACGACCCCGGGGCACTGGAAGAGGTGCGAATAGCCACTGCCTGTAAGCTTCTAGTTTACACTGGTAACGGTGTAGAGCATGGTGCTCCAGATCTAATAAACAATTAGGGAACTTCTGGGAAGGTAGGGTGCTCTTGGGAGGCTGAAGCAGCCTCCTCCAGGTGCAGACGGCCTTCCCCAGAAGTTCACTAATTGTTCACTACTGGCTGTAGTGCAAATAGTACCCTTACTACTCGTGTGAAAGTTGCAGGGCCATGCAGATCCCACATCTTTCAAGCATGCTCAAAGCTTCAGACTGGAAGAAGCCTGAGTGGCAATAGCCATACTGCTAATATAGAAGTACTCGAGAGAAAGAATTTGACCAGCCAGTAAAGGCTGAGAGCTGGGATTCTTCAGATATCACATTTAAGTGGAAAATCCTTTCAGTAGAATGAGCTCTGAGGATTTGGAACACAGGTTGGCAGCAGCATAATGGGACAGTGGAGGCAGTTTAGTCATTGTATCTCTCCACACATACCTTACTGCATACAGTATTTCATCCATGTTTGGGAACAGTGCCAGATTCTAAACCATCACAGCCTCCCAGTGGCAGTTGGGAAAAAAGCCAATAACTTACTTATCAGACTATTGCTAAGAATACTGGTTGTGCATTAAATACTCTACAGGCAAGAAAGCATAAGTCCCCTGCATTCTACATAACAAGATAACTGTGCCTTGAAGTCAGACGTACAAATATCACAATATATAAGGAAAGGGATGGTGGTCAGGATTGATACATAATGTTGCACTTCTGTTTTCACTTCTCTAGCACAAGACAGGGAAGCCGAAGTCCAAAACATCTAGTTGGTGAAAATTAGCTCGTCGTTATATGATCGTACCTGCTACATTTCATTGATTGCATCATTTCCTATCATTCCAAATGACCTTCCACACTTTCACAGGGCAATTCTATGGAAGTTTGCATAGAAGCAAAGCCCACAGAATTCAGTGCAACTGTCCTCTTTGTTCTACTTTAGCATTTTACTTTACCCTATATCTTGCTTACTTTTTTATCTTTTTCTTTGCATCTGTTTGTTCAAGTAAATTTACACTGGATTACAACTTTGAATTCTTTGGTACAGTGGCATTATGCAACCAGGCATTGAAATGTGTGCTCTGAGTTGGTACAATATGTAGTAACATGTAATGGGAGGAAATCTATAGCAAAATGAAAACTTGTAGTAGAGGACAAAAGTCCTCAAGACATTTGGGGTAAGTAACATATTAACACTCCTTAATTTGTGGGGAAACATTTTCAGTCTCAGAAAAAGGCCTCTGAAAGACAATGTTGAGCTGCTACCCCAATGCTTTGTATCAGATTTGTATCATCACAAAAAGCTAGAAAGATTAACAATAATAGGATGCCCCCTCCTCATGGCATAGAATAAATTAGAGAACTTTTCAGACTTTTTGGAGATGGTGGGAGGTACACATTAAGCAGAATACCAACAAAAGAGCTAGTGACTAACTCCAAAGAGAAACACAACATTAAAACCTAACCCAAGTATCTTCAAGTTGTTTCAGTGGCACAAAAGCATTCAAATGGAAGTTCAAAGGAGAAAAAACAGAGTTTTGTAGATAACTTATGCAAGTGGATTATGTTCCACAGATTCACTCAACTCAGGCCATTTCTGCACTAATTCAGATCCAGACCAGTAGATCCAGATTCACCTGACCTACAGATCCAGATCAGAGGCGTTTTCGCACACGGGGTTTTCAAACGCGTGCAAGACAGCCTCGAACGCGGCATACGCATTGCCGCAGCGGGGCTTGCGCTCCGACGTGTCCGGAGCTGTCTTGCGCGCGTTCGAGATGTAGAGCACTTTAAAGTGCTCTACATCCGTTCCCGCGTGGACGAAGCGCCCGCAGCCGTTCGGGGAGAGAAGCATTCACTCATGTTTCTCTCTCCCTGACAGCCGCGGGCTCGCCTCCCCCGCTGGCGCTGGCTGACAATCAGCTAATTGCCTGCCTTGCCGGCTGCAGGGGCCTCAGCAGCTGTCTCCCCGCCCCTTGCCGGCGTTTGCCGGCTAAGGCACTTCAGAATGCTTTGAGCATTCGCACACAGGCGCGCCGGAATGCGGTTACACGCGTTCCTGCGCTCCTATGTGTGAATGGTCAAAACATCCTGAAGTGTCGTAGGCTTCCCGTCCTACACCCGTTCCAAATGGAACGAGTGTAGTGTGAAAATGCCTCTGGAGAAGGATCTGCCTCACTCTGCCTCACATCCAGACCCCTCTCATTACTTTTGTGGAAGCAACAAACTTGGGCTTGGGCAAACTTTGTGAGGAAGTAGAGGGCTGAAGGACCTGGTATGTTGTGGCCCATGGGATCACATCATTAGACACAACTTAATGGCTGAACAAGTAGGCAGGCTCGCAAGCAAAGTAGGGGAGCCATTCCACATTCCACAGCATCAAGATTTCACTCATTCATCTACTTATGATTATAGGGAGCTCTGTTTCTTATGCTAGTCTTCCCATGAGGCCCTCAACCCACAGGTGGTTACAAACTTACAGGCTGCCTGCTTTTTAGCAACAAAACAAAACAAAAACTTGGTTGGTTGATAAGGGAGTAACAACCACTGCACTATAGGTGCCACAGATATGAAATAGGAACTTCTGAACACACTTACTAAAGAAACACATGTGAAAGAGCATACTATATAAAAGTCTAATCTTTTGTTTCTGTTTCTTTTTCTTTGTTCACCAGGACAGCCATAGCCTGAAACCTTTCAGTGGCAAACCTGTGTTTTCAGACATTGTTGAGCAAAGTTTCAACAGTGCTTCCTTGGATGTACACGGGATGTACAAAGGAGCATTGTGCTTCCTTGGTGCCCACAGAAAATATGCTGGAAGCTTATGCAAGGTCTTCTGGGCCTCATACTCACTTCCAGCAATGACCTTTCTCATGGGACTTTTGCACAAGTCTCCCTTCCAAACCAAAGGCTGCTGCAAGTCCCATACTGCAAAACATACCATGGGAGTTCCATCAGCAGCTTTGTAGCACATATGCCTTGGGTCAGATTTTATAGCTTTACATCTGCAGATCTTAACACAGTCAGTTAAGATTTAGGACAGTAATTATAATTTAGCATGGGCTTTTCTCTTCTTATGTTTGATTGGCAGAGTTCATAATAATAACTTTGTGGTATTTGTAGTCTTTGGACTTCGCCTTGTTCCAGGTCAGAGGTTATGGACCAGGAAGGCACGCTGGTCCAGAACCTGGCAAAACAAGGTCTGGAACAGCACCATCTCCACAATCGCATTAGCCCAAAGTTCCCATGACCTTTGAGGCCAAGATCCAAGGGCTCCAAAGGGCACTAACTCAGAGCCTCTGAGTGCTTTGGCACACCACCAAAATGGGTCCCCGGGTGCCAGGGAAGCAGAGACATGCCTTTTGCATGCCTCCATTATTCAGATTACCCTCACCAGTACGCCAGTGAAGCTGTTTAATTAGATCTGCTGGTGATCCAGATCAAGGGCTTCTTGATCTGGATTACACTACACTGTTGGCAGCAGGGGCGGTGGTGTTATTGTACATGACATCCGGACTAAGGCCCAATACAGAAAGGGCCTTTGATTTTAATCCCTTTCTGCACTGGGTCTTGTTCCAGATTATATCCCAGAATAGGGACCTACCATCCACATGCTGCCGCAGACACTATGGGAGGCCCCACAGAAAAGGCCTCTGTCTTCACACACCCTCTTCCGCACCGACTTAATCCTCGACAACTCCTGGGCAGCCACCCAACACCCCTAAGTTTATGTCCCGAAATACATATCACCGCTGTCCTGAATCCACTTCTGCCTCTGACCTCGAAAGACCTTCATCCCAACTTCTTTGGCGACGGGGCAAGAATGCTGAGAGTCTCTTACTAGGTTTCCACTCACGCCTCCTCTCTGACCCTAACACCATCCCGTTTCCAATTCCTTCTGCTTTGCTTTCCTTCCAGTCTGGACTTCCTTCCTTCCTCCCGCTTCTATCCCGCTGTTTCTAATCCCCTCCCCCGCTCTCCTGGACCCCCCATTTCTAACCCCGCTCCTTTCTCTCCCCGGGGCTGCCACGCCTGTTGCGCTTCCAAAGAGCCTTCAGCCTGGCCAAGGCTTCCTCCTCCTCCTCGCTCTCCCACCTGAGCCGATGAATGCCCCGGAGGCCGGTTCGAGGCGGCAGCAGCAGCAGCCCAGCCGAAACCTCCCGGGCGACTCTGCTCAGCATGACGCTGGTGGCAGCCATCTGCCCGGTCTGCGTCCCTTCGGAAGAGATGCGGCCAGCGACGCCCCCGCCGCTCCCTCACCGGGCTGCTTCCAACTCTGGGTCCCGCTATCGCAGGACCAAAAAAAAAAAAAAAAAAGGGCGGCCGGCGGCCGGCAGGAGCAGCAGCCTCAGGGCTCAGGCAGCAACAGGCACCACAGTGTGACATAACTTTTTTTGGCCACACAAGAGAGGCGGGGCCGCCACACAGCCCAGCGCTTGCTTGCTTGCTTGGCACTTTTAGCCCGCCCGCGCGCCCGCCTCATGGCTCCTTTTTCTCCTCAGCGAGCAGGGTGGCCGAAGAAGCTTGGCTCTTAGCGTCCCCTCAGGGAGCAAATGGCCACGCGGGCGGGACGAGGAACTGAAGCCCTTCCGTTCCGCACCGACTAAGCCCCGCGCTTCCCGAGCCCCGCCGGCCTTCCCGCGCGCCTTTTCAGTGAGGAGAGGCGCCGAGCCGTGGTTGCGCGCCTAAGGGCCGCCGTCTGTGGCGGGCAGCGAAAAACGCGCGGAGGGGTGGGTGGGAAGGAAATTGGGGGGCAAAGCGACGAAAGGGGATGCAGGCACAGTCGTGAGGACGTGAACCCCTTCGGGCCTGAAAGAGGGACGCAAGAGACAGAGCGGTGCAGGGAGGCCGTTTGGTCTAGTGGTTAGGGAGCCCGACTCTTTATCTTGGAATACCGGGTTGGATTCCGCCACCATCCCATGAAGCCAGCTGGGTGACCTTGGGCGAGTCACGGCGCTCTCCTGAGCTCTCACAGCCCCACCCACCTCACAGGATGTTCTGTCGTGGGGAGAAGAATAGAAGGTTTGTCAGCTGCTTTGAGAAAAGCAGGGTAGAAAAGCCAACCCTTCTTCTGATCTGGTTTCATTGGGAAGGAGACGGATTGTTTCTAGCCCTGGCAGGCACCTAAGTTCCCCTCGTGTTTAACCACTGAGCCATTGGCAGTGCATGGCATGCACCTTGAGGATGTAGGTATGGGTTTTAATGTCTCAGCTTTTAGGCTCCCACTCTCCAGTCTTGTCTGATCCTGGAACCTACATTGGCTGATAGGTCTCTTTAGTCTTTGGATGGGAGACCACTTGGAAAATCCACATGCTGCAGTTTGTTAGGTGGCAAAAATAAGGTATGACAACAGCACCAGTGGGCATGTTCCTGCAGTGACTGGGCAATGCAACGCACAACCAGGCCTTCACTGCCCAGTCACAAGTTCCATTTGCACCTTGTGAAAGAGATGCAAACAGAGCATGCTGGGCTGTCCTGAGCACTAGTATAGCGGTAAAGCAGAAGCAGTTGCCTGCAGTGTGGCCCTGTATTCACCTTTTTGTCTAGAGCCAAAAGGCCCATAATTCCTTTCTTTTTGGTGTAAATTCCATTGACTGATGCCCTTCTGGATGAAAAAGTACCTCTCCTCATAGGTCTTAAGTTGCCAAGGTCTTCAGTAAAATGTTGCTAATGGTATCACAAAATCAAGACCTAGGCAAGGAACTGCATGCCACAAAACTTTCTGAGGATCAGTGGTGATTTTCAGAAGTGCTGTAGGGAGATGATTCTTTCCTGAGAAAGCACTATTTTATTATTTATTGTAAATAAAATAATTTTAAAAATTTCTTTCAGAAATATTCAAGCTGTGCTTTATCAGGGAAACTGGCCAATGTGACTCCTTGGAAATCCTGTTTCCTGGGATGCTGCCATCTGCCATCTGTCTTGCTTGCTGTGGCCTTTGCACAGGTATTCCCTGTTTGCTGTAGGAAAGCGCAAGCAGTACTTTTTAGCAGCCTTGGCAAGAAGTGTGCTGTGGGGTGGGAGTAGCAAGCAGAGGTGGGGAAAGAGAAAGAAGAGCCAAGCCAAAGCCACACTGGGACAGCAATAGGGTAGATGCTGAATCACTTCCTATACAAGGCCTCAAGCAGGCTGAGATGGCAAGTTAACCAAATTTTCATACTACAGAACCGCCATCCAAACTCTTTTGAAGCTATACTTGCTGCTTTAAAAAAAAGAAGAGAGAGAGAAAATATTACTTGTGCCTAGTGATGACTTAAGAGGAGCCCTGCTGGATAAGCTCATCTAGTCCAGCATCTTGCCTCATGCAGTGGTCCACACATTGCTTATGGGCATCTCAAGAAGAAGGCAAGGGCAAAATCTTCACCTGCTCCTGACTCCCTACAAAGTAAATGTTTCACAGAAACAAGGTTGAACAATCTGGCCTGGATATATGAGATCACCAAATTCAATGAGAAGGTAGGGCTTATTGATACACCTGTCCTCCATAAAAGTCAGGACCCCTAGCCCCCTCCCATGACCCAATCATACCACCATAGCTGGAGTTGCTGCTGCCTGCAGGCATGAGATTCCATGCAGATGGGGGAGGCATGTTTTCAGTCCTTACCTGACTTTCCAAGCTTATTATCAAAGCATCCATCCACTGTCCAGTCCAATCTGGGATTTGGACTCCACCCTAAATTTCATACTCCAGTATTGTTGATTACACTGATATGTTTTGCCTGTGCTATGGCCCCTACCAAGCTGTGTTTCTGGTTGTAAACTGCCCAGATAAATTCTAGCTATTGAACAGTTATAGAAATGTACTAAATACTGTAAATGATTACTGTACACTTATGTAGTGCCATTTCTGAAAATTGTATAGGCCAGAAAATGTCCCAGTAAGGAATATCTTTGTTTAGGGTTCCTTTCATCCATAGCATTTCCTGCATGGCCCAAGGATATTTCTGGAAGTCACTGTAAGTGGCAGTAACCTAAAAAAAAATAAGTGAAGCATTTGGCACCAGAAAGCATCAAACTTTGTGGGACAAAGAGCACATAAATAAATGTTCCGGTTATAAAAGTGACAATTGCATCAGAATGTATTGTCATAATAGTACAGACCAAAGTACAAGAGACATAAAGCTTTGGGTGGACCACGGATGCTATCTGTGTGCCTGGAGTATGCATTTGTTTTATCTGATAATGTGGATGAGCATCTTATTGGATCTTTCACTGAATTATGCAATCAGTCTTGGATTTCTGGTTTTACATTTACTCTTCATTTGTCTGAAACTTATCTGCAGAAGGGCAAAGAAACATAAGTCTTCAGATAAAATCAGATTTAGACTCCCTTGGGTGAAATAAAATATAGATCTAGGATCTGCAGTACATCATATCTGGGCATACAAAAAATAATAAAAAACAATTTAAAAAGCATTTGCCTGTCAATAACTTACCTGGCAGCTATAAGCAAACCTGAATCCACCCCAATAAAATGGTCTGTCAACTGCAAAAATTACTTATGTTCTCTTGCTCCAGTCTTGAACACCTAAACACTTGGATGGGAGACCACTAAGAAATCCCAGGGTTGTAGATTACTCTAGGAAGTTGAAAAATATCCTTTAAATAATATTGCCAAGGAAATTGCATGCATTTGCCTGTGTACCTACCAACAGGGAAGCTCCATTCTAAAGTACCTCTATCTACTTCTCTTGCTGGACAGGCCCCATTTCCACCTCACAAGTAGCCAGGATGTTAAGAACTAGAATTATGATCCAACTTTTATGTTGTTTTTCATAATCCACAAAAGCCCTTTTCTGTCTTACTCCTGCAAGATTTTTTCTCAGAATTCTGCATGTGCCCAAAAAGCAGCTGAGGCACAGATAGGAAGACTCATTTTTATTTTTCTGTACTGCGTGTTCACGTACAGTGGACTGAAATGTAGTTTGAGAAGCTAAACACCCAAATTTGCCAGTCACTACTTCTGTTGCTCTGTCTGAGGCCACGTCCCCATGCACTATAAAGTCTGAATCAAATCTGAATTCAGCAAGGATTGTCCCCATGCAAAGCTCCCAAACTGTGCTATATGCAGACCAAATTGCCCAAATCCGCGCTAAATTTAGTCCTCTGTTCTCACTACAGTTTGGGAGTAAAGTCCACATTATTTTGGGAGCCGAGTCTGTGCATGGGGATGCTCCTAGGCTATTTGGGGAGGGGATTGACTCTGGCGTCATTAGGAGGTGGGGTTTCATGTTCTGTGTTCACCGTTCCTGTCCTGTGCATTGGGGATCGCAACTGCTGGCCATTTTTAAACAGTGATGAAACAGAACTGAGCCTCTCCTCTCCATGATCCAACTGCTGGGCAAACGTAAAAGAACTGATTGCCCCAGTTTGACAGGTAAAGATGCAGCAATGAGGGGGGGTAATCTGACCCTTGTTGTTCCAGGAGCCTGTCAAGGAAATGCAACATGGGACATGCAGTAATAGAAATAAAATATGTATGTGAAAGTCAGAATGACAAAGCGTAAACAATTAAGAAAGCACACAGGTGCAAAAGATAATGTAATTTAGAAGTCTTGAGTTGGGTTGGACTTAAGTATGGGTTAAACAAATTGAGCCAATCAAAAGTATATGTACACGCCCACTGGGTGGAAACTAACAATTGCTAGAATAGTTGTGAGTTTTGCTGATGTGT
>MTQE01002208.1:38566264-38582777 GCA_014337955.1 Aspidoscelis marmoratus
AAAAAAAAAAAAAAAAAAGGCAGAATGCTATAATGTGGAATCCTTTGCAGGGCTTTTGAGATTTGGTAGAAAATCAGGTTAATCTTTCACTTTACTAGAATTTAACTTTATTTTTAAAGGTTAGAATGAACCAGTAGAATATCTGGATTTTAAGAAGGGCACTGTTCTGAAGTAAATTTTCAGGACGGGAAGGAGACTTTTTAAAATATATATATACATTGCCTTTCCACCTTGTTTCCAGTTTGTGTCAAAATAATGTGAGCAGACCCCCCCCATTTTATAACTTTGTGTATTCCATTGCTGCAGTTTTACTACCTGATCTTGTTCATTCTCTTTGTGCGTGTGGCCAGCCTATTCCAGCAAATAGTTAAGAAACTTCATGGCTGCTCTGCATCAGACTGTAGTGTGCATCCTAAGACTAATTCAGCAATAATAGTTAAGAGAAAAACAGGTGACCAGTTTGGGATTGTATTCCTGTCAGTCAGTTCTTGCATTTTATACATGTATATGGCGATACTGTATTTAAAATGGAAGGTTTCAAATTAGACACCTCCCATCTACATCAGGAACCCATTAACCTGCAGATTGCTACATCACTGTAGATGTTGACTGGTCCCACTAGCTAGTAAAAAAAAAAAAATGTAGTCACAACTTTGCTCCAGAAATGAAAAGTGTTGGTGCTCACTAGACTATTAAAATGAAGAATGAACTGTGGACCTAATTGCACAATTTGTGCATGAGTTACAGTAAGATGATTGTGCCTCTGAAGATTTCTAGATATGGGATAATGACTAGTTTGTTAGATGGTACCACCTAGCAGTATAGAAAAGAAGCACAAGAACAAAAGATGTTGTTCCTACCTTGATTACTTTTGTAGGGAAATCTTGATCTAGTTTCAAACACGCCATGCCTGTATGATAAAACATCATATGTGAAATTCTTCTGTCTAAATACATTTGGGAAACAAGGTGGAAGGTCAGCTAACCTTTACGTGAGTTTGGATTCCTGGAATTCAGCCTACGTTCCAATTTTTTTTCTCCGGTTGTCTTTATTTCTAAGGAAAAAAACTTGAGGAAGAAAGTACTGAAACAGCCACTTTATCTCTGTTTCCTCTTGTTGCTACTTGTTTGCCTATGCATAAAGTTGAATTTTTTTCTTTTCGGTTTTGTTTTCAGGCAGAGCTTCCAAAGGCAACTATTTTGGATTTGTCCTGTAACAATCTTACTAGTTTACCAGTAAGTTGCTGCTGCTGCTACTATTTTTCTTCCACCAACTATTCATGCAGAAGTAGTATTAAGCGTATTGTATCTTTTGGATTAATGTATAAGATGTGAGTGCAGTAATGACTGCAGTCATTAAGAGTTTACCTGTTACTTGTATTCTTCAATTGGAATAACTTGTTTGGGTTCTCTTTGACAAAATGTGTCCCACTGGAACACAGAAGGTAAGTGGGCTTACCTTCTGCAGGGAGAAAACATCCAGGTGATATATAGAGTAGCTTTGTTTTTTGTTAAAGCTGCCCAATTTAGGAAATTATTCATTGAATTGAGTGGGGTGTCTTGTAAGGGTGATGGGGACAAATAATCATGTTATTTTCCTTTCGATTTATGATTTTATCTTTTTTGTAAACTTGATGTGGTCATATATGACTAACCGATAAAGTTTGAAACTTTGATAGTAGTTAAGATCTTGAATAAAAGTGAATGCTAATCTCACCATCATTAAAACACAGTGTTAATCACTGGCTTATTGTGAAAGGCAAATGCAAATAACTAACCTTTACCGGAGAACATTTTTAACAGCAAGCTCTTTGATCTCAAAGTGTGAGTAACTCTATTCCTGTAATGCGTGTTTTTGAGATTAAGGAGAAGATTCTGCAGGTGTGTGTATTGTTCATAAAACAGAACGGAAATACAAGTAATTTTAATGAAATGAAATACTGATGAATATATTATAATTGCGTAAATGTTTTCATATAGGATTCTTGATGTATCTTGGTTTCACCGCTTGCAGTTCTAGTTTAAGATTGAAAATATCTCTTATCTCATAAATACCTTGGAGGTTAACCTAGTCTGTGTAGTGTCCTGGTCCTGCTTTTTTATTGCTTTGTTTTTTTAATGATCAAACTATTATGTAAGATAGTAATTGAAACTTTTCACTTGTGTTTGGGTTTTAGTCAGACTTCTGCAGTTTAACTCATCTAGTAAAATTGGATCTAAGTAAAAATCAGCTTCAGCAACTACCTCAGGACTTTGGCCGCTTGATCAACTTGCAACACCTGGATCTTTTGAACAATAGAATAATTACTTTACCTATCAGCTTTGCACAGCTCAAGGTAATTCTGTTGCTCTCCAACTCTTGAATTAAGACACAACAACACATCTACTCAAATCTTTTTTTAATAGATAGGTGTGAAAATTCATTTAATAGGTTAATATTAAATGGCTATTTCAGTCTAATATTTTAGAACAAATATCTATCATGAATTTCTGTAGTCTTACCACAAGTTTGGATTTTGTCTAATAAATGAATGCCAGTTCAAAATGGCAGAAGAGTGGAGGAATTTGTTATTTACTAATTCTGTTTTCCCACTGCCCTAAATCCTTTGTCTACTCCATTGCAGTGTGGAAGGAAGGCAGGGGATGCTGATGGGGGACTAGTGAAAATCATTGTTCTTTTTTCTGCTTTTGGAAGCTCTAACTGGATTAAACTATTTTCATAATAATTATCATTGCCATATAATTGGTTCTTTCTATAATAACCTCTGAAGGATATGTAACTACTTTCTTCTGAACTATCTGGCTCTTACCAAATAGAAAATTTATTGATTTTTCAGGGAAATTATTTTTCAAAAGCAAGTAAACTTTGCAACATCAAACGCTATATTTCAGTCTTGTTTGGCTTTTAACTTGAAACAGATTTGCCTTGTTGGATTTAATTTGCCTGAAAGGACTAACTGTGAATAGTGGAGATGTGGAACTTCAAATTAATGTGAATAGAATCTCTTTTAGAACTATATCCCTATTAGAGTACTGGTATGGATATAATAGCTGGCTGCTACCATTTGTCTACAAGAAGAAGATCTAAAATATTGGAAAAGGTGCAGCTACAATTATGTATCATGTACCTCCGTTAGAGTATACCAAATAAGGACACACTTATTTTTAGTGCGGAAGAGAATATATCTTTGATGTACATTTTGGGAATTTGTATTTTACATGAATAATTTGGATTAAATGGCTTTTAAAGTATTAATACTTTTTTGGTTTTTATTGTCTATAGTCTTGAGACTGGTGAATTCTTTAGCTGAGATATTGCCTGTTAAGGGATCCACACAGTGGTCTATTATACTGTAAACTATGACACAGGCACTTCATCATTTTTATTTTCATTCTTGAAAAAACTGCAGGACTTCACTGCTCCAGCCTTTTCATTTTTGTAGGAGCTCACATGTTTAATGGTGTTCGAAAAATAAACTCAGAAACTGTTTCTTGTTGTGCAATACCAGCTCTATCAAATTCCAGAATGAGGCTGCCCATGCAGCATAACTCTGTTCAAGGTATTTGTTAAGGTTTTAGGCTAAAGGTTTGGAACCTGGTACTTGCTCCCTACATCTTGCTGAACTGCCTCTTCCATGGGCCCAAGGGAACATAGATAGTGCCTGTGTATGAGGGAGCACAGTAACATCTGGAAGGCCACAAGCACCCTACCTTGACTGTGGGCCCTGTGGGTAACAGTACTGAAAAATGCAGTGTTTATTCGGAGTAAGGTATTGTAAATTTGGGGAAAATTTCTAATTATTTGAGTATTTATCTTTACTAGAACCTAAAGTGGCTAGATCTGAAGGACAATCCCCTGGACCCCACATTAGCTAAGGTAGCTGGAGACTGCTTGGATGAAAAACAGTGTAAACAAGCTGCGGTCAGGGTAAGATAACTTTGTTCCCATAATGTTTCACATTATGTTGACCAGTGCTCACACTTGGTTTTCTGTTGAGGGGCTTTCTCCTAAACTGCATTTCTGTTCTAACTGATGCCTAAAAATAAGCTCTGATAGTGGGAAAGATAGTGGGATCTTCCCGGTCAATTTGGGTTTGTTTCAGTAGTATGAATGGCGGCTCTTGCATTCCATATATTAAGTGTGGGACATGGAGCATGCTTCCTGGCCCAAATCGAGCAATTCAGGCTACGGAGGGAAATGGGAAACATGCTTATAGTCATCTGTCTTACTTCAGATGACAAGAATAAAAGTTCCCCAGCTTTTGAACTTGCAGGCCAGGGTGTTTGTTTTTTTGTGGAGGGCTACAGACAATTTCCGGAGCCTAGGAAAATGGTGCCAGACTCCATGGACCAGTTAGACTAGCTTATAGCTTTAAAGGGGTTTCCCTTTGGAGGTCTCTGATGTGCTCTCCTTGTAGACTGGAATGAATACATTGCATCAAAATGGATTGATTATCTATGCTTAAGGCAGAAGTGTCTTGCCCTTCTAGCCCTCACTCTGTTTTTTCACAATTGAAAGATGACATTTTAATAAAGGACTGGCCTGAGTTTGTCTTAGTGGCATAGTAGAGAGAGGGAGGTTATTGAGAAGTAGCTTCATTCAGTTGTCTTAAAATTTAACAGGTACTTCAACATATGAGAACTATCCAGTCTGAGATGGATCGTCTGAAACAGCAGAAACTGCAGGCAAAGCGAGGTAGGTTCTTGCTGTCTTTCATATGTTGCTTGTACTAATCTTTATTGAAACCACTCACGTGTCAGTTGTTGCTTTCAGGATCATAACCCATTCTAAAGATTTCAACCCAGAACGAACCGAAATGCAGAAATTCTAGATGTTTCTCCCATTACTTTGCAAAAGGAAAGCTCTTTCGGCACTAGTAGTTTCCCCAAAACAACAATGATCAATAGTCCTATCATCAGTTTGTCACATGAATGTTGCTTTTTGTTGCAGTATTCAAACTTGAAACTTATTGCTACTTGTGGCGTTGGAATAAAAGGACACATTCCATTGTTCCTATGCAGTTTTACCTGCTTATAGTCTGACAGAGGATGACAGAGACTCAGCTTAGGTTAGCAAGCAGTGCCATGGCGTCTGCCCTGAATCAGCTTGTCCAAGTCAGTACTGAAAGTAATGTTGGGTGGGGGAAGCCCGAAGGCCATGTTACCTTTTAAAATCCTACATCTGCTCATGCAGCATAAATGAATAAGCAGTTGTTTGTTTAAACACAGAATAATAGCGGTATTTTCCAAAGGGAATAAACTTTTTTTTGTACCTGCACACAGAACTGGAGAAGAGGCGTGAAGCAGAGCAACGGGCAAAGGAGGCCCAAGAGAGGGAACTGAGGAAGCGGGAAAAGGCTGAAGAGAAGGAACGCAGGAGACGAGAATACGATGCCTTGAGAGCAGCAAAGCAGGAAATGGCAACCCAGGCAAGGAAAGAAAAGGGTGAGAATCCAAGTAAGTAAACGTATAGCTTAAATGGGTAAACTCTGATATGAAATTGTAGTTCATGTTTGCAAATGGTGCAAAGCTGTGCCTCCTAATGTGTAAATCATTATAGAATAAAATCCTTCTTTTAAAGGCTTTTGCTTTATGGATAGGCCATGCCCCTTTCTCTAGTGTTTGTTAGTGCTGTTTATAACAATTATACCACACCTTTCATAGAGTATCTTTTATGAATGATTACATCAACAGACTTTTTCACCCAGGGGCAGATTCTGTCATCCCCCAATGCGTCAGGGGGAAGAGGGAACACAGCTGAAGCAGTTTTAGCAATCCTTCTTTCAAAACTCCTGATTGTCACCACTTTTGATTGGACAGTGACAGCGACCATGTGTTTGTTTGCCTCTGCATTTTTCCGGGGATCCTTTGTTGAGAGATATACGCAAAACCAACAGGGTGGGCCCCAGCAGAAGATACAGGTGCAGCAAATCTGTAATAACTGAGTAAAATTTTGAAAGTTCATTCCAATAATGTATGTGTAATTTCAAGTACAATGTTTGGGAGGCTGAATTCTCATTCCTTGCCTCCTAAAAGCTTGGCTGACCACCTCCTGATAGAGGTCGGAAACGAAATAATCTCACCAAACTAAGGCAATCAGAGATAGCAGTTAAAGCTGGAAGATGATTTAGTTTCTATCAGTAGTAGGTACATATTTGTGAAGCTACTCAAAGTAGAATTAAGCAGGGTTGATCAATAAAGAATTATTTTGTAGTATGAACAGCTAGATAGTTAAGTGCTCCATCCCATTCATTTGTGCTTTTTTATAGAGCTCTCTGTCTCCCACGGTTCGCATCCACCCCGACACAAGCGTCCCTGGTCCAGAATCTTATTGAAGATGCTGCTGTTCCTGGTCCTAGGTGCCCTCAGTCCTTTGGTGATCTGTAAGGTTACAGAGCTGCAGCACCAGCCTGTTTGCATCAGAGTAAACACTTTCTATGAAGATGTACTAGCCATTGTGCCGGGTTGTGAAATCGTTCGAAATGTACTGCACTCAAGCTCACGGCAGTAACATCTTGGTCCTGAGAGACTCTTCCTTTGTCAGTGTCTTCTGCTGTTTTGGCATCAGCACAGCCAGAATTCCTATGGAATTGAACTCTGGCCTTCAGTTACTCGGTTCTGATTCCGTTCGTTTGCCTCATGCTGACAGGATAATCATTGCTGTGCCCATTTTTAAATCCCTTCAGCTGCATTTCCTGTGGTACATTAGCACTTCCTGCTGTTTTCTTGCTGGTAGTGGGACCTGTTTTAGGTTGGAAAAATACAGATTCCTAGTTCACAGATGAGTAAGGAGAGCTCACATCCACAATGACAGCCTTACTTGAGATGTGAAATCCGTTGTGTTATGCTTTACCCTGGGAACATGTACTGTATTTACAGGCCTGAACTGTGCCATTTTATGTGGTGGGGGCAGCTGTGTCATATATTCATATATGTTATTTCCTTAGCAACTTGCCTTTGATTTGTTGATGGAAATTAGCAGGGATATAAGCAGGAGCGTGTACCGTGGAATGTGCAGAGCAATGTTCCAATTTGATCTCACTGAATGGCATCTATGCGGGGGGGGGGGGGGGGGGGGGGTCAGTCAGAACTCCCACCCCCAACCGGTCTGTCCTACTGCAGTACAGAGGCCACTCTTAAGTAACAAAATATGTAAAAATAATTGCCTTGGCTGTTGGGCAAATGCATCTGCGGCTGCCATGTGAGTCTTCTGTGTGTCTGTCTTTGCAGATACTGTTGTACACCAGTCAAGAAAAGTGTTGACCAAGCCTGTGAATTTAAGCCCCCTCATGTTTACAAGTAACAGAACTTAATTATCTGTAATTTTTTTAAAAAATTTTTTTTACATTTTTGGTCTAGTTTGTGTGCTTGTGCCCAAGTGGTCTTTGCCAGTGTAACTGAACCTGAGCATATCCCTGGAAAGGTAACATTACTGGGCTTTAAAGACAGTAATTTACTCACCTGAAGAATGCATCAGGAAATGGGAAAGCTTAATAAGTATCATTCTCCACAGAAAATAAATCCACAAATGATTTTGTTTTATACAGTAATAGAAATAGGCATGGTGCTGAACAGCAGAGGGCAAATTCCTGTCCCAAGGAAGTAGAAGATAAAAGGATGGAAGAAAAAAATTATGAAAATTGGTTTCAGGAGATGGGAATTTGTGCTTGGAATTTGGGGACCTGTGGGAGCAGAGCAGGAAATCAACTGCTGAAACAGTTTTATAATAAAAATACTTCTGGCCACTGTGTGATGAAACATGTACATCTCTTTCATAAATACAAATTTATTATATTTTTTCCTGTGGAAGAAACAGTTCTCACAGTGAAAAGTGCCACTGTTTCCATTTGGGCAGAAAAGTATATGTGTTCTTCAAGCCAAAATAACTGCATTCATTTTGAAATATTTAAAATCAACTTGGAAAAATTAGCTGGTACGTGCTGGATCATAAGCAGCAGTGTTTAGATTTCTTCTTTTGTGTACATAAGTAGTAAATGAAAAAGGAGTGCTTGTGGCTATGTTTTAAAAGCTGCTCAGTTTTGTTTTAACCTAATTATTAATTAAGATAGGTGAAAAATAGTTCATTGTTATAATATAAAAGCCTTTAGGGATGGGAAGAGTCTGATACTTTCCTCTTTCAAGGTTACATCACAATTTTAATGTTTTCTTTCCTCTCTCTCTCTCCTTCTCAGGAGAAAAAAGCTACAGCAGAGTTTCTATTCAAATGCATAATTTAAGCTTATCCAGTAATATCTAGGGAAAGATCTGCATTATGGGAGGTCATGTGCAGGTAAATCCGCTTAGACAGCTCTGGCCCAATACGCCTTGTAGTTGCAGTTATCCCATCACCACGGCGAACAGGAATTGCTGCAAGAAGATGATGTCGTTCTTGTTCAGAAGAGAGGGTATCATAGGCCTGAATATGATATAGAAAAAAAGTTACAACTTGGCACAGAGTACGCCGGTACAGCTACAGCTTTTAAGGATGTCTCCAGATGGAGTAGAAAGCACAGCATTTGATCAACCAAAAGCCTGTGCCAGGAGACAGTCTACTGGCACAGCAACAGATTAACTGGCTATATTTTCAGACAGAAATGGCATTGTGTCCCCTTGTGAAGGCCGTTTGCAGGGATTCAAGAGCAGGTGAAGGTTTGCCTTTTTTTTCCTGCTTGAGATGCCAAAAAGCAACTGGTGGGCCACTGTGTGAGACAGGGCTCCTCTTATGTTCCCATTTTTGTGCAAAGCTAATCTGATACCCACGCTGGGGGGAAAACCAGCATTTTTGAAAAAAGCTGGCATTTCTCTTCACAATATAAACCCCTGAAACAGAATATTATTAAAATCAGAGTAGGACTAACACATAATAATAAAAAAATTCTGTAATATACTTAAGGTGAGTTTGAAGCCAGATCTCAGAACCCCCTTCCAATTGAGGTTCAAGCGGCTTCTTCACTGTCGTTTTCAAAAATCTTTAAAAACACACCCTTTCTAATGACTGATGAAGTGGTTAATTAATTATAATTGTTTTATTTTTGTATTTAGTCTGAATTTGTTTTATGTGCAAAACAAGAGTTTTTATGAATTATGTGGTATATAAATTCAATAAACAAATAATTCTAAACCACAAATAAGAAGTCAAAGGATAAAATGGGTAGCATGCCCCTGTTTCTTCCTAATTGCCATTATCAGCTAGGGTAACAAAACTGTTCTGTAACAAGAAACTTAAATAGAAGAAGAGTTGGCTTTTCTACGCTGCTTTTCTCACCCATTTAAGGGGACTCAGAGCGGCTGACAAAGATTTTTCTATTCTTCTTCCCACAACAGAACACCCTGTGACTGTAAGGGCTCAGAAGAGAGCTGTGACTAGCCCAAGGTCACCCAGCTGGCTTCATGGGGGAGGGCGGAATCAAACCCAGAATCAAACGAGTCTGGCTCCCTCAAAATTCTCTGGCAGCTGTGAGATTTCCACTCTTACCAACTCCTTTGCCCCCCAAAGGAAACATAAAAGTTTTGACTTGATGGTAAATAACACTGTAGGGTCTGGGATAGTCATTTGGCATGATCAAACACAGTATAAGTTTAGCTTCCTCAAGAATTAAAGTGAGCATTGTTTTTCTGTACTAAAGTCTCTGAGCCACCTTCAACTTCCCAGTTTTATTCATATTTCTTAGTCTGACAAAAGTTCTGAAGAGGTCTTAAGTAACTTAAGTCAAGACTATTATTGTAAATTCTGTTTATCTGGTTTCCAAGACTTGGTTGTCTAATGCGGATGTATAGACTTACTTTATACTTCTACATTTAGGAAAAAATTAGCATTGAGCATTGCAGATTCTCTTGTGCACCCTATAAACGTATGCAAAACAACTGAAATCTAGAACATAGTGGTCTGGTAGAGTGCAAATAGTTTACCTGTTTCAGAAGCAGAGGAGAAGGATATCTGGCTACGATGGCACTTGCCATTTCCTGACTGACCCGGTTAAATTGTTGGATCTGCCTCTTCCAAACCTGTAGTAACCCTTTTCCAAAGCGATCTACTTTCACACCTCTACTCCAGTCACCCTCTAAGCAGAAAGAGAAGCTGGTCCTGTCTCGTTCCCTTCTAGGAAAAGTAAAAAGACCACAAAGTAGCAACAAGCTTATTGCATCCCACATTTGTTCTCTATGAGGAAGTTTTGTGGCCCCACTGGAATGCAGAGAGAAGGCGCCATGATACCAAAAAATAGCACCAGTAACCAAGAAAAGATATCAAATGACCCTGTTTGGAGAATTAGGATGATTGAGTTTCCTATTTTCCCATCGTAAATTAACACCTAACTTGAACACCTGCAATTCCCGTGCAGGTTATAAAATTCACAAAGCTGGACGGGAGCCAATAAATTGAAGCTGAATCCAGATGAGATGGAGGTGCTGTGTGTCCCAAGATCTTGGGGCCATGAAGTAGGGAAGCATTCTGATCTTGGTGGGCTCTTAAGGGAGAAGTGCAAAATCTGAGGCTGGTCATCCTTAAAAACGTAAGTTCAGGTTGAGGTGGTGAGGTACTTCCAGCCCTTTCTGGACAGAGATGATTAGGCTACTGTAATCCATGCCTTGGTAACTTCCAGAATGGACTACTGTAATGTGTTGTATGTGGGGCTCCCTTGAAGACAGTCTGGAGGATGCAGCTGGTGCAGAATGCAGCAGCAAACCTGCTAACTGGTGTTACCAACTGGGTGCACATCATGTTGGTCTTAAGAGTTACACTAGCTGCCAATTTGGTACCAAACCCAATTCAAAGTGCTCACTTTGACTTATAAGAACTTAAACAGCCTGAGCCCCAAATGTCTAAAGCAGGGATTCCCAACCAGGGGTACAGACCAAGACACTTAGGGGTACATCAAAAAATCATGGCAGAATATTTGAAATAACAACTATATTAATTACATATATTTTGCTAATTTGAAGAGTACAATTTATGGTAATGGGCTGCCTAAGGGTACACAAGTGAAAAAAGGTTGGGAACCACTGATCTAAAGGAACACCTCCCATATCAACATGGTTGTGCCTTACATTCTGTAGATGAAGCCCTCCTCATTCTACCAACATCTTTAGTAGTTAAAAGGGTGGGTACTCAGGATAGGGCCTTCTCAATGGTAGCCTCCAGACGATGGAAGTCTCCCCCATTGAAATGTGTCAGGCATCTTCAATGTATACATTTAGAAAATTAGCGAAGACACCTATTTACCAGGCCTTTTCCCTCCCCAGTTTCCGACACTGTTATTGTTTTTAGTGGGTTGTTTAGCATAATCTGCTCTGAGACCTTTAGGGTGGGGTAAAAATATAAATAAATAAAAAACCAAGAGGCAATCAAACTGCAGTATGCTGTTCTGTAACATGCGAAGAGATCCAGAAATAGTAATAGGAATTGCACGAGAAGTGGAGACCAGACTCTGCTGCTGTGAAAAGTAACATCTTCACCAGCACCCACTTTAGTATTATCCACAATGTCTAAAACAAAGGCCCTTTCTAATGGATCCTTAATTTGGATTTAAGGGCCTGTACAGTAGGGGTGTGCATGAATGTTTTTTGCATTCGCATTTGAGTTGAATCAAATGTCAAAACATTTTATTTGATTCGAATGTTTAAAATCCAAATGCAAAAACCCCCGTTTCGAATCTGTTACATTCAAATCTATTGGTTCGAATGTTGGATACAAATTTAAAGATACCAATGTCGACAACATTCATATGTGTTATATGCATCTGTACGCATTTCATATGCATCCCATTTTTGTTCTGTATTATAAGCGCAAATGCGTACAGATATGTATAATAATATACATAATACATACGTATCTGTACATTCAAATTATTCAAATTATTTGAATGAATGTTTCGGAACATTCAAATTTAGACATTCAAATGGGTTTTGAATGTGAAGACATTCAATTCAAATTCGAATGTCCACATTCGAATGAATTCGGTTGGATTTTGAATGTTTCGAATATTTGTGCACATCCCTACTGTATAGTCCATATTTAGGCCTCCTAGATCTGCAGGTTAATGCCGATCTGTGAGGCCATGCCCCCTGCTGGTCCACTCTGCATATATTGGACAAAGCATGATCCTGATTAGGGAGGCCTTAATCAGGTGGGAATAGTGGCCCTGATCCTGAACACGGGATGTAGGCAGAATGGCGGATGCAGTCCAGTGGTGTACCATAACACATCTCTAAAAGTGACCCCAGATGGTCTAAAGGCTAGAAACCATTGTTCCTAGCTCTCATGGGCGTGGGGGTGTGGCTACGAAGCTTGAGCAAGCTTCAAGGCTGCAGTGTGGGCTAGTACAGATCATGCAGACAGCAGTGATTCCACTTGTGTCTTCCCCTGGTCAGAACCAGTGACCTTGGCCAATCCAGGCCTACTAACTTAGACTAAAGGCAAGAAAACGGAGAAAGGGCCAAAGTCAGCCAGAGCAAATTAAAGAAGGAACCAGCTGTGACTCTGCAGCTACTGGACCATCAGTGCCATTCAGATCTATCCCAGAAAGCAGATTCCTTTTGACCAGGTTGGAGAGCTTTGTTTGATAGGTCATCCAACAGTGCTACTTAAAATCCAAATTGCTGACATGTGCTCAGAAAGCACTCTTGTGAAAAATATATCTTAGTCGCACACTCACTTGAATGGTGCTTCAGCCACTGCTTTGGTGAACATGCTGACAAAGTCAGCAAAGTCCTTCCAGCTCTCAAGAATGCGGACCTGAACACCTGTGTGAATCTGGAGACCCACCAAAGCCTGTGAAGGCAAAGACAGAGACACAGTTTAACTTGCTTAACAATCACAGATGAGAGAAGTATACTGCTTCTACCATTTCCTTTGCATTCACACACCTCAGAATACAAGAGGATTTTTTTTTTGGGGGGCAGGGCTTTTCTGCTCTTACCTGGCTTAGATCCAGACTCATATGTCCAGAATAACCAAGCCCACTGACCTGGATCATGTGAAGGCATGGGCTGGATCAGCAGTGTCTGCACTGACAGTGCTGATCTGGTCCATGCCTCCCTATGGCTGCAAAGCTTGTGTGAGCTTGTAGCTGCACCCCAATGCCTCTGAAGGCTAGGAACTAAAATTCCTAGGCTTGGTGGGGTGCTTTTTGGTGGCATGCTATGGCACACCACTGAAAAGCATTCCCATAGTCCTGGAACATAGGTTTTTTTCCACTAGCACTAAGTACCCATTAGGGACCCATTAAGGACCCATTAGTCTAAGAGGAGGAAGACCCCATTTCTACTGCAGACCCCATTAAAACAACATTTGTTTCCACCAGTTCTAGGGAAATCTGGATTTCCTGTAGACCCTATTAAAGGGGTCTACAATGGGGTCTTCAGGCATCAAATCCAGATTATACAGAGGTTGTTTCCACCGCGATCAAGCAATGGGGTCTAGGGGAGGGCTCCAAGGGGGTGCGCCCCGAATCCCAAAGCCCATGCGTAATTTCCAAATCCGGCTCCGAAGCCAGCTCTGAAGATAGACACCCATTGCCTGGCAGCAAAAAGGCTCTGCTCTCTGATGTACTACTAAGAAAGAATCTGCATTGCAGCTGAGACAGCCAGCAATAAACACCATCACCCTCCAAATACCCACATTTCAGACAACTCCATGCTCACTTACTTCTTCCACATCCACCCTAGAGAGATGTAGAACCGAATGCGACTTTCCTCCTCCATCTTGTTCCCGAAACCCACTTCCAATCTGAACCGCTTGCTGCAGTTTCTTCTGTGATTTGTGTTTGCTGCAACTGAGAAGACAGAATGATTAATCGACGGACCAAAAGGAGTTCACACCCATGAGAGAGAGGTGGCTCAAATGAATGAACAAAATTACAAAGACTGTCTAACAATGTACTCAAAATTATAGATTACATATTTTAACATGTTAGAATGCCATTTCTTTAGCCATCTCTTTACCTCAAACATTCTTTGGGTGAAGAAAAATTTACAGATGTACAATTTCAAGGTATGTGAAGGCTAAGGAGGCATTAACTAATGTATCTATCATTTTCTAAGGCAGAGAGGGGAAATATCAGAGAAGGGGAACATAAAATCAAAGCACAAGAATGTTGTAACAATACCATGTATTGAATTAGTCTGCAATGTAGTGTTCTACACACAAAATAAGCTAAGCTCTCTAAATCATCTGTCTGGGTTCTTTTTTATATATAATGAAGCACAGAGCCTTTTCCTCACTGGTGCCATTAAATTATCCCTGTGTGTTCTACAGCACACTTGGTCTGCATGGTGGACTGGTTTCATGGAAGGTCACACAATGAGTAGACTGGGCTATCTGCACTGAACCACACCACAGAGTGGGACATGATGCCAAAATGGTACTGTACCACTCCACCAGCAAACATTTTCAAAGTAGCCCACAAGCAGACTGCCTGGGCCTTTTTGCACTTACCAGACTAGTATGGTATGGTACCAGCAGTTCTCAACCTTCCTAATGCCGCGACCCCCTTAATGGAGTTCCTCATGTTGTGGGGGCCCCCAACCACGGGGACGGAGCAGCTGGGAGGTGGGTGGGAAGGGCGGCAGGAGACTCGTCGCGACCCCTCTGAAAGGGTAGTTCGACCCTCCAAAGGGATCCCAACCCCCAGGTTGAGAACCACTGCTTATCTTACATATCTAATATCTCTAACTAAAAGACACAACCAGAGGAAAAAGAGGGCAAACCTTCTATATATGAAAGCCTAACAGGACCATATGAGTAATGTCACACAAGCTAAGCAGAAGATCTGCCAAGGACACAATGCTGGTGGTTCATTAAAAAACACACCAGCAGCACATCAATCCACAGTTGACAGCTGTTGGAGCCCAAAAGGTATAACTAAGCCTCTTAACAGGCAGAAATGCACATTTGCTTTAAGTTGTAGATTCCTACACCAAGCAAACTATTTCTGCAATTATCTGGTCTGTCTTAGCACCAATCCCAACTATTTCCATCCTAACATACCAGCCTGGTGGAAGTGAAACTCCTTGTTTAAAGTTTGGGCTGATTAGCTGACTCACTCACATTACTCCAGTTTATCAAAGAGAGTGCAGTTGGAGAAGTCCCTCACTGAGAGATCTGACAGGTGGTCCTGAAGACACTATCTGCTAGGCATCATCAGTATGTTGCTGTGCTTAAGACGATGTGTGGTGTGTCACTGCCGCTACCTTGAATCAATAATGTGAGTGGAAAGCAAGTATCTATGAGACTGAACAGTAGCGTACACTATAGAGGATGCCTAATCTCCTGCCCTTTAAGCTAACGTAATTGCCCTCTTGTTCTGTGGCCACTGCCAGTGGTGAAGTAAGATTCACATGCCAGTCCAATTACCTTCTTATATAGAAGGAATAATTTCATTCTCGCCTTAAGCAGCAAAACGCCTTTAGCCATTTCCTGGCAGAAACTATCCTGATTTAAAGCAGCAGGTAATTGGAGAATGATTTGAGGAGGCAGAGAGATATCAGTTTTCAGCAAGAAAAAGTAAACTCTAACCTGAAATATTTTTCAAGTTCTACTGAAGCCAGTGCTAGAATTTTTCCAGGATTTTTCTCCAGGATGTTAGTCACAAAGCTCTGCAGAGTCTCCCTCATACTTTCCTCAGTAACCTGTGGGGAGGAACACTCAGAAAATGGAAGCTGTAACGTTTTAGGGGACTGAGAATGTCCGGACAGTTCCACACTCTCTAGGCATGACAACACAAAAGGTTTGTGGCAAATAGGTGGTGGTGGAACCCATATTGGAAACGTGTGATTGCTTTTAAATTATGTGTAATAGCAGGGAGGTACTACAATACAAGGGATCCACAATGCAAGTGACCTCACCTGCTTAGAGTTATGAATCAGAGCCGCAAACTCATCTGGCAGGACTAGAACTAGAAGGTTGGGCTCCTCTGCCCAGCTGTGATCTTCACCCTTTAAACACAAAGGTGAATTTAAGTCAGATCAAAGGAAATTTCAAAAAGACTGCAGATCCTCCAGGTCCTGATATTAACTTTGAGCACACCATTGTCTTGTTTGGTTGAACGTGGCTAAATTGACGAAGCGCCAAAGAGAAAGAGTAACTGTAAAATACACTTCACATTTGGCAGTGGATTTGAAAGCAGAGGATACTTTGTGGGCAAGAAGATAGAAATATCAGGAATCTGGACGGAGAAGAAAGTCTGAATCTAACATGAATTATAAAATATCTCTTGTTAGGCTGGCAAAAGAAACCTTTTCACCTGAGTTTAGCCTGAAATGGTGGCACTGTAAGGCTTGCTTCCTCATTCAGTTTAAACTTCTCATGATTTCTATGGAAGTTTAAATATATATATTTTAAAATAAAACACTAAACATTAAGTAAAACTCTATCACAACAGGAAAAAAACTTAGTAACTTTTAATTACTACAGAAGGACGGGTTGGGGACAAAATTTCAATCACCTTGCTAACAATCACATTTAGGAGCCTCAGGGTGTTTTTCCACTGTCACTAGAAGTACCCATTAAGTACCCA
>MTQE01002208.1:38636860-38655542 GCA_014337955.1 Aspidoscelis marmoratus
AAGTGCATAATTATGAAAAAAAATTATTGTAAAAAATTAAATAAAAAAATAAATAAAAAGAGATTTGGAGTGAGGTGTCATCAATATGCAGATGATACCCAGCTCTATCTCTCTGTGCCATCTGAATCAGGGGAGGTGGTTGAAGTGCTTGACAGGTACCTGGAGGCAGTAAAGCCAGAGGTGCTGTGTGTCATAGGGTCTCAGGTCTGTGTAGTTGGGTGACACCCTGTCCTCAATGGGGTTTTAATGCCCTTGAAGGGACAGGTGAAAAATTTGTGGGTGCTCTTGGACTCTAGGCTGACACTTGAACCTCAGGTGGAGGCCGTGGCCAATAGTGCCTATTCCCAACTACGGTTGGTGCATCAGTTGAAGTCTTTTTTGGACAGAGATGACTTGGCCACAGTTATCCATGCTCTGGTAACCTCCAGATTGGACTACTGGAATGCATTCTACATGGTGCTGCCCTTGAAGATGGTTTGGAAGCTGCAGCTGGTGTAGAATGCAGCTGCTAGACTGCTGATTGGGACAGCTGGCCGGACACATAACATGCTGGTCTTAAAAGAGTTGCAATGGCTGCCAATTCGCTACCAAGCCCAATTCAAGCTGTTAGCTTTGTCTTATAAGGCCCTAGATGACTTGGGGCCCAAATATCTAAAGCAACGCCTTCTCCCATATCAACCTGCCCCATGACTTAAGATCTGGAGGGGAGGCCCTCCTGGTTGTCCCACCACCATCAGTGGTAAAACGAGTGGGCATCCAGGAGAAGGCTTTCTCAGTGAGGGCCACCAGGCTATGGAATAGTGTCCCCCTTGAGGTGTGTCAGGCGCCTTCATTGTGTATGTTTAGGAGGGCAGTGAAGATGCATCTCTTTGTCCTGGCCTTTGGCTAAATGGGAATATACTGTCTCTTCTCACTTTACAGACATTGTTATCGTTTTAATATATAAATGTTGCTACCTGCCCTGAGACCTTCAAGTAAAGAGTGGGATAGAAATGCAAATAACAAACAAACAAATAAACAAATAACTGGGTCTCAGGCCCTGCCCCCTTTGTCCAAGAGTTGTGCTGACCAAATCTTATGGCCACCCTATAGCCCCTGAGCCAGAATTCTTCTGATAGATGTGATAATTAAAGACGAGGACCCTCTAACTAAAACTTCTTGTAGCTTGGAATATATAAAGATGAAGGAGGGGGAAGACCCAGCACATTCATTTATGGGTGGGAAAGGGGAATCCCCCTTAAGAGTTGACCAGATTTATCAGCCAGTCACAACAGCCCAATCTCATGGCATCATCACACCTGCACCTAGGTGCCCAGAGAAAATGTGATCATGAAACAGAAGATGTTGGTTTCAGTGTGAACAACAACAATAACCACATTTAAGGTGGGTTTTTCTTTGATAATATCTATTGCGAAAAAGCACAGGGAGGAAACCTCAGTTTTAAAATGAACCAAAAGACCTACATCAGCAAGGCCCTGGAGAATAGGTTAGAAAAATAAAAATAAAAATAGGGGACATGAGTTTGACAATAGCCAATCTTGACACCATAAAACCATTAAAAATCTTTTTCAGATTCAAGCAGTATTTGCTTAGAGTTGTTATCTCGGAGAAAACATCTTGCTTTATTTTCACCCCAAAGGGCTCCACGGTAGGCAAAAGAGTTATCTGTGATTGGACCAAGCACTTGGTACAGAATATACAAGACTCTTGAAAGAGCCAGAAATTCCCCCTGGGCTATGCAAAAGCTTGCACAATTGTGGCATTCTTTTGGGAGATATTAATCTATGTGATAAGATATGGGGGAGAGTGGCTGTAGCTCAGTGGGAGAGCAAACTGCCAGAGGGTTGCCTTGTTAATCTCCAGCCTCTCTCTGGAAATGGTAATGGTAAACCACTTCTGTATCTTTGGCAAGAAAACTGCAAGCAGTCAGCCAGAAGTCACTCTCGACTCAGGGGTGCCGAACAGCAACAAGATATGATATCCCAGCTGTAGTCCTATTTTTACTCAAAGGTGCAGAAGAAAGTCCAAACCCATAACTTCCTCAGCCTTTGTATGAACACTATCACCCCTCCTATGCTCAGTTCAAAGGGAATGTCGAAGGCCTTTGGGTGCATAAATGCTCCTCCAATCTCTGCATTCCACTTCATGCCAACACAAAGCCCCCACTGCATAACCCACATTAAAGAGAAAGAACGGTGACAAGGAACAAGGCCCGATAAATGGTCCATTTAGAAGGTTGCCATGAAGGAACGCAGATAGCTTCCCTCTCAACATATCTCATGCTAGCATTTCCAATAGGAAAGCTCTAAGGTCATCCCATAACTCCCTTTACCACACAGAAGGTGACCCGCAAAGATGCTGACCTGCATAATTGCTCTCCTAATCACAGTTAGTTGATGGCTGATAATGCAAGCAGTCCAGGTGTAAAAGGAACAGGAAGTGTGTACACAGATCACGTGTATAATGAAACAGGAGGCTTGCGGGTGGGGCATGTTTTCTAGGAGCAAACTAATTTTAAGAAGAGGCTGTCGTTCAGTGGTAATAAAAGCAGCCTAGAAAGCAGAGGGTGACCGGTTGGATCCCCAACTCCTCCCCAGAATTAGGCAGCGGCAAGCAACTTCTGTAGCTCTGACAACGCACAGAGGTCCCCTGGCAGTCAACCAGGAGTTAGCAGTGATTCAGTGGTATCAAATACGCATATACACAAAATCTGATTCCCCCTTGTAAGAAAGAAAGGCTAAAAAAGAGATAAAGCCAAAGGGGTACTCACTGGTAGCTACAATAATTGCCACTACATTGCTGTCCATGGGAACACTGGCCGTGGGAGCGTGTGACGGTGCCTCACTTGACTGGCTCATCTCTGGCATGGTCTGCTTGGAGCTTCCTTCCAGCTTCGTGGTTCCACATGTAGGGATGCCCTTACAGGCCGGTTGATTCCAGTCCCCCCAGTTCAGTGGCCCAGTCTTTCAACTAATGTCAGCCAGATTTTGCCCCAGACAATGAAACCCCCATTTAGCCCATCCAGTTTCTTCTGGCTATTCCTAATTCCCTCGCTGTGATGCTAAAAGAAATCCTGCTACCCAACGGAACGAGTTCCTTCCCTCTGCGCCCGGATTTCGAGGTGCAGCCTCTGCGAAACGGTTTCGAGCGGGGCCCCAGCCGGTCCCGAGATGTATATTCTAGCTGCTCCCGAGGCCGTCGAAGTTGCCTATCGATCCCGGACAAACAGCAACGACAGTCCTTTGCCTTTACCAATGATGAGACGCCGTCCCAAGCCTGTTCCCTTCGGCGCTCGCGGTTCCGCTTTGCCTGCCCTTACGGAGGAGACCCGCTGCCGGTTCTGCTTGGCTCGCGTCCCGGTGGTTGCTCTCCATAGGACACGGGGATCATTTAACAACATCCAGCAGGCAACCTCTCCGGGTGCCCGATCTCCCAAAATGTACCTATGCCATCCAGCGTCGCGAGCCCGGGCTGTTTCCACGTGCCTGCGGACTCCATCCAGGAGAAAAACGCCGGGACCGGGATTCGACCGGCCGAAACAGTACGAAACGCTCCCTGGCCCGCCTTCCGGCTCGGATGCCGAGAGATGCGCGCCTGGCTGCAGCAGCAGCTTCCCCGCCTGCCAACCCCGCCGGGAGATCTTTGCTCTCTCTCTCTGTGTTGCCTTGTCGCTCAGGTTTCGCTCCTGATTGGTCACAGACCCGGCCCTCTCGGCTCCCATTGGTTGAAAGTGAGAATCGCTACATTCTCCGGATAGAACATTGTGTCGGCGGTCGTCATAGCAACTGCGCACGTGGGGAGGGGAGAGAAGCATGCCCTCCCTCGCCCTCTCCTCGGGAATTCCATTATCAATGAATTTTATTGTGCAGCATGGAAGGTTTGGAAGCCCCTGAGACACCCCCCCCCCGTTATGTTCTGCCTTCGGTGGCTTGGGGCTGTCCGAGAAACGGAATTACGCAGGCAGAGGGGCTTTAAATGAAACGGCCACCGAGGCTTGTGGTAGTCCAAGCTTAAGAAGAAAAAGAAAAATTGCTGATTTTGTATTAATTCAGAAAGCACTTCGAGTCTTCTAAGGGCTGCTATACTGTGCATAAGCCTGAAAAAAAATATAATGCGAGAGAAAAAGAAATCGTGAAACTAGAAGGTGTGTGTTGCAGCGTTTTTTCCTTCCACAGGATGAAACCAGGGGCCTTTCTGCACTTGGCTTTATTCTGGAATGTATCCCAGAATAAGGACCTCCTGTCCACATGCTAGGGCAACGTATGGCAGCCCCCAGGTGAGGCCTGCCATAGTCTCCATTAGCTTGCCGATGACAGACCCCTATCCTGAGATATATTCCAGAATAAGACCAAGTGCGGAAAGGGCCCAGGTTGACGCCCGGTTTTGCTGCGCAACGTGGTTCGTGGGACTTGGCGGTCCAGCGCAGTCGAACGGCAAGGCGATGTGGGATCTAAACAAGATCCAGTGATTGCCTTCAGCTGTACCCTGCAAGATGCGAGGAGTTCCATAGCTTTCGCGATCTTTCCAACTGGGGGGCTAAAAGGAAGCCACTGAAGCGCCTGTTGTTTTTCACATGCTGCTTTCATGGTGGCCAACTGCGGTCTGGCAATACTGAAAGCTGCTGCTGGCCAGAGGGGAAGGTATGCAGAACTATTCCAGGCATCCCCCCATTCCCCTGATTTCTTGTAACAACATGCAATTGGTGCACTATTGGGAATGCTTGAATTATGTCTGATTTTCCAATAAAGTGCCAAGAGGATCCCAAGACAGATCTTGCATCTGGAGGCAGAGGTTGCCGGAGAGGGCAAATTGTGCTCCTTTTGAGAAAAGCAACTGTCAGATCAACATGTTTGGCATTCAAAACACCTTGGGGGCCATCCCAGCCTTTGTCTTGCTGCTTACTTCTTAATGTATTTTAAGGACCATATTCAAAACCCATAACAGTTCTGCCACTATGAAAGGTGTACCAGAGGCTGCTTTCATAAATCTCACACCTCAGCCTGGAGACAAAATTGATAGTCCTGTGGTGGCCTGAAAGATTTTAATTGAAACACTAGAATGGGAGAAGACTGGGAATATTTTAAATTATGTTTTAACATTTGATATGTTTTATTCTTATCGTAACCCGCCCTGGGACCGTTTGGTGAAGGGCGGGGTATAAATTTCTTAAATAAATATAGTTTCAAATCCCTTCAAATGGCCTGGGGAGGTGATGGCAATGCTGTAGTTCAGAAATGTTATTTCATGCCAGCTCTATTTGCACTGGGGAGGTTAGGCAGATACAGGTCCATCAAGGCACTTCTATATATTGCCTTAGCCAGAAAGGAGTTAGGGGAGGGCTAATCTTGAGCACACGCACCCCCAGCCCCCAACATACTTGTCTCACTAGGCAGAAGATCCATGTGGATCTTGTGTTGAGGCAAGATCATTATTTTAATTTAAACCATCATCTATGGAAGAGATCCACCCAAGATCTGCACTGTCCTAGTCTTGTCCATACAGATACAGATTAGAGCTACATTATAAGCCAGCTTGGTCAGAAGTGACTCTTCTGCTGCTAAACAACAGCAGGTTTGTCCTTGCAAGCAGATTAGATGGCTGACTGCTCTGGGACCTTTGAGCTCTTCTAGCAGAAAAAACAGGATTGAATCCTCGTTTGTTTTTTAGCACTTGTGGGTAAGGTATTCTGTTGTGATTTTTTTTTTTATGCTTCAAGTTGTGCTGTTTGTGGTTTTTCCTGGCCACACTGAATAGTATGTAGAAAACTGACAAATAAATCGAAGCAACAATGTGATAGATGTCTCCGACAAAGAAGGCTAAATGGAAAACTGGACTTATCTCTGCTATGCAGTATTGCGAAGGAGTGCTTGGAGCATAGATTTGTAGTTCAGGGATAGCTAACATGTGACACTCCCTTAATTGCTGAACTTCATTAGCCATCATTCCTCCCCACAATCCATCGTGATTGAGTCTAATGGGAGTTGAGTAGAACAAATGCTCATATGTGTCCCTGCTAGGGATATGTGTGAGATTTTTTGGTTGATTTGTATCAAATTCAATGCAAAAAAATTGTATTGGTTCAAATAGATTCCCTTTGAATGTGGTGGGATCTGAATTCAATACGAATGTTTGATACAAATTTGATACAAATGTTCCATATGAATCACATACGAATCCCCTACGTATCCCTTACGAATCTGATATGTATCCCCTCTGAATGCATAACATCCACTTTGAATCCAGTTTGAATCCACTCTCAATCCACTTCAAATCCAGGCTGGATTTATTGCAGATGTGACTGGTGCAGCTGCTTTCCACCTCCCAGGTTCACAAATGCAACGAAGCTTCATACGAATGTCCCAAAACATTCAATTCAGTTCAAATGGCAGTCTTCAAATGTGCCAACATTCGATTCGAATTCAAATGTGTATTGTTTTAGAGTGTTGAATTTCTAAAGTCTTTTAATGTATATTCTGTTTTAATCTGTTGTTTTAAGGTTGTAACCCGCCCAGAGACCTTTGGGTATGGGGCGGGATATAAATGTAAATAAATAAATAAATAAATAAATAAATAAATAAATAAATAAATAAATAAATAAATAAATAAATAAATAAATAAATAAATAAATAAATAAATGTCCGAATTCATCTGAATGTAGAATATTACCAATATTCATGCACATCCCTAGTCCCTGCTTCATTGGGGGGGGGGGGATAGCCTAGAATGGTTACAAAGGAAATCTACAGAGCATTCCATACTTTAAAAATGATCTGTTAATACAAAAAAAGAAGCCTGATAATCTCAGCTGTCTGTATAGATATTCAGCTCTATTCTGTAATGGAAAAAGGTGATTTCTGATAAAGTTTAGCAGGTCAGCACTGGCTAGTCCAATGTTCTAGTAACACTAAGTTCATTCGCTCTGCAAAGTGGCCGCTTTTGTCTTCAGTTGTATCCTACAGATCATATTTTTTCACTTGATATTTTCTTCACATCAAATGCTTCACTGAATATTAAAAGGTGAGTCTAGCACTGAGTCTGCCCTCTGCTGGTTCTACTGGAGGCAGCTATCAAATATTTATTAAACGAACATTTCTTCCTACAGAGGTTTACTGGCTTTCAGAACAGAAGGAAAGCAGTCCATCCAAGAACTTTCTGTACCGAGAGATGCCTCAGCTTACTTGTTTATGGAAAGAATGCAACACAGTTCAGAAAGCTCATTTAGAATTTCAAGGTAATTGGAATGGAAAGGACAGTCACTACCATTTTTAGTTCCTGTTCTTAGAAATACTTCCCTTGCTTCTGCGCTGATTTAATGATGCAAAGCTCACCAGAGTAATAGCATGATTTTTAACATCTGGGCCATCAGATATTGCAGCTACAATTCTCATTATCCTTTGTTCCTTGATAAAAGTTATAGTTTAGCAACATCTGGAGGGTGGCACTTAGTCACCTCACTTTTAAAAAAATTACGTGCAAAGATTCTATTTGTCTCTTGAAAGCCTTAAATAAAAATCAAGATATTTGCTTCCATCTGTGTTAGATGAAAAGGCAGAGTAAACCTTAATTAACATCAGACTAGAGGTGTACACGAAGCCCATTTTCCATGTTCAATTCGATAGACAAAGCCCATATTCCACGTTCAATTGGGCCAAATCCCACCCCCACAAATGTGGGATTTGTATTTGTGCAGAAATTTTCAAATGAATTTCTGTGCATGAAGCAAAGCAAAGGCCCCCCTCCCTTTCTACCCCCTCCTGCTGTCTTCCATTATCCGTCCTCATTGCCACCACCATGCACCATCTTCTTAGGCATTTCCAGGTAAGCGCATGCGCCACATTCAATTCGGCCACAAATCTACGAATTTGTACAAATTCTGGATGTCACGAATATTTGTGCACATCCCTAGATCAGACACAAATTTTGGCAAATACTACTGACAATCATTCCACATCCCACATTGAAATAGGGATTAGCTGTTCTTTGCTTACGGTGGTGTACTTTTCTCTGAACTTTGAAAAACAACAGTGCTCCTAAACACATACACATGGTATTTAGTTTCCATCATACTCTGGGTTCCTGCAAGAGCATGTTGATTTAGGGTGACCCTGTGAGTAAGCACAATGAGGAAGCTATCACACGTGCCAATACTGGAGACCACAGACAGGGGGAGTGAACTGGGCATACAGAACATGGCCGGTCCTCACCTCTGATGGAAGCCTGCAGCTCTGTTCCATTGCCAGTACTGAACTAGAATTCAGTTGCCAACTAGTTCAGCTTCTGTTGGTAGACAAAGGAAAAGCACTGTCTTGTTAGCAGCTGCAGTAGAATGTCTTGGCTTGTCACTCCTAGTATGGTTACACAGAATTAGTGTAGCTGTTACCAAGAGTAGCCAACTTCTTCTCTCCCAGGGGTGTGCCAAACTTCAGTTTGTCAAAGCTCAAACTGTGGTTAAAGGACTGGAACTGTCAAATGGTTGACCTGATAGCCCCCTCTCTTCTCAGCACCTTTATGCGATTCTTGAGGAGTCCTAGTGGTGTAGGGGACTAACCTACTTCTATAATATGACTCCCACCTTTATACCCTCCTTCGTGGTCAGGGCACTGTCATGCATAAGCAGATGTGTCTTGAGATGCTCTGTACTTGCATACTGACGCATGCCTCTGCTCCACCAACAGAAGAGGCTGTAATGGTGGCAGCCACTCTTTGGCAAACAGGTAAGTTCCCCTACACACCTGGGACTCCTTGTGCTCTAATTGCACTTCATGCATCAACAGATTGCAGTTTGGCATGTCCCTAAACCAGGTTAGATCACTCATGCAGCGACGGCATGGGGTACAAAAAAGCATTTAGGAATACTTACATTTTCCCCTAACGCTGCATATTTATAGGGAACTGCATGAGTTTTGAGAGAAGGACAGCACTTCTTATTCCCCCCCCCCCCCGTAGCAACAGCCTTCTGGAGCATAAAAGAACCAAATGGTGCCAGATGGTAGGAACCAGTCAAAAGTGGAGTTTCTTAGATAGATTACAAGTACCACCTGGCTAGCACTGGTTGAAAGGACAGCCGCTCTGTGAGCCTGAGACTGAAAGCAGATGTGATTTTATGCGGTTATTATATGCAACTGTTACTAGGAAAACGAACTCTAGATACCTTTGTGTAGTCTTAAATCAGAAGCTAGCTTTGTTTAATACTTTATTTACTAATATGGGGAAGTAAGTCTCCCAGGAACGGTTATAAAATCTATTCACAGAATTGCTTGGAATGCTGCCATATTTACTCAATCAGCTCTCATTAGGCTCATTAAAAGACGGTTATAATATCAGAGCGTAGGCAGACTTGCTTCACACCCAGGAGTCCATGGGTTGGTAATAAAAGGCGATATGGCAAGGTTAATCATGCTTGACAGTGCTACACCATTTTTTCTGCAAGAGATCTCGGCGTGCTTTGCAAAGATTAATTCATTCAGCTCCTCTGCAATGGAGGGATAATGATCCTGTTCAACACTTGGAAATGCTAAGGCTGTACCCACGAAATATCCCACAAAAGTAGGTATATGGTTATGATCACAGTCTTCTACCCTATTTGCCTGAAAAAAAAGACAGGGTCTGCTATTTTTGCTCCAAAAGATGGGTTAGGGCTTATTTTCAGGGGACGTCTTATTTTTTCATGAAAAACAGTCTACATTTACTCAAATATAGTCATGTCATCACATTCTGCAACATCATCCTAGTTCTCCAACCCCTGAATTCCATCATGAATTTCTTGTGACTCTATTTCCTTTTTCCATGTACAATAATCTACATTTACTGATATTCATGAGCAAAAATCAAAATTTATTCTTGTGGGGCCTTTTGAGTGCAATCCTTTTGGGGTGTCTGCTTTCTTTGGTGAAGAGTCTATCTTGCTACATTCTGTTGCCAATTGATTTTACTTTTTTACATGTATAGCTGCCTATACACTATTTAAATTGACTTTTAAAAATGAATTGTAACTAGGGCTTATTTTGGGAGTAGGGCTTGTATTTCAAGCATCCTGAAAAATCATGCCAGGGCTTATTTTCGGGGTAGGTCTTATTTTCAGGGAAACTGTATTTCTTTGCTGGTCATGTCCACAAACACTTCCCCAGTCCTTTCGCTTCTGACATCATAATCACACAGTCTAGTAGATGCTTATGACCCTTTTTGCACTTACCTGGATTTATGAAATAAGGAGCCCTGCAGTCCACATCATCTGCATGAGACTAGTACTAATCTGGTTCAGATCCGTACTAAGGTTGCAGCAGTCTGAATTAGTAGTGGGTTTGATTAATAAGTAGCACAACCGCCCTAGCACTATCTGATTTGGGACCAGCAATGGGGCATCTGTACATACAGCAGAACAAGGAAGATCATGGGTGTGGCATTGAGGAACAGGTGCTGTGATGGTGAAACCGCAAAGATGCCTTCAGAACAATGGCTGCATTTAAGAAGACAACTTGGCTTTTATACATCATTTTTCTCACCCATTTAAGGGGACTCAAAGTGGCTGATAAAGCTTCGTGTTCTTCTCCCCACAACCTATACCCTGTGAGGTGGATGGGGCTGTGAGAGCTCAGGAAGATAGTTGTGACTAGCCCAAGCCCACCCATCTGGCTTCATGGAGGAGGGCAGAATCAAACCTCGTGACTGTGAGACACAAGTCCGGCACTCTAACCCCAAGACCAAACTAGTGTCCCTTTTTAAAGCCAATGCCAACTTTTTGTACTATCAACTTTTATTTGGATGGTATGGGGCATGAGGTAATTTTCCCACTCTTCATGTCTTTGAGTGGGCAAACAAATGGCAAAGAGCTTTGACATTAGCGAAGTGCAAGGTAATATACATTAAGGCAAAGAAGCACAATTATACTTCTAAACTAATGCGGCAGAGCTTTATGTGAAAGATGAGGAAGGAGATCTTGGGGTTCTTGTGAACAGCTCAAAGAAGGTGTCAACTCAGTGTGCAGCAGCAGTGAAAAAAATAAATTCCATAAAGATGCAAGCATCATTGCGCCTCTTTATGCTTCTATGCATGTTGAGGCCGTATTTGTAATATTGTATACAGTTCTGGTCACACCTCAGAAAGGATACTGTGGATCTGAATAAAATGCAGAAAACAGCAGCCAGCATGCTCAAGGGGCTGGAATGCTTCCCTTATGAAATCAGGCTGCAAACCTAGGCCTCTTCAGCCTTGAAAGGTGGCATTTAAGGGGGGGAACTGATTAATATAAATGTGGGAGAACAAATGTTACTTGATTTTGTTGAAGGAAAGAAAACAGAAATTTGTGGGAAAAGGGGAATAGCAATCAACAATGCATTCTGAGGCAAAGTTATAACCTATCTTAAACAGGGGAACACAGTCTTACAAGGAACTATCAATGCAGTCTCGAAAATAGAAGATAATATATTTTGAAAGGCTGGTTGACCTGATCTTGAAGGAGGAGGGGAGAGGAGGTAATAATAATAGTAATTAAAGAATTGTATCAATTTATGCAGACATTTGTGTGCCTATAAAGAAATAATTGAATAAAGATATTTTTTTAAATGGGTCAAGAGAATGATCCAGCTTATTTGATCACTGGAACTTTTGGCCATATCTCACCTAGTGCGCGTACATTTCTCTTACTCATGAGAAACACAAACTAATTTCACATGTTTAAATGTTAGCATCTCACTACTTACAGCTTGAGGTATTTCTCTGCTGCTCAGTGCTGCACAGAATACAGAACCCAAACTAACATTAACTGTTATAGTTGCGCATTAGTGGATGGTCCATATTACAAAGTTGCAGAGACAATGAGGGGCTATAGCTATGGGAGAAAGAAGAGGCAATGACACACCGGCTGCATCTGTGAACTTCATTCTCAGCTACAGAAAATCTTCAAAGAAATGTATCTGAAAGTAGTCCTTGGCCCAAGCTACCCTAATGCCACCCTGTGTACAGAAGACTGGAGCTCTTTGGAAGATGGTTAGCAAAATCCAGTACTAGTAGGCTGTTTGCTAAAGACTGTGTCATCAGAGGGACAAACTCAATGTCTGCTGAAGACATGAAAACACAGGAGGCTTCAAGAATTCACACTCCACACCATAGAGATAAAGATATATTTGTGTTGCATATTTAAGACAATTTTACATAATGCTTTCAACACAAAGCTTTCAGCACTCCTTCTTTGGAACAGGTTTCAACTCAAGCCCTGCTTAGTTCTCTCTCTTGGCTCAGAGTCCATGATACGCTCAGTGAGTCCTTTTTTCAGGCTCTGGTGCTAAGTCACTACACCCCACCCCATAAAGAGAAACAGAGTGGATTCTGTTCTGGGTGGGAAACTGGCTTCACTAGACGTTCAAGCCAGAAAAATATCAATGAGCTATGGGTCTGTCAAACCTCATCTGGAAAACTGTCCCATTATCTTGAATTATTTTTAGCACCACCACAGCTCTTAAAAATAAAGAACTTTAAAACTCGAGGTCATTTGTGATCTGTACTTCTGCTTTGGCGGGGGGAGGGGAATTGGGGGCGAAATGTAGGGAAGCCCTCTCTGCTGAAAAGCTCAGACCAAAAAAACCCTGAGATCAGAACATTCTTAAACTCTTATCAAGGCTGCTTCAGAACTCTGAATCTCCAACCCATTTCAGCTGGGGAGAAGACCCCCCACATCTGAAGACCTTTTCTGAGGCTGCATCAACAGCTGCACATGTTGCATCATTTATGCACCCTCTCTGAAACATGATATGGCACAGATTTGTTTTAAAAAGGATATTCCAGCGGTGACATATGTCTCAACACGTCCATTTTATACCAAACTCCACGTGGTGGGGAAATGAACTCCAAGCGCCATTGTTCCCAGTTCAGCTAGGGGTCGGTCTGATCAGATTTGAACAAAAATAGCCACCATGAGGCCCATTTCCCATCATCTGTGACTCCTGTCTCAGCTGGAGTCCCACAACATCTTGAAGCTGCCATGTTGGCCAGCAAGAGATAAGAAACATGAAACCTTAGACGACATTCCAAACACCATTAAGATCATTCTCTGTGGATAGGAATACTTTTCTGGCTAAGAAGCACAAAGCTCTAAAGGGACAGATTCTCCACTGAGGGTGTCTTTTCTGCATGCACATGCTTGCGTATACCAGGGTCATAAATGATGTTGCCCGGTTTGATGGAGTTCAACATAAAAGGGAAAAGATGGCGGAAAGGGAGCAGATTTCTTTATTCACTGTAGGGGCAGCAGGGGAAACATACAGTGGCATTCTAACAATCCATTGACATTCTATCTGAAAATGAATGAGGGGATTTTTAGCCCCCCACCCAGTGCCTTGCACTGGGCATCAATGCTAATTGGCTCGAGGCCCTTTGGATGGGACTGGTGAGGCCCTTTGCTTGACTTTCCACGATGCCACCAATACACATATAAAGCCAGATTTCAAGCAAAAAAGGGAAGAAAAATAGGCAAAACGGTGAGTGACACCTGAGAATGAGATGCTGTGCAAGGGGCATTAGCGGGTATTTAGGTTTGGCACAATTGGCAACTCCATTCAAGGGGAGCCTTGGCACAGCTGCCAGAGAGGCCCAATTCTCTCCTTGCTTCTTGTTTAGGAGGTAGGGCAGCTCTGTGTCACAAAAAAATAATAAAAATTAAAACAAAATAAAAACCAGCTGTTTAGATCCAAGCACCCAGTCCTGCTAGGAGGGAACCAATCACTCCACCTTTTCCCATCCATAGAATCACCCGAAGACTAACTAGGTTATGTAACAGCTTAAGAAGACAACAGAAACACTGAGATGTCCCCTCTTGGTTGAAAGGGTGGGATGACCATCATCTCTATTGCACTTTGTTCGAGATCTACATATACACATCTGTAAAAAAATAAGAACTAAAAGGATGGGATGGGAGGATGGGAAAGAGGCTTGTCAAGCCAGCACCAGCTGCTTAGAGGTCTCAGGTGTAGAGAACAGCCTGGCTTTCTGCATTCCCCCATCTACCCCGCCATTTCCCAGAATCCTTTGCCAGCAACCATTTGGGAACAAAGAGTCCTGATCTTGCAGAACATCATCCATGGTTGAGAAGAGCATGCGTGTTCGAGTGGGCTGAAGCCAGGAAGCTGACAGCTTACCTGCTAGGCTACAGTTTCCAATGCTTGGATTCACTAATACATAGCTCTTCCCATTTTCTCCAGATAATCCTGAAAAGGGTGGGTGGGATCTTTGCCTCTGCACCATCATTGCACCAACAACAGTCAAAATAGTATTTTTTTCCCCTTTCTATTTAAAGATCCCTCTCTTGTGTTTGCCCACATGAAAAAGGTGCATTTTCACAAGATGATGTAGTCCAAAGAATCTTCCTTGTGGAGAGGAGAGGTACGTACACCTATCCCACACCTGACCATGGGAGATGCTTCCTTGATCCTGACAAAGTGCTGCCGGCTGCCCCTGCTACCTCAGTCGTCCATCAGGCTTGATTGTCCCCAGTTCTGATTTGGGGTCGGGGGACAGTGAACTCCAGGAAGTTTTGCTACAGAGATCCAAAGTGGAACATCTAGAAGGGCTGGTCGCACAAATGCCAGCCAATGACCAGAACTTGCTGATACTGCTGTCCGTCCAGTTCTCCAGGGCCTTGCCAACTAGTTCCACTTGCTGCTGGGAAGCTCGTTCAGTTTCATCCAGACGGGGAAGGCTCAAGATCCCAGCCAGGCCTTGGAAATTCTGTTCCATGTACTCATTGCGGGGAGGACCACCATGCAGCCATTTGCCATCATCTGGACCAGAACACAGACAAAATGACAATGAGATGGGGACCAAGTGCTCCAGAACTTTTTTCAACCAAGCAGGAAGATTGTTATCTTCCAAACCCTTTGCTATCCTTCCTCTGAGGTTACTGCTGGCTGATGCGACAATTCACTAAACTCTTAACAGCCAGAATCTGTGAAAATGGAGGAACTTTCTCTTTACCACTAATGGTTGGAAGGAAGTGCAGGTGCACATGGCTGACGGCTGCCTGTAAGGGTACCATTGGCTAGCACACAAACTAAAAAGAACACCATGCAGCATATTGACTGTGCAGAACAGCATCCTGGAAGGAGTGGTAAGATAAGATAGGGAGGCCTTTGCCCACTACTTGGAAACCAACTAAAAAGCCACATCACCATCCCTCCAATGTGCCCAGTTACCACTTTAGCCAATTCTTTATCAAGGCAACCTGTGGTACTCGCTTTGTGTGGCAATAAGGCAGCATGCCTGTCCACTATCCTACTCAGTCTCCTTTTCTCTCTATGCAGGATCTTGGAGTTGAGTGTGTCTTTTAACTTTCTGAATGGGATGCCCAACCACTGTTTGTGTGGTAGCTCTCAAGGGCAGGAAGAAGCAATAAAGAAGGCAAAACAGCACCAAAACTGCTTCACCCCTTTGCTGCTTTTTAACTTGTGTCCGAATTCCTGCCTGGAAGAAGCTGACGGGCAGAACAGTGTAATAAAGGCAAAACCAAATACAAGAAAGGTATATGCTTGTAGCAGTAGAGAGACAGTGTATCAGTCTGCCACTATTGCTTGTGTGAGGTTGGTTATATTTTGAGCTGCTCCTGGCACTTTGACTTGGCATTTTTGGTTAACTGTCAGACAGTGCAGACGAAATACAGAGAGAAGGGAAGTAGCTCAGTGGTACAGCATTTGCTTTGCATGCAGGAAGTCCCTGGTTCTATCCTGGATATTTCCAAGTACAGCTGGGAAAATGGCCAAAACCCCAGAGAGCATCACGGTAATAATGCTAAGAGAAACAGACCACTGGCCCCTTGGGGAATGAGGCAATTTTGTATGTTCCTTCCACCACTTATGAATGGGAGGACTCAGCTCTTCTTCAGCAGAGCCAGACTGGTGGCCGATTGGTATTTATTACAATACTTATATACCGCTCCCCATGAAAATATAACCTCAAAGCAGTTTATGTAACACCGAGAATAAAAACAGCTAATATGTTAATAGTATATAAGGACATGATTAAAATCAAGGATTGGGAAAATAAAGAAACATCATTTACTCTGGGAAGGGCTGCAGAAAATGATAAGTCTTCAACTGGCACCTAAAAATCAGACAAGATAGACACAAATCCTGCTGCCTATCCACGACCTGAAATTCTGCCCACGGGAGGACTAGGCATCAAAATGGCAGGTGCTGACCAAAGTGAGCAAATATATAATATGCACAACTGGAGCAAAGATATCTTAATTATATAAATGGGATTATAGAACTGAATTGACCATGAATGAGCAGGAAAGAGATCTTGTCATATTCTGAGACTGCTCAATGGAAGTATTAAACCAGTGTGAGTCAGATGTGAAAAGGTCACTAATATGTTAGGAACAAAAATAAATAGCACTGGAAGTTAAACTGCCAATTTTATAATGCAGCTATGCAACCAATAGCATTACCACATTTATAAGTCTGTGTACAGTGGTGACCATATCTCCATTCAGAAGAGGGAAGCTAAAACTGTCAAGGAGGAAAAAGACCTCCCCTATGGGGAAAAGTTACAACATTTGGGTTGAATGAACAGAAGTATAGTCAATTTGGCATGGTGAGATCAAATGAGTAAGATGACATTTTTATCAATTTCCTAAAATATTATAAATATCCCATGGGTCATACTATGTGTATGAGAGAAGACACATATTATGTTGCACTTTCAGATTTGTGCTGAAGTGTTTTGGCTTTTAGTTATGTTCTGTCTTTCAATTCTCTTTTCCTTACCTATCCTGGGACCTTCAGGTGGAGGGGAAGGAAGGAAAGAAGACAGGCAGGCAGGCACTGGGTGGATACAGCTAGCACAGAACTAGACGTGTCCAGCTCCTCAGCAGCTAACCTGATGGAAAGACCTGGAAGTACGTTTCCCTGAATGACTCAACAGCAGTTTCATTCCCAGCTTAACCCCCTCACCTTTCTTGAGAGGCTGTTTGTGGTTGAAGGTCTGTGGGACCACCAAGAACTGGCTCTCTCCCAGGGGCTCCCAGAACTGGAGGAGGCGGATGGTCCAAACGCCTGGGCGAAGAGGCCGGTTCAGGGGAGGTTTATACTGGGTGAATTCTGCCTCTGCATCCACTGTGATATCATAGGATGTGGCAATGATATAGGTGGGGTCAATCCAAACCACGGTGGCTGTGAGGTTGGGGCCCCGTGCCCATTTCTGCATGGCCACAGGCTCATCAAAAGGCCCAATCAAGCCACCAAAGTTGCGGAAGATCCTCTCCTTGGGGTCCCACTCAGTACCTACCTGGGAGAGGGAAGAAGAGAATTACTTATTAAGGGAACAAATGGACACACAGTGTGAAAAGCAATAAAAAGCGATGTGGAAAAATCTCTAAAGCTGCTTAGGAACTATCCTGCTAAGTAAAGGAACATTAGTTTTAAAAACAATACTTTTTAATAAGGGAAGGAAGATAACTTCTTTTAAAAAATATTTCTTACTGGATGCAAATCCTTTCTTCAGTTCTCCTAAAAAGGAAGTTTCACATCACCTCAGGATGATACTTCATGCATGCATTCATGGGTCGTGTATGACTCTCTATGGTTCTAACCAACACGTCCAGCATTAATCATATGGCTTTTTCTCACCCAAATATTAATTAACTGGATAGAAAATGCCTTTGCAAAGATTAGGCCACACAACGGCCCTTAGAAGATGCTGGATACAAACATCAAGAGTCCTTGGGATTTTGGAAGCTGTACTCCAGCAATGCCATGGGGAAATTTTTTATAGTGTTACCTCTTCAGTAAGGCTGCAAAGTTTGCAGTTATTAGCAGTTTAATACTGCATGATTAATATGGCCTAATCTGCTAACAAATTTGCTTTTGCTATACAGTTCTTAAGACTCACAGCAGGCCAGCTTGCACAAGTATAACTTTACACTGGATTTTATAAAATGCTTTAGAAACCTGATTTACGAGTTATCCTATACATTTATCCTGTTATTTGCTTTAGGATCATGTTGTGAACTGCAGCTTAGAAATGCAGTTGCTGGCCATGCAATAGAGTACTTGTGCACTGTAGTTTCCCTTTTACATAATGGGTCCAATATGCAGCCTTCCTTCAACTGATTGCCAATTGATTGCTAAGAGTGGAAAACTGGCAGTTAGGAGAAGCAATTATTGTAATGATATATGTGACGTGACTCTTTCCAGAAATGGGACTACCACGTTACAAAAGAAGCAAATGTATAAATAACATATAAATGTGGGTGGTACCATATTGGTTATCTCAGTCAGTTCTTACAGTCCATTTCCTATTGTTGTGGTATCCATGGATCCTACTGTCACAAAGAACATAATGACAAAAAAGCTGCCATGTGAGTGTAAAGGCAAAATTATAGAAGACAGTATCAGAATTGGAAAACACTCGTTCTGTGGCTATTCCACTTCTCTGTGTTGAAACAGCCGTCTATCTATTTGGATTCAATTTTGGTATTATTTATTTCATTGGTTTTAATGATCCTAATTTGCTCCCTCAAATGTGTTGACGTTTTGTTGGTAGAACAGTGGTGTCAAACTCAAATACACAGTGGGCCAAAATGAAAAACTTGGTCAGAGTCGTGGGACAAACTAGGTATTTATTGAAAAAAAGCTACAATTGAAGAAGTTTTTTCTTCTCATCAGATATAACAATGAACCTTTTCATATGGAAA
>MTQE01002208.1:38659628-38671154 GCA_014337955.1 Aspidoscelis marmoratus
ACCCAAAGGTCTCAGGGCGGGTTACAATATTATATTCATCTTAGACAGCTGACTGGGGAAATGATAGTATTGTCCAATCAATCCATAAAATGCATCTCTGATTTACTATTAAAAGTTGGGTGCTGAGGAACCCTTGTTTGTTTCAGAGTTTGGCCCATGGATCTGTGTGGGTTTTTATTTATTTAAGTTTATTTATATCCTCCCCAACCTCACAAGGGTTATGAGAAAATAAAGTCTAGTACATAAGACATTGTCTACACCAGGGATAGGCAAACCATGGCTCGAGAGCCACATGCAGCTCTTTGGCCCCTTGAGTGTGGCTCTTCCAGCTTAGGAGTAGCCTAATTATATATCTATATAGTTTAAGTTTTAAAAATTTGGCTCTCAAAAGAAATTTCAGTCGTTGTACCTTTGATATTTGGCTCTTTTGACTAATGAGTTTGCCGACCTCTGGTCTAGACCAGCAGTTCTCAACCTGTGGGTCGCGACCCCTTTGGGGGTCAAACTACCCTTTCAGAGGGGTTGTGACGAGTCTCCTGCCTTCCCGCCCCATCCTCATCCGAGCTGCCCTGCCCACACGGTTGGGGGTCTCCACAACATAAGGAACTGCATTAAGGGGTTGCGGCATTAGGAAGGTCGAGAACCGGTGGTCTAGACCTAGGGTGCCAGAGAAACAGTTCCGCAAAAGCTTCCACAGACTACATTGTTGCAAACATCAAGGTCCTGCTGAAAACTGTTCCTCTTAAAACAGCAACAGAAACTACTTCTGAGGAACATTTTCAGCCAGAAGGTGCAACACTGAAGTACACTTGCTAACTCTATGCACCAGAAAAATGAGCCTTCTTCATTATTTATCTGGATCGGTATTGTACCAGTTTGGCTGTTCCACAAAGTGGGGGCCACGACAGAAAAGGCTCTTCTTGGAGCTGCCACCCTTCTTACAATTGAAGCAGTGACAAGGAAAGCCCCTTTTGCTATTTGTTGAGGTAACTAATCAGCTAGCAGTGTCTACCTCCCCAACCACTGCCCAAGGATCCAGGGCCGCAGGTGTGCCACATATCCTAAACTACCACATATGTGGCATATGTGCCACATATCCTAAACTACTTTGCTGCTCTTACATATGGCAGGGGACCCTGTCCAATCTCCAGCACTGAATTGCAGCTGTCTCTCTTACATTATGATCTGCTTTTGTCCTTATGCGACTAGCAGAATGTAAGTTTCTCTAACTCATCATAGTACTGAGTGAAGCAAGACAACTCCTTGCTACAGTTAGCGGGACTGGCAATCACATTTCCCTGAGAGGAATTGCTGCGCTATATGACCATAATCTTCACCTGCCAATCCAGACGGCTTCAGACCAAGGGCTGGGCTGGGCAGGACTCTGTCTTTTGCTTCAAGCAGCAAAATATGTTGAAGCAATTCTGGTAGTTACAGTTAATATAACAGGGTCCCTATGTCCATATTACGAAGGGTTTTTTTTCTAGCCAAAGCAACAAATATCACAAATCCCATGGGGTAGAAGAATGAGGGCTGTTTTGCTTAATGTAAGAGGAGGAGGAGAGCTGGCTTTTATACCCCCCACTTTCCTCATGCTTTAAGGAGACTCAAAGCAGCTGACAAACTTTCTGTTCTTCCCCTGACAACAGACACCCTGTGAGGTAGGTGGGTCTGTGAGAGTTCTGAAAGACAGCTGTGGCTAGCCCAGGAACACCCAACTGGCTTCATGTAGGAGTACGGAATCACACCGGGAAACCTCCAGATATAAGTCCGGCACTCTAAACATAAGATCAAACAGAAGCCATGAACAGAAGAGCACAAGCTACACCTAGCTATGGCAGAGAGAAGGGAATATTTGGGAGACCTGCAGTCGTAGGAAGTCTTGGGGCTTGAAGTCGTTGGGTGAGCAGCCACACCAGTCCACAATGTGTTTATACTGGCATTTGCAGCCTAGTTTGCGGTTCCAGTTTGTCACCCGCAGGTTGTTGTCTACCAGAGTCTCACAGGCATGACTGTTCTCCAGGACAGTGTGGAAAAAGGACTGCAGAGGGGGAGAGAAAACACAGACACACAAGCTGCATTGAGCAACACAGCAACTTCCTGCAAAAGAGAATGCCCCTTCCTTGCTAAAAATATTTACTTATGTAAGAATTTATATCCTGCCCTCAGCCCCTCTCTCTCCCTGGCAGGATAGCACTCTGAGGAAGCTAGCCAGTAGAAGGTCTGCATGAAGAGGTATGTTTGAATTAGGCACTGAAAACCATATAAACTAGACACTCGGTGAACCACCAAGGGAGGCTGTTCCCAAGTCTGGGAGCCACCACAGAAAAGGCCTTCTTGGCTGTCTCTTCCCCTTACACTTCTGAGAGAGGAGATCTAGGAGAAAGCCCTCTCTTTTGAGATTTCAATACTCAGTGTCTTTCTGTTCAATGAAAGTGTTGCAAACCCATTCACAATCCAAAATAAGCCACATTGTAAGAAACCCAGTGATCCATGACCAATCCAGCCTGTTCAAAATAAGCAACACATACTGATCTCTTTAGAGATCTCACTTTGTCTGCAAACTTTGCTTGTGGGCTTTTTACAGAATGTGTGTATTGAGGCTGCAAGATAAATAAAATGCAGATTCAGCAGTTGGTTGAATCTGGGACATGGGCTGCATCCAGACTTCTTTCTTTATGAACGAATCGTAAATAAATCCATAGGACTTCCCTTTGCAGGGATCTTGGCGAAAAGAACGGATCAGCCGCCTAATTAAGGGAATCTTCAAGATTTACATGCCTGAGCTTCTTCATGGACTCATGTTAGGATTGCACAGAAATTTATTTATTTATTATTTACATTTATATCCCGCCCCATACCCGAAGGTCTCTGGGCAGGTTACAACCTTCAACAACAGATTAAAACAGAATATACATTTAAAAACTTTAAAAATTTAACAACTTTTAAACAATACACATTATGTTTAAAATGATAGTGTGTGGCCTGGGTGGGAAATATAATCAACTCAGCCAAAGGCCAGGGCAAAGAGGTGCGTCTTCACCGCCCTCCTGAATATATATAAGGAAGGGGCAAGACGCACCTCAAGGGGGAGGCTATTCCATAGTCTAGGGGCCATCACAGAGAAGGCTCTCTCCCAGGTGCCCACCAACCTCACTACTGAAGGTGGTGGGACAACCAGGAGGGCCTCACTAGAAATGCTGTGGACTGTAACCTTCTTCAGGCATTAACAAAGAGGGCAAGTTCTCACCTGGGAGATTCCGTAAGCCCATCACGTGGCAAACAACATGGCCCCTTCCAGATTAGCAGTATTAAAAAAATTCACATCTTACCTGCTGTGAAGTGACAGTCGGGCATCCAGACTGCAGCAGCCCCCATAGCTTCCTGCTTGGGGAGCTGCAAGACTTCCGTGTGGCGTGCGTGGTCACATGGGGTGAGGTGTACGTCACGTGGGATGGGGCAGCCAATGGGAACTGAGCTGCAGTCTCAGCTCTCGTTGGCTCTTCTCGCCATCTTTTCCGGGCTGGCTGGAAGCTTCAGATTTACTTAATGCTGCACAGCGAGTGCTGCTATATCAGCATTAAGTAAATTTGCAGTAGCATCATGAAGTGTCGGCCATGTGTGTGGCACCTCTATCTTGGCTATGCATCCCAATGTGCAGCATCAAGAAGTCTGGATGCAGCCCATGTCCCAGATTCAACCAACTGCTGAATCTGCATAGGGAGGCACTTTTAAAAAGGAGCTGGATGTATTCATGGAAGTCAAGGCAATCGATGATGAGCCCTGGTGAGATGGTGAAATGGGAGTTGGTTTACTTCTGAAAACCAGCCACTGGAAGACTGTGGGCAGAACAAACTGTGAATTCATGCCCTGCCGCTGGTTTCCCTGTACCATTGGTGGACCATTATGGGAACAGCCTGCTAGAACTAGATGGGCCACAGATCTGATCCAGTGGAGCATTTCTTATGTTCTTACATCACCTTGGGAACCCTACTGTTGCATGTCATGTCATTTAGCAGATATTTAGCAGGTACCAAATTTTACATACGTTTCTGATTACAGAAAACATGGAACATATGGGGAAGATATCCACTAGTGTTTTCTGCATCCACCATGCCTTTCCATTCTTTCCTCAGGTATTCAGCACCAACCACAGCTCCATCTTTTCCATTGTGCAAATATCACTCGGTGAAGGGGATGCTAAGAGAAAACGGTAAAATTGCCATCCCAGGTTTCAAAGCCTTGGCAACTCAAAACTACCTTTCCAACTAAGCGGAAGAAAGGCTGCTGATTGTAATAAGATGTGAATCTTATCAATACCCCTAAGCCAGAGGTTTTCAAATTGTGATTTAGAAAAACACAGTCCCTATAGGTCAGCATTTATATTCCAAATTAGTAGGTGTGCAATGACACATTTGTAAACACAATTTATTTTTTAGAGAACACTTAAGGAGAGAATATGTCCTATATTTTATTTTCAAAATTGCATCGAGGCTAATTTCTCCATTCACTAGAAGCATCTACTTTTTGCTCTTCAACTCCTTTGATTTATGCCCAAAGGTGACCAAAGGAAACATGAAAAAAATGTGGTTCTGCTTCATTCCTTCTCAACAGCTATTTCAAATTTTCCACAGTTAATCTGATCAGGGTAGCAATAGTATAAAATGGCAGAGGTGACAAAAGATTCCACCTTCACACCTAGTTGCCCCATATAAATGCAACTATAGTATCCATGCAGAACAGGTTTAAAGAAATGTCATACAGCATAGTTGGTGGGTTTTCTGGCATAGTGTTGCAACACCATTGCAACAGGGATGTCTGCCAACCCTAGGGTGATGCCCAGAGAATTGTGGGTTTCCCTGATGTCTGGAGGTAGCCTGAGTTTACAGAAACCACGCAAGATTGCTGGCTTAGCTAGGAATGCAATTCTGAGGTCCTTCATGCCAAGACAGAATTCTATTAGTTGCTCCAGAGAATCACAGAAGTCACCCTCAAGGAACGGGTCAACTCACCTCTGCTGGGAGAAGCGTGTATGTGTAGAACTGCCGCAGTTGGGAGACCAGTCGGTCGTTGGTGTAGACAACATATTCCACAAAGCTGCGAGTGAGAGCGAACCAATCTGAACCACCATCCACCACGATGCCTTCAGGGATCTGCCGTTCACCCAACCGCCACATATGAGAATCACATTCGTGGAAGAGTCTGTCTAGGCCCTGCTTCTTGATGAACCTGTGCAGGGATGAATGCCTCAGATTCACTAGAAGGCAACACAGAGTGTTCTGCATGAAGACCACAGCAGGAAAGATTCTAAAACGCTTCATGCATCACTTGAGATTCCTCAATGCCAGCTTTACACAGTATGTATGCCTGCATGTCCTTTGCCTAGTTTTATCAGGGCTTTGTAGAATGCTAAATTTTGGATCACCAGCCGTGGTGGGCTTGTGTAGAATTCTAAGAAAATATTATAGGCAACACAGTCAAAGGTTTGACTATGGGAAAGAAGATTTGCAAACTGAATAGAAGGTGAAGCTCCTTGCACTATTAAGAGAAGGAACAGTTATCTAGTGAGGGAGGCAAGGGTTATTATTAAAGTTTATGTAAAGGTCAGAAAGTAAAAGGCACTGTAAGCTGAAAATAAATCTTCCCATTATCTATTTTGATTCTGTGGCTTCAGATCCTTTTGTAGGTCAGAGAAGGTTATATTATTTGGCACATCACAAACTAGCATGGCCTGTCAGCCCTTCTCTCTCAAGCTAAAGGAAGTCCTTTTGTGGCATTCAATCAGTCACAAAGTTACTGAAAGAAATCTATTCTGAAAAAGTAGAACACTATGAAAAAAACATCAAGTTTCAGAAGAAACTTGGACTCTTTCTGCACTGAACCTTATTCTGGACTGTATCCCGGAATAGAAGCCTACCATCCTCATGCTGGTGCAGATTATTCCAGATTACATCCGGGGTTTGCTGTAATCTGCACCAGCATGCAGATGGTAGGCTTCTATACAGTCCAGAATAAGGTTCAGTGCAGAAAGGACCTAAGTCCTTCTTTTAATTTTTCAGCTCTTTGAAGACCATCACCTCACATACTTTAAAGCTTTTATTCTAGAAATAACAGGGTCTAGAAGTTCCATTTAAGAATATTTACAAAATAAAATATACAGATCAGTAAAGCAGATAAAGCAGTTTTGTCAACCTGACTTGTATGCTTGTGTGCTTTATTTTCTGTGGTGTAATAAAAGAGAGGTCCAAATATTTCATCAGAATGATACAGTCTTACATTTAAATAGTACAGATTCAATTCCTCTCTCTCTCTCTCTCTCTCTCTCTCTCTCTCTCACACACACACACACACACACACACACACGAACGAGCAAAAAGCAAGAGTCTAGGAAAAATGTGTATCCTGAGTCACAAAATTTGCAAATTAGGCTGCACATCTGTACACATTTTCTTGTCAGTAAGGTCCACTCAACTGAAAAGAGTCTGTAAGTAACCAAACAGCTAGACGTCTCCTATTATGGTCATGCCAGCACTATACTTCCACATGTTAGACAGCACTATTGTCATGTTCCTGAAGATACAAGCAAATACACAAGGGCTTTTCTGCATTACACTTAAGCCAGGCCAGGAGGAAGTCCAAAGGTTTCCCTTCCGCATGGTGAACTGGACTAAGGGGTGGCCACATCCCCTACTAGCATGCTGTGTCTGCACTGGACGTAGCATAGCCCATTCTAGGCATCCAGACCAGGATACTGGTAGAGCTGTTTTAACAGGGTGGTCCAGGAATCTACAGGGAGGTGTGAGGAAGGGTGCACATCTTCCTGTTCCGGTTTAACAGGAAGACTCATTTTGGCAGTGGACCAAATTGCAGGAACATTAGCTTCTAACCATCAAGGAACCCAAAAGCTGGCACCAATGATCATGTGATCTTCAGAGCCAGTTTGTGGACTGTCCTGAAAGAAGCCTTCCAATGACAAAAGTCTTGTTCCCGGACAGTGGGGCTGTTGCTGCTGCCACAACCATTTCAACCCGGCCTGGTCCTGGTGACCTGATCCAGCCAGGTGTGTGTGGAAATGGCTCACGTCAATAAATCCAAAAGGCTGTATTCTTTCAACAGACCATGAATCTATTGTCTTGCAACAATATGAACACAACTATGCATAATGGCCTTCCTAGTATGAATAGCTTCTTCTCTTCCATCCATTGCTTTTGATTATTTTGTCTGTTTTTATTGTGAACGGCTTTTAGATTTTATAAAAGGGAGGGGAACACAAAATGCTTTGAATATATAAAGAAATGTAATGTATTCTTTCCACCCACTCCACTCCTGCCCTCAATTTGATTTTCCCACTCTTTCGAGTGCTAAGCCTTACTGAGAGGATTACCTGGCGTTATCACGGCCATGAGACTTCAGAAAGTTCTTGTCTCGATATTTTGACAGGAACGTCACCAGCTCCTCATTGGTCCTGCAGACCAAGCAACACAATGGAGGAGTTAAAATAACGGGGTGGAAAGAGGGAAGACCTGAGTGATAAAACACGAAGGAATCATGGTAGCAAGTGCCACTGTAACTTATTTGTATTCATTTGACAGTCCAAAGACAGAATATGCATGGAGCACAGGATTCTCTCCTCAGTTTTGAAAATCCTCGTTTTTTCAAGATTTTCATCACACATAGAGCCTTGCACTGAACTTCTTAAAATCTACATATTCCCAAGAAATAACTGAAACAAAAACAAGGACTATGTAGTTTAAGACTAACAAAATATTACAGCTTAGAGACGTGCACGAATATGCATAGGCACTCAAAAGCCAATCGAATGTGCCGAATTTTGACATTTGAACTCGCATAGAATGTCCCAAAATTCGAATGTAAACATTCGAGTCAAATTTTGAATCTATTCGTTTGAATAATCCGGACATTCGTATGTGTAGAGCAGTGGTTCTCAACCTGGGGGTCGGGACCCCTTTGGGGGTCGAACTACCCTTTCAGAGGGGTCGCGATGGGTCTCCCACAGCCCTTCCCTCCCACCTCCCAGCTGCTCCATCCCCGTGGTTGGGGGTCTCCACAACATGAGGAACTCCATTAAGGGGTCGCGGCATTAGGAAGGTTGAGAACTGCTGGTGCATCTTTCCCACATCCGTACCCATTTGTATGGATCCGTATGAGATGAAAACGGGTTGCATACAGACATGTACGGATGCATACAGATGTGGGGAAGATGTGTACGTGCACATACGAATGTTGTCAACATTTGTATGTGCGGATTCGAACCAAAAATTCAAACGAATAGAATCGAATTTGGTAAATTTGAATCAAATCTTGTTGAATTTGAATTTAAAAGATTCGAATCGAATTGGGTTTTCAGGTATTTGATTTGATTTGAATAGAATGTTAGAAAAACATTTGTGCACCTCTCTATTACAGCATAACCTTTCACAGGTTACCAATTACTGTCTTCGCTCGATTCCTGAAGTATTCTATTGCACATGAAGGGGTGAGCTCTAGAAGGTAACAGCAATCAAGAGTTTTTGCAGACCTCGCCTATGCTGTCCTTCTCTTTCCTCATGTACCTGGTAGGGTAGTCTGTGGCACTCAGGTTGATGAAGTAGTCCCAGGACCAGTCTGCTATCTCCAGGAGGTCCTTCATGCTGCGTAGGTACATCTTCAGCAAACTAGCCCCACCCCAAATCGTGACCATCCGCCACGCTGTGACCCGGATGTTGGGGTAGTGTTGGGCCAGTTCTACTACTTCACGGTGCAAGTAATTGGAACGCTGAGGAAAAGACAGGGGCAAAGAAAGAATAAGCAATGCAATGCAAAAGTTCAAGTCTAACAGGATGTCTTGGGAGGGAGCATTTTCCCATCCAGCTTCTTCCTGTGCATATTACTGCAACATCCTGACATGCAGAACAGGGGTTAGGATTCAGTCGGTTTGATTTCATTTATAATTGCTATGAGCTCCATAGTTGAAAAGAAATCTTATCAATTTTGCTCTCAGTGCTGTATTAGCAACTTCATTTCCTCAAAAATGGGCAAGGGGGGACCTCAAGTGTACAAAACAACTTCACACTGTTGTTGGTATCCTTCTGTCTCTAAAGACAATGAAAAGAGTCTGGACATGAAGGTACAAAAATTCTGAGTTGAATGGGCATCAGAGTTTAGATCTCGGCCTCACCAGTGTGATCCAAAGGAGTGTGGACACAATGGGGTTTTTCCCACTAACACTAAGTCCCCATCAAGTCCCCATTAGGGACCCATTAAGGACCCATTAGGCTCAGAGCAGGAAGACCCCATTTCCACTGCAGGCCCATTAGAGCCACATTTGTTTCCACCAGTTTTAGGAAAATCCAGATTACATGGGTCCTTCAGGACCTATAATCTGGATTTCCTGTAGACCACATTAAAGGGGTCTACAATGTTCTACATTAAAGGGGTCTACCCCATTAAAGGGGTCTACAATGGGGTCTTCAGGCATCAAATCCAGATTATATGGAGCACGTTTCCACTGCGATTGGGCAACGGGGGAGTGCTCTGATACCCAAAGCTCCAAAGCCTGTGCACAATCTCCGAAGCTGGCTCCGAAGAATAGCAAAGGCTTCGAAGAGGACCCCACGGGAGAGCAATGCCATTCCTATGGACCTTCGTCAAAGGCTCCAGAGGATCTTTGGAGCTTGCAGCAAATCTTTGGCGTTTATGGCAAAGCTCCAAAGGAAGAATCTCTGGAGTGACAAAGATTGCACCCCCCTGTCCCCCAAAAAACCTGGGGTGACAAGCGGGCCCCACATGGGTAGATCTGGATTCACCACATGGGTGCTCCGATGTTTCCACTGCGGGCAAGCTACCACCCATTGCTACTGACTGCTGCACCGCCTATGGGGATGCACTGGGTACCTCACTTAATCTGGATCTCCTAGATCCAGAATAGTTGAAGGTCCCATTCCTTAAATCCAGATCATCTTAGATCCAGATTAAGGGAGGTAAGTGGATAAACCCCCAATATTTGGCTCAGGAGCTGCTAGAGAGCTGATTATGGTCCACTCAACACCTTAGGGGCCTTACTCTGGATTTTCTGTCAGAAGTTACCTTCTCTGCCTTTCCCAAAGGAGGCTAGTTTACCCATAGTAGGACAGCAAAACCCAAACCACACTAAATTAAAAGCATCCTAAAAATCACTCAGCAACCCAAACTTCAGTTTTAAGGTACACTGTTATGAATGTGAAAGAAGGGATAAACTCAGTATCCAAAAAATGTTAAATCTGCAAATATCCTTGGAGAAATAATCCCACAGATGGGAAGCCAACACTGAGAAGACCTGATATTAGATTTGTTTCTTTTTTATACAACTGGAGATTCTTAGCCTCTTTAGACCAATGATCACAGTGACTCATAGATATGGGAACAGAATTTTTTTTTTAACAAAAAAAGAAAAGAACTGTTCTAAGTAGAAATGTCCACGGAACATTTTTTTGAATTTAGCTTCAAATTAGAACAAAACTGAACTTCTATAACCTGAGTGTTGGGATGAGGGCACAGTCTTTTTATAACAACTATTCTGTCCTGAAGTTAGTACACATTGAACACCCTTTTCTGATACAGAATGATTGAATTCATGCCATTGTGCGTACTGAGAAAGTTTAATGGGCAGAGTACGGGTAGAAGCGTACTTTTGTTGTGGTGCTTTGAAATAAAAATACCTTACAAAAACGTACATGTCCAACTAAGGAAAAAGTAAGTTGGTTAGATCTGTAACTGATCTCTGTTCACTTCATACACAGTTATGAATCCAAGTCATTGAAGTCTGTATGGGATTACAAATTTTTTATGTAGCTGAAGTTGCAAAGAATAATTTATAAAAAAGTGTTGAACCTGCACATTCCACATTTTTGTGAAGCTGATTCCATTCAAAATTTCACTACAAGGGCCTTAAGAATGTATACTCGCTAGGTACTCAGCTGCACTTCCCCAGATGTTCCTGAACACCATCTGGGGGTGCTGGGAGTTGAATGCTGGAAGTTGTAATTTAAGAACACCTGGAGGGCCATAGCTGAACACCTGCTATGTTTTGGGTAGCAAAAGAAGGAAACACAAGTCTCTCTGACATAGCTTTCGCCCTCTCCATAATCAGGGGGAGCATCAGTCCCTGGTTTGCTTCAGAGGAACTGGGAGAAGGGGTACTGCAATGGGTTTTAAAGAATTCAGGACTGGTGCATGCACGCACGCACACACTGGTCTGCTTCTTTCTGTTTTTATCATTGGTGACATACAGTAGAACTGGAGGGGCAGCAGGATTCCAGCTAGTGTCATGGTTGATATCTGTGAACTGTGTTTTGATCTGCTATGATTTAGTTTTGCTTGGGATGATCACAGGCAAGGCTCTAATCAGAGCCCCCCCTTCCAGTTCCACTGTAGAGGTTATAAAGGTCTAACCCTAGTGCTGGGCCAGACTAGAGTGCACTGTCATCCTTTCCTTTAGATTGCCTGCAGTAGATGGCAAAGTGACTCAGGAAAGGGGATTTTTTTTTT
>MTQE01002208.1:38673266-38685891 GCA_014337955.1 Aspidoscelis marmoratus
GGGTAGTTCAACCCCCAAAGGGTTCCCAACCCCCAGGTTGAGAACCACCGCTCTAGACCAAAATAGTGCATTCCCACTTACAGATGCTATTGCTTTAATATCTACTGTTATTGTTTTAATAATGTTTGATTTTAGATGCTGTAACCCACCCAGAGACCTCTGGGTATAGGGCGGGATAAAAATGTAAATAAATTAATACAATTATAGACCACAGTGTACCAGTGGCTGTCAGAATACTCTACTGGAACATTTCTAAGAAAGATAAAAGTAAAGAAGGTGCCTGCTACCCACCCACCCACTGTCTATGCACAGTCAGGTCTCAGTTTAGATAAAAAACAGTTTAATAAACCAACTCAGGTTTTGAGCCCTTGAGTGCTGTGGAGATGGATTTCAAAGTGTACAAGAGCAATACCTAATGAAACTCAGAAGACGAGAAGTTTGAGCCTGATTACACAGGTGAAATGGTGTGAAGTTGTTTTTCTTGGTCTACAATATGCATTACTTTGGCACAGAATATTGACTTTGATTGATTTTTACTGCTGAGCATATACCATTGTGCTTTCACCTTTAATTTTTTCAAGACTAGGTGACAGCTTTTTCGGAAAACAGTATTTTGGCAGTCAACCTTCTGTTATATAATTAAAGACTTCAGAGGCTCCCAGGTTCAGGGACTCCCACGTAAGGATCTAGCTTTTTGCTTTCCTTTCTTTTCCCTACTCCCCCAAACAAAAGATCTTCTCACGATGTGGTGGGGAACAGATCTTTCTCTTTTTTCTTATTCAAAATTTTGTCAAGAATGCTGCAGCTAGCAACATCTACTACTCCAACAAATAGTTTTGAGTCAAGTTTAGAAAATGTAAAAGCCCTGTGCTCTTCCACACTCCTCCCCCAGACAGCTTGCAGCTGTTCCCACAACATCTGTCTTGATTTGTTTCTTAAACTTCTCACATTAGGCATTCATGATGCTATATGAGCGATACTCCAAAGCACTATTGTGGCTCAGGGATAAAAGATGAAGAAGGTCTGCAACTGTTGGGAGCTTCCAGCAGCAGGGAATCTCCAGTGAAAAGTTAAGACCCACCTCACACCCAGAGAAAGAGGGAGAGAAAGAGATGCCTCAAGATCACAATTCTGGAAGCATCATTTGATGGGCTATGGAGCCATGGGAACTTGGATGCTGGTTCAAGAGCACAGCCATGTGCTACCACTACCTTAAGGATAAATAAGACTATTTCTTCATGATGCACCTGTCCTGATTATGGGATGGATCAAATGATCTGGCTCAGATTGGAAGGGGGCTGCAGCCATAGGGCATCTGCATAAAAGTGCTCAGACACTGAAGTTGCTTCCTGCCACTGTTTTAGCTAGGTACCCAAATGTAGTCCACTTCTAGGGTGGGTTCCAGGAACGATGCCAGACTTTTCAAGCTGTCAGACCAGTCCAGCTGCACATGATAGATCACTCCAAAGTGATGTCCCTTTGGAGCAAAGTCTGGCACCTGTAGACTGATCCACAGTGTGGACAAAGCATTCCCCCAGTATCAGCTGAAATAGATCAGAAAGAAAGTGTCCAACTACACAACCTAGCAGTGGCTATGGGGCAAAATAAGTGACCTACATTCCAGAACACTCTCAGATGTTTGTGAGATACTCCAACTCCATCTTTGAGGTGCTTACTAAAAGCTTATTTTTTTCATTCAGGTGTTACTAGCGTGGATGAGTGTCTGCTCTTGCCCCATCAATTTTTAATTCCATTTTAATATCTGTCTCTGTTTATTTTTAACCTTGCTTTCAGTTTTAAATTTAACTGCTGCTTGGGTTTGTTTAAAGACGATCAAGCACTATATAAATGTTTCAAATAAATAAAATTAATAAGAACAAGTTGTGTCTTTAAACTGTGTCTGATATCCCTCTAATCTGTGTTTGTACCTGGCTGTGGGGTGCTTGTTTTTGAATTGCAACTCTGTTGAAACCAGTGTGAACTGTGGCATTGAACGAGTCATGTTTAGTGACATGAAATGTAAGTGTTTCATCTGCAAATCTTTCCCTAGCATACCTCTGTTAAAAGCACAGAAGCTGTCTGAATATTTGCACTCCTCACTCACCGTTGCCAGCAGGCACCTAACAGGCACCAAGCTGACTAATCTTGACAGACCATCCTTGTCACAAGTTGCTTTACAAACAAACAAAGCCTTAACAAGGAGGCCTGTGACAGGATGGCAGCATTTACACACAAGAAAAAAAATGGCTCAGAAGCCACTTATTCTGCCATATTTGAATACTCCAGAATAAAGCATGGATTTCCCGGAATATCCATAATTTATTTTGGAATATCCAAGGACTGTGGAATAAGTAAGCAATGTCTAGATGTACCCTCAGAGATGATACTATCCACATACCACCCTAATCCATATTAAAGGCCAGAAAATGCACTTCCAAAGGGCATTCTGTGACCTTTAATGTCCGTTAGAGGTGAAATGTGAACATAAGCATCCACATGTTCTCACTGCTAGGCCACTTTTGAGCTGCTTTTAAAAAATATGGTGGATGCAACCTGAGAGAAAACACATGGGTTGTAGCAGCATGGACTAGCTCAGGGCAGGGCTGATATTTTTTTCAGCGGGTAAGAAGCCCCAAAGTTCAGGCCTTTCCACATTTGGCCTTATTCTGTGACATGTCTTGAGATAGGAGCCCTTTGTCCACATGCTAATGCAGACAACGGCAAGGCCTCGACTGGGGCCTCCTTTGGTCTGCACCAGCATTCAGACAACAGGCCCCTATTCTAGAATATATTCCAGAAAAAGGCCAAGCACAGAAAGGTCCTCAGTCTCTGTTATCTTTAACTGAAAGCATTCTGGGTTGGGAAAATGTTCCAAGCAAATGCACCACCAAGAACTTGACTCAGCCCAAGGCAGCCTCACACTCCTCCCTGCAAACTAGCCAGTGTTCAAAAAGGGCATCCAGTACTCACCAGATAACTGGCACTGCCGGGGTACAGAGCGTGGCATCAAGTTTCCAGCTTGGTGTAGGCACACAACATTGGCAATCTCCTGCTGGCACTGCTTACTGCTGGCTCTGGCCAGCGCAGACAAGGCATCCTTGCCGGTGATCTCACACTTAGGAGTGAAGTTGTTCTCAGTGGGCTGCGGTGCCCCCTCCACGCTGCCCGTATCCCCATGCTGCAGCATGGCTAGCTGGGCATCCCCTCTAAGCTCAGTCAGGTTCCTTTGACTTGAAGAATCCAGGTAGACAGGCAGTCTGCGCCCAGGCTTGTGCTTCACTGTGACAGCCCTCACCACTTTGGCCACCAGGGCACCGGGATTGTCCGAGCGACTTTTCCATCGACCGTGCTTCCGGCTCAAGCTTCCCCGCCGGCCTGCTGAGCTGTCTGAATCCTTGGATCCTTCGCTATTTTCCAGCAGTTGGGCCTTCTTCTGCCGCCCCCTCTACAGTTTCAATCAGTCACAGACACATGCAAACACAAAAGATAAAGAGAAGCCATCACAGTCACGCTCCTTAGCACCATATTCCAAATTGCTAACATCCTCCCTTTTGTGTAAGATAAAAAAGGTTTTCTTTCTTTCTGCTGGATGATCATACATATGTATACTTTATACTGTACGGACAGCTGCTTCCACGAGGAAAATGACAACAATTACATTGATATTTGTGTCCTCTTGACAGCAGTGTTTACAAAATAGGCAAAATATTTCCCTGGTTTCTACAGCTACTTAGGATCATCAAAGCAAAATTTATAAGTGTTATATGCATTGATACATTTTTAATGGTTATATAAAAATTATATCTCTGAAAGAAATACGCCAATGGTTAAGTGGAGTCCGTGATTAGAATATTAGTACATGAGGGGAAGTGACTATCAGGCCTGCCCCGTGATCCATGGTTAAAGATGGAACCATCACAACCTACACTTGGCCATGAAGTGTATTGGGTCACCTGAAAAATATTCTGAAAAATAAAATGTCAGAGTGTCATTTTCAATTAATAAGGTGCAGAAATGAATTTACTGTAAAGGTGGAAAATAAAGAACAAACAAAAAGCAACACAGAAGTAAATTATATTCACAATCAGTACTTGATTTGGAATTCAGAAAGTGAGCCTCTTTGGGGGAACAGAAGTGACTATTTACAATCCTGACCAAAATGTTGGCTTTTGCACAGCTGGTTTCTCAATGTGCAAACAAAAATAAATGTACCCAAAACTCTACCTCAGCCCACTGCTGAGCAGCACCGTCACAGGTGAATGTGACATGAGAACTTGACGCTATTCACATGCTTCTGCTGCTTCCATGCAGCAGCCCTCAGTCTGCTCGATGGCACAGTTGCTGGAATACCTGCACCATTTCAGTGCTGAAGTGCATTCTGGATGCTCTGTGGGCTGATGTAAAGCACCTTCATTACGCCATGAAATCTCGTGTAAAGAGGTTTTATGTTGTTGCAGCCCAGCAATTCACTTCATGGCCTTTATTTGTATGCAACTTTCCAAGTCAAGACGATTTACAACCAGGGAACATATTAGTTAGAATATGCATTATGCGTCTGATATCAATAAAAACAGAAGAAAAATGCCAAAATAAATAAGTAGGGTGCAGAAATAGCTGTTTCTTCTCAGCAAAACCTGTGGCAGTGCTCTTGGGTCAGAAGCCTCAGGTATGAGCAACAGCACATTGCAGGGGGAAAGCAGAGCACCAAGAGAAGAAGCCTGGAGTAGAAAAACTAGCTGGTGGTTTCTTCTTGGGATTCCTTCCTGTGTGCTGAAGGTGCTTCAGAGTCCAAAGGGTAGCAGGTTTTTACGGCCTTGACTGCCCAGGAGCTGATGGAAGAGGCAGCTGATGCAAGATACTGCCTCTCCCTGGCCTGTGGCCACAATTCAACTAGGTGCCAGTTCTGCCAGCACTTAACAAGAGATTCCCCCTCAGGAGTAAGAGCAGGATTATCTGTCCCCTTTGATACTAGTGACAGTATTATCACCAATCTGCTTTCTGATTTGTAAAGCCAACCTCCAGAGCCTCCAACAAACAGGAATCAAAAGGCTAAAAGACTTTTACCTCCCCGATGGGAGCTTAACGAACCCTCAACAATTAAAAGGCATTACTGACCCAGAGAATAAAGACTGGCTTGCTCCATATGCGATAAGACACTTCTTATATAATCCAGATGCTCAAAGGAAAGCATCCCAAATGCCAAAAGCTGGAGAGCAAATCCTACCACAGTATTATCATACTGAGAAGGGCTTAGCCTCTGCCATCTATAAATCGTTAATAAACATTAAATATACCAGCTTCCCAGGTTTAAATGCCGCTTGGGATCAAGAACTTGACTCTCTGCTGTGAGAGGAAGAATGGATACAAGCCGTTCATGGCACTGAGTTTAGCCCAACAGCAAAAAACAAATAAATTCACCTCAAAATATTCCACAAGTGGCACTAAACTGTGACACAGCTATTCCATTTTCCCCTGGACTAGACCTCAGTGTGTGCTGACGTTGCCCTACAGAAAAGGACATCTTCTCTCACCTTTGGAGGCATTACAGAAGGATTACACCATGCTGGGAACCAATTTCAACAGAAATGCAAAAAAAGAAAATCACACTGGAAGATAGAAGCTTTTACAATAGAACTTTGTTTATTGTAAATATTTAGAGGCACGAATGAGTCCCTTCCCTGTAGGACATTAATTAAGCATCTGCCCACAGTAGCCCAGTGACACATAACCAAGAAAATGAGCAAGAATAGGATTCAGATGGAGACAGGTCATGGGAACAAGAAAAGCACACCTGGAGATACAGTTCTTTGGAGATGGCAGTGGGGGGCGGGGAATGAAAGGGGCTGAGGTGCTATAAAGTTGCTTGGATAGTAAAGTCCACCAAAAGCACAGAATGTTGCACGGAGTTTGATTATTTATTTCTTAATTAAACTATATTATGCAGAGAAATGGTATGTCCAAAGCCTGCATTATGCTGCATCTGATGTAAGTTAGCTCAGTGGTAGAGCAAATTGCCTGGGAAGCAGAGGACTGATGGTTTGATCCCCAGCCTCTCCCTGGCAGTAGGCCATGGCAAACCACTTCTGTATTGCTGCCAATAAAACTGCATAGAGATGCCCATGCAGTCAACCAGGAGTTGGCCATGACTCAGTAGTAACCAAAAACAGGATAATCACAAAAAAGATCACAAATACCTCATTTTCACCACTCGGGTCACCTTATCACTTCACTCTCATATATATATGCAGAAGCAGGATGTCCATATAGGAGCCTTAGGTTATAAAAAATGATTTTCTGCCTTTTGCATTGGCCAGTATTGGATGTTTTAGCTCACAGTATTAAGAAATTAGAGCAATTATGGAGTGAACAAGGACCTCTCATTTTGCAACAGGTCAAGGTTAATGTTGGGTAATTGCTATGCAAAGATTTGCTTTTGTGTTTGCAATTCACAATGGATTTGTGATGTTATTTGTTTTTAAAAACATCTTCTTAATGTATTTAAGCACTTTTTTTTTAAAGCGGTTGCTCATTTTATGCATGCGGAGTTTATCCATGAAATCTCCCAGGATGCCCACTTTTTTCAGCTCAAATTGAAACTGCCAGGTAGAATTCTCCATAATTTCTTACTACTGAATGAGCACATCATGCTTCACACAAATCTTCTGTGTCCATACAAGACAATGCTTAAAGTGTACTTGAGTGTGAAAATCTCTGGAATTGTCAGAGAGGGATACACAAGGGAGTGTTTTGTGAGCTACGTACACAATGTTCATGTGTACAAATGTGAGCACATTCTATGAATGTGTCAAATCATTTAAAACCAAACATGATTTCTTTTGCATGGGATGAACTTAGCGGGAACATTTGCACAGTAAGGATGCTAATCTGGAATAGCCCCCCCAAGGCATGTCTGTTCACATGAACAGAGTCTTGCAAGCAGTATCATCTCGAATGTGGATCAGCAATAGAAAGAATTAACGGATATAATTATTAAACCTCAGTTAAAATTTTCAGGCTAGCTGATGAGGATAAGAAACAATACTCTTGAAGAATGACCTCTTTAACACCTATGGGATGCTTGCATTCAGCTCACCTACCTCTAAATTAGTAGTTGATCCACTTGAAGCTAAAGGAGATGAAGCATGAAATTGGCTGTACCTCCCAGTTTGCACATTAAACACTGCATAACTCTGGCAGTCAAGGAGTGGCGCAGGCGATACGTGTTACAAGTTTAGTCTGCTGCACCATACAACCCCTAATGGCTGCATAGGTGATCAAGCTCTATAGCTGTCACCTCGTAGAAAGATGTTGCAGGGTGAGAAAGACGTGGACCTCAAAAAGTGCCTGGATTCGGTGGCTTGGGGTGGACAGCCTTTGCATTCACATCTACTTTTCTTCCTGCATGGAACCCAAGGAAGCTCATGGGGTTTCCTGGCAGAAGACTTGACAGGCAAAGAAAATCCCAACATGATTAGATTCAGCAGTGTGGGAATTTCATGCCTTCTAAGTATGAGATGCTGAACCTGTGGAGCCCTGGAGCAGAACGGAGAAGGGAGGTTCTCTGCCTTAAGAACATAAGAACATAAGAGAAGCCTTGCTGGATCAGGCCACAGCCCATCTAGTCCAGCATCCTGTCACACACAGTGGCCCACCAAATGCTCATGGGCATCTCAAGCAGAGACAAGGACAAACCTTCTCCTACTCTTGAGTCCCAGCAGATGGCCTTAGAAGCGCCACAGTTCCTCCCCACCCCCAGCCCAAAAGATGCACCTAGGCATTAGTTCTAGTAGCCATTGATACATCTGTCATTCATAAATTTGTCTAACCCTACCTTAAAGCCATCCAGACTGGTAGCTGTCACCACCTCTTCCGGCAGCACATTCCATAAGCCGATGACCCTCTGGGTGAAGAAATACTTCCCTTTGTCAGACCTTATTCTCCTACCCATCAGCTTCATAGAGTGCCCCCTGGTTCTAGTGTTGTGCGATAGAGAAATGCCTTATTCCATTTTCTGTACACAAAAAAGTTGACTGAACTTTTTAAAACATAATGTGTATTGTTTTAGAGTTGTTGAATTTTTAAAGTCTTTTAATGTCTATTCTGTCTTAATCTGTTGTTTTAAGGTTGTAACCCGCCCAGAGACCTTCGGGTATGGGGTGGGATAGAAATGTAAATAATAAATAAATAATAAATAAATAAATTGCAGCCACTGCTTTGAAACTCATTAACAGACCAGAGAATTGTAAGGTTGAGAATACAATCTTAAGAGAAGACAGGGAATGCTCTGCTAGATTGGACCAGTAGACTGTTTTCATATTTGCCAACCAGGTACACATGGTAGCCCCAAATGTCCCTGCAGCTGGCCTTAAGAATTTGTGCAAGCCATTTCTGAATCTTGAATCCCAACTAGCTGAAGACAGACTTGCTGATTTGTATGTGTTCTCTACTAGTGACTGAAATAACATAAATGCCAATTTCTACTATGTTCCTAATTCTCAGTTCTAGCTAAATAGAAGCAAGAATCAAAACTTCCCTGAGTTTCTACTTCACAGCACACATCCTAGAGAGAGGCCAGAACAGGCAGAGATAACAGCTCATTAGTCACCCGCCTGAGCCATCTGTTCGGGGACTTGCAAACCTGTTTCCTCCACTCAGGAGGTGAGAACCAAGGAGGGGCCTGGCAAAGAAGGGAAGTTCTGCTCCTTATTTAGATCCACATGTTTTGATGGCCAAGAGTCCGCAGTACAGAGGAAATGCCCCCGTCCTTTTGGAGGTAAAGCAGCTTGGCTCCATTCTTAGACTGAAGTCACATTGAACGACACATGCGTTATAGGCCTGCAGTCTGGGCTGAATTTTACCTGCCTCCTTCCATCGCTCTCTGGAGCAAAAGTATCTTGTTTACTTTGGGAGTTGAACTCCCAGCAGCATCTGTGAAAGCATCTCTGTCCCTTTTCAGCACGTTGCCCTTTCCCTCCCACAGCCAAGCCCTCTGCATCATCCTTCCAAACGAAGATGCCCATCAGGACAAATGTGTTCTCCGCAGGACTCAACCTGGAGCGGCAAGCCAGGCAGCAATCAAAGGAAATGTGGTTGGGGGGAGAGGGGAAACCTGCTGAAAAAACACCTGCCACTGCTTCCGCTCTCCACATTCTGCACTGCTGAGCATTAAGGACGGATCTCCTAAATGGCGGCTGCAGATGCTGCTGCAGATGGAGGCATCTACCTCCCAGAAGAAGCTCTTAATCTAGCCTGTGACAGGTGAACCCCTGTCCCTGCTGTACCAGCCCTCCCTTCAGCTGCCAGTTAATGAACTTAGGAGTTCCTAATTGCATCCCTGTGCCAAAGCAATCTTCCTGTTCTTGCCAAGGAGGATCAAAAAATAAATGACTCCTAACTTCCTGCAGAATGTCTTGGCACAGTTCCTTCCTACGCATCTTTCCCTGCTGTTTGTCAAACCGTCCTTCTAACATTCTGCCCCCACCCACCCCCTTGCCACTTTCCTTTATGCCCACCAGAATTGGCTGCAGCATAATCTGGAAGGTTAGCCTGACGGGTTCAACCATCCCCTGGATAAGAAGGGATGCAAGACGCTCAGTATCTGCACTGCCCATGTGCAAAACAAAAATAAAGCAAAACAACAACAACAACAACATTTATTTATAGTGCCCTTTTCAAAATATATTATCCTCATGCCCAGGTAGTATTTCCTCACCCTGCTACATTGTCAAACTTGCACACTGAAGGTTGTGCAATAAACATTAAAAACACACATGAAAAGAGTATGCTAAAGGCTGATGCACATTGAAGGTGGATCAAAACACATTAAAAAAGAAGAGACAGACTTTGGCTGCGTTCACACCTAGCAAAGAAAGTGACTCAAAAGCACCGTAAAGATGGTAGTGTATGGCTCTTGGATTCTCATCTTGTCTCTCTCCTTCCTTTTCTGGCATGGGATCTCACCCATCTACCAACTATTTCTATGTAGTAACTGAGCTGCCTTAGAGGTCGGATTTGTGCATGCTGAACCTAATACTCTACAAAACGCCCAGACACATTTTAACCTTGGCATCCTGCAAGAGCTCACCTTCAGTACACCTTCCCAGCTTTTCTGGTACCTTAACTTGCTGAAAAGTGTTTACAGAACAAACTTTGGTTCCTCTGCATGAAAAGCATACACTTTGCCACAAGCCTGAGGCTACACGGAGCGCCAGAAAATGGGATTAAATGTCATGCCATTCCACTTCTCAACTTTTGTCATCATCCAGAACAAGTCCTCTACAGACAATCTAATGATGCTGGGCAAGAAAACCCAGAGGTAGATATTCTTAGAAGAACTTTAAAATGCCTGCCTTTATCTTCCTTTATTTGGCAGAATTTGTACTTGCTGCTCTGGTCATACCAATGCTCAATGTCATACCAGGCCAGCAGAGATCCAGTGTGTTCACACTGCAAGTGCTAAACTAGCTCCATACATGGCCAACAGCCCTTGCAAATATAAATAACAAACTCAGGACTGCCCAAGATTGCCAAGGCAACTTCTCAAGCAACATCTGGTGAGAAGCAGGACATTATCACTGTTATCTAGCAGCTGTGTGTGGCTGCCCAGTTCCACTCATGCAACCACGACCACTTGCTGCTCTCCCCAGGAGTGATCCAGCCATTCCTGGGAAGGCTATGGACTGCTTTTTAGCAGTCCACAGCTGGATTGGTCCAAGGAAGAAGAAGAAGAATAAGAATTGGCTTTTCTATCCCGCTTTTCTCACCCATTTAAGGGGACTCATAAAGCGGCTGACAAACCTCCTGTTCTTCTCTCCACAAAAGAACACCCTGTGAGGTGGATGGGGCTGTGAGAGCTCAGAAGAGAGCTGTGACTAGCCCAAGGTCACCCAGATGGCTTCACGGGGGAGACCGGAATCAAACCTGCTATTTGCAGATAAGAGTCCAACTCTCTAACCACTAGACCAAGCTGGCTCACTAGACCAAAGGCTGCAGCAGTTGTTGGGGAGCTGTGGTGGCAGCCTGGTACAGATTCATAGAATCATAGAGTTGAAAGGGCCCTCTAGGGCCATCATGCTCAAGGCAGGATTTCCTAAACCATCCCAGGCAGATGTAGATATAGCCTCTGCTTGAAGACCTCCCGCGAAAAGCTCACTACTTCCTGTGGCAACCTATTCCACTGACTGATCACCCTCACTGTAAGGAAGTTTTTCCTAATATCTAATCTGTATTGACTCCCTTGAAGTTTCATACTGTTGGTTCGAGTCCTCCCATCTTGTGCAAGTGAGAATAGAGACAATCCCTCTATACTGTGACAGCCCTTCAGATATTTTAAGACCACTATCATGTCTTCTCTTCTCACTTTTCCAGAAAATGGACTGGAGTGCTCATTTCCAGAAATGAAATAACATACAAAGAAATACAGATCAACAACAAAAAGAAAGTTCAAGATTTTAACTGACAATGAATGAGGAGTTTCTAAGAATACATACATACATACATACATACATACATACATACATACATACATACATACATACATACATACATACATACATACATACATACATACATACATACATACATACATACATACATACATGCATGCATGCATGCATGCATGCATGCATGCATGCATGCATGCATACATACATACAATGAACTAGGTAGAGACAAACTTTTGCGAAGGTTGATATTTTAACACTGCATCCAGACATCGGTTACTTATTCTGCTATTTTTGAATATTTGAGAATAAAATATGGATATTCCACAATATCCAAATACAGCAGAACAAGTAACGGATGTCTGGATGCTGCCTAAGTCAGGCTGCCAAGTTTGAAGGACAGAGGCAATTTTATCTTGTCAGCAATATTGTAAGAGGAAAAAATTAGTTCATTGTTGACAATGTCCCTTAATCTCCTGTACGACATTTCCTTGTTTAATCTAGATTAATTCTTCCAACATTGAACAAAATTGGCTTTGGCTACAGTTAACAAGAATTCAAAAAGATGTTTAGACTTGGGTTTTTTATCGGCATCCTTGTAAAGAAATTGTATATGCAGCCATATACATTTCCTATTCTCTGTTTTAAAAATCTTTCTTATAGTGAGCTATTCTGTTGGTCTGTCTGCTACAGTGCCTAGCAGCTGGTCTTTAGGATTTCAGACAGAAACCTCTCCCAGATATGCGAGTGACTTAACCAAGGCCCTGCTGCACTGAAAGCATGTTCTCTGCTTTCCCCAAAATGTTATCTACTGATGTGAGCATGTTAAAAGCTGCCTTGCATTAGGAGAGATTATTTTCCCAGTGTCGACTCTGATGGAAGCAGTTTTCAACTCTCAGGGAGAGAAAGTGCTTTCTTATCACCCGATAGTGTACTTGCTTTTTTTTTTCCAGCTGGAGTCACCAGGACTGAATTTAAGATGTTCTGCATTGAAAGCCTGTGTCCTCTATTACCAGGCCACAGGCTCTGCCTCTTCCTGACAAGATGCCCCAGTTCTTGTATACTTGGGCACACATTACATAAGACTGAGGACTCACCTAATAAAACTAAAAGAGCAAGAAGGAAGTAAATGTATCTTTTTCTCCTTTTTTGCCCTTGTTTTAAACAGTGGTCTCTCCCCCCCC
>MTQE01002208.1:38699269-38730810 GCA_014337955.1 Aspidoscelis marmoratus
GGGGTTGTCTCCCTGGCACCCTATCAAGCAGAGAGGGGACAGGGAGAAAAGGATGTGGCAAACTAAACACGCTTCCTTGGGGATGGTAGGTGCATTTAAAATGTGTGTTTTACCAAACCTCATAGGGACGCTTATTCTGGAATTGAACGGCACTTTTAAAGTCTGCTGCAAGAGAGGGACAATAGAGAGACAAATAAGTTACTTGAGGACACGGCCTTTGTTGGCCTGGTATAGGACTTTTCGTACTCAAAGTGTGGATGGCTGTTGCTGCACTACTATCGACCTGACTGATATGGTATTATACTATACCAGTCCGGCAAGTGAAAAAAGGCCCTTTGTTTCTTGTACTGGCATCGCTGACCTGGTAACTAAAATTCTCCCAGTGGCTTACAAATGAAACTTTGGGTGTGATCAGACTGTGTTCTTTAAAATCACCCATTAAAAGAAAAGTGTCCCATAGACAGCCAAAAAACCTCCTATTCAAATGAACAAATGTGTGCACAAAAGCTTTCCTCACTTCCCCACACTCTACTTTCAAAGTCTGGCAACCCTGGACTGATCTCTTGTCTGCTGAGTTTTCCATAGCCCCAGTTAGTCATTCATCTGTAGTAGCTGTTCACACCTTGTGATTGGTTACATTTTCTGCCTCTTGCCTACACAGCTCCCTGCCCATTTTGACTAAAAGAAAGAATTGCCCTTGGTGTTATAATACCCCAAATAAGGAAGGGGCACCCATTCCCATACTTGAAGACAGAGTACGGCAAATTTAGGGAGAAAATGTCTGCTCAGAGGACTCCTCTTTAGGCATGCCTAATTGCACCCCTAGTGACTGCGGCAGAAGGACAGCAACGACAGGAAGAAGGAAGCCAAACTATCGGGATTGTCTAAATGCTTAGGTATTGTACCAGTGTGGAACTCTGAAATTCTTTTAAGAAGATTCTAGAGTAAAAATAATATTTCCTTCAACAAGAAAACTGAACAGAATGTTTTAACCAGATAATGAAATAATTTAGAAACGGAGCCCTTGCAGCTGAAATACAACCATGTATGCTTACAAGCACCAAACTGACTTCAAAGGGACTTAGGCCCTTTTCAGACTAGCGGAATAAATCTGCAGTTGTAGGGAAAATCTGCAGCTTCTCTACTGCAAAACAGTGTCCCGCCACCCAGACTACAGCAGCCTCCCCGTAGCTTCCTCATCGGAAGCTGTGAGAGTTTGCATTACCTGCTCTCACTGTCCTATCCAGACTAACAAGAAACTTCGTATTTTATTAATACTGCGCAGGGGATGCTGTTGTATCAGCGTTAAGTAAATTCACAGTAGCATCGCTATAATGCAACACCACTACAAAATATCGGCTGTTGTGTGTGACAGCTTGATCTTTTCTGCGCATTCCAATGTGTAGTAGACTAAACACACCCCAAGTCTAGATACGCATCCCAAATCCTTTCTGCACTGGGCCTTATTTTGAGATATATTCCAGAAGGGAGGGTTGCCGTCTGCATGCTAGTGGGCCTGCCATAGCCTTTGCTAGCATGTGGACAGCAGCCCCCATTCCAAGATATATTTTGGAATAAGGCCCATTACGGAAAGGGTCTTACTGTTAAATATGAACACTTAAGAACTGGGTCTGAGCCTAAGGATCCCTTAAAAAATAAATTGCACTTATTTTATTGTTGGCACACCATTGTAATCTTGGTCACTTAGGCATGTTTAACGGCCATGGAAATAAGATACTCCACCAAGGTTAATATAAGGGACATGTCCAGGCAAATAAGTACCTATACCCTTATTCATACTTTGCCTATTGTGTAAAGGATGTGAAAAACGTGCATTGTGCTCTCAAACGGCCAAGTGTTGTCTACTCAAACTGTGCACGCTTACCTGGGATTGTTTCTGCAAAGCCCTCCCTTGCATAATTCTGCCTTATTTATTTGTATTTTTATTCTGCTCATATCAAAGAGCTTTTCATTTATGGTGTGCGTCGTCCCAAAGAGCCCCTTTTGTTGTTCAGAAAGAAAGAGCAGGGGAGAGAGAAAAAGAAAGCAGGAGCCTTGTTTATTCTTACGAAATAAATCAAGAGCAAGAAAGAAAATGAGAGAGACCACCACAAAAGATCCCTCCCTTTCCTTCCAGAATACCATGCTTAGGACTCTATACCATGCTTTACACTGGACTTACACCAATGCTTGAAAGGGTTGATTTTAAAAGATCAGTTCGACTGCACCCAGACACTGCTTACTTATTCTGCCATGTTTGGATATTCCGAAATAAAGCATGGATATTCTGGAATGTCCAAATGTAATGGAATAAGTAAGTGATGTCTGGATGCAGCTAGGGTCTTTCTTTTCCCTGTGTTTCTTGCCCCATCTATCATTCTGTCAATGAACAGCATGGTCTACAATAGGGCGCAGTGTGTTGTTTCTTTGGTTGCAAAGTCTTGGGCCTCCCTCCAACCACTGTCCTACTAGCCTATTATCCTGTCACATACTTTTCCCAAGAATCTGAAGTTCAATAAGTAATGGAGGAAAGAAAGAAAAAAAAGAAGTTTAGAAGAAGGGACTCTGCAAAAACAGAACTTGTGCCGAGGTTGTAGACAGTATGTCCAAAAGGTAAACTAAGAATCTTTTTCAGAGAAGACAAATTAAGACCTCAGATTCCAGCCATGTAACGGTGCTTTTACCCAGAGAGATGCCATGGAACGGGGGAGAGGAATCAGTTCTCTGGTATCCAACGGCAACCAAAATATTAGGTGGGCAGCTAAGCCCATTTCTAGCACTTTGAAGGAGTCCTTCCAAGAGTTACACTAAATTCTCTCTCTTTCAAAGACCCTGAAAATGCCTCCGGTTGAGGTTGGGCTGGAGCCAGCAGTGCCTGGGACTGGTAGGAAAACCGATTTGCTATTTGCCTCTGATCTCTGTTACATGTGAAATCAAAAACTGGCTTGCTGCACACTACAGTATAGTCATCAAAGGGCTGACTGTAAATGGTCAACCCCTGTGCAGGAGCTACAAAGGTGAGTCCACACAGAGGCAAGCCCTCAAGCTGCCAAACTGCAGAAACCACAAGCAAAAGCAAGTAGGAGCACAGCAGAGTGAGAAGTCATTGCATGCTCCATGCAGTCTCTGGCCAGTGAAAAGGAAGTCCCAGGCCATGCAGGAAAGAGGCATATTTCCATCAGCGGAAAAGACTTTGGCACCAGATAAACCTTTAAGCCTCAGTGGGCAAAAGGACACATTGCTCACCACTTTTTGGCCCTTTCTGTGATAGGCCTTAGATCAGAATTTATTCCTATCCAAGGTCCACCTATCAGGGGCTACTGCAGAATAGGTAAAGCTCTGTCCCCCTTTACTGTGCTTTGTCCACAGGAGATAAAATGGTGGACGAGGATACAGTGCCAAAGGAGGTTCACAGCTAGACCAAGGTCTCTATTTCAGATTACGAAAGGTATGCCGGACCTTGTAGGCTGGAATGCCATGAAGAACCCATTCTGGCAGCAACCAGAAGTCAGCACAACGTTGAAAGAAGATGTCTCAACAGCAGCCAGGAACAAAAGTTACCAGACTCCATGCTGGTTTTTGAGGCCAACAGCTGGGGCTAGGCTGCAATGGGCTGTCTGTCCAGACATCACAGTCATCAAGAGGGTGCTACTATTATCAGCCTGCTCCAGGGTGGCCTGTGCTTTCTGGCCTGTACCATGTGGGCTGGAACAGCCCACATAACATGGAAGAGGGCTTTGTCTGCCTATTAGATTTTCAAATGTTTCTAGATTTGCCAAAGTCTCAGACAAGAATTTGAATGTTAAAATGTTAATTCAAGCCCTTTTCCACACTCATGTTTTTTGTTTCGTTGCAGAACTGAAACCTCACAATCCACCTCTTACGCATGGCTGGAGCTTGAAGCATTTAAACCACTTGTATCTGGTAGCTGTATCGTTTTGAACATTGTCACATGTGGAAGAGGCACAAAGCTGCAATTCTTTACTAAGCTGTTTGGAAATAAGCCCGGTTCAGATCTCTAACATTTCTCAACAGATATGTAAAAATAAGCAGTGATTACCTATGAATTACCCAATTATTTCATAATATTACAGAGAGGTCAATAGTATATGCAAATATTTGGCTTACCATTGATTAGAAGTATCCATTGTGACAAAGGAAATGAAGACTATTTTACAGAAGCAAATAAATGTTGGCAGTTCATAGTGTGATAAAATTCTATTATAATGCATTGCATTATTCAAGAAATATTTCATTCAAAATTGGATAAATATAGCCATAGAAAAAACGGTTCTCTGCTTGCAGACATAATCAATTAATAACTACTCCAGCATTGTTTTTTCTGTGCAACAGAAATGAGACTTCTATTGTGCTAGGGCTGCCAACCCTCGCTGCCAATTTCAGAGATCTTCACCTCTAATCCATTTATAATAACCCACCCAAGGTTAGTAGCAAGGATTTTTCTTCTTTTTGAACATAGTTTCATTTGTCATTATTCACTTAGATTTTTCTTTCTGCTGCCATCCTCCATTATTTCTTCTTCATTTTTGATGTAGGAAAGATGCAAAGATAAGAACATAAGAGGAGCCCTGCTGGATCAGGCCAGAGCCCATCTAGTCCAGCATCCTGTCTCACACAGTGGCCCACCAATTGTCCATGGGCATCTCAAGCAGAGGCAAGGGCAAACCTTCTCCTGCTCTCAGATCCCAGCAAATGGCCCTAGAGGCGTCCTGCTTGTCCCCCCAGCCTGAAAGATGTACTTAGGCATCCATTCTAGTAGCCACTGATACAGCTGTCATCCATAAATGATACATTGATACATCTGTCATCCATGGGAGGACAAAATGGGTAACTGATCTATGGAATTTATTACCTTAGAAGAGGGTGACGGCCACTAGCCTGGAAGGCTTTAAGAAAGGGTTAGATAAATTCATAGAGGACAGGTTAATCAGTGGCTACTAGAATGGATGCTTAGATATTGCCTACAGGCTGGAGAGGCAGGCAAGATGCCTCCCTGAGCCATTTGCACGAGTAAAGAGCAGATGAGAGTTTCACCTTTGTCTTCTGTTTGAGAATGTCCAGAAGGAAGTGGCATGAAATGGGATTCTGGACTAGATGAGTTATGGTCTGATCCAGCAGGGCTTAACTTAAGTTTAAAATGAATCATGATACACTTTACTGAGTCAATAGTACAGACAACAGACAATTTTTTCCTAACTACAGAATAAAGACATTTGGCTAATACGGCATCTCTCCTGACCAATAATAATAGACAATATATTAGAAAATATTTTATAGGGAACATCTTCTTGTTTGGTTTAAATAAGAGCCAATCAGAAATAAGCAGCCTCTTCCTCTTTTCTCATCCTCTCTTCGGGCTGTTTTCTTTTTTCCTATCATAACCTTTCTTTGAGACATCGCAGGAGATTTTTCCCTTAAATGAAATATAAAAATCTGTCCACAGTGACAATTTCCAGAACTATTCTAGACTGGGTTTAGAGAGATCTGGGCTAAAATATCAAGATCTCTTAGAAAAAACAGAATAATTGACAAGAGTTATACTTGGCTTATGTAGAACCAACTGATGGAACATTTTTCAGGGCTACTATTTCATACCTTCCAAGTTTTTTGTGGAAGGAACGAGTTGTATATGTGAATATTTGGCAGTTTTACTCTTGATTCCTAATTCAATATGCTAGCGTTAACATTTCTTAAATAGGATTCTTTATTTTTTATGCCGGGGCAGAAGATGGAACATGAAACCAATTATGTCTTTTTGGAGCTCTGATTGGAACAAGCGTACAACTTTATAAGATAATAAAAACAAAAGATGGGAGAATCCTTAAAGTTGTTTAGTTCAACTGAGCTGTGACTTTCTGCATCCTGACAAGTTGCACATCTTCCCTAAGAATAAAGCATTCCACAGATCAATAGTAAGTGCTATATAATATCCAGACACAAGTCTAAGAGGAGGAAAAAAGAAAGTGAACATCTTAAGCAAAGAAGACTTTTGCTAAATAATCCACATGACTGAAAGAAATGAACAGTTCTGTTCAGCAGTTTCTAGCTTCTGGACATTGTTCACACTAATCAAAAAGAACACCAATGACAACCAATCTGTACTGCTTCTGGATCAATAACATACTGCCTCAGTTGGTGGACCATGCTATGCCCAAGCACTTACCTTGCTGGCTCAGTGCAGCAGAACTGGGCCAGGTCAAACTGTGAAACAAAGGGTGTTTTTCCACTGCCACTAGAAGTACCCATTAAGTACCCATTGATGAGTACATAATGGCATTTTTGTACCCATTAATGGGTACTTAACGGGTACTTCTAGTGACAGTGGAAAAACACCCCAAATCACTACCTTAACTGACATGCAGCTTCTAGAATGCAACAGTTCTCTTGAAAACCACGTCTACCTGCAGAAACAAAGGGGAATCTACACTATGATGGAATTTCTTGATTCCTAATACCTTGCCCAGCTGGGTTTAGTTAGGAAAGAAATAGAAATATATCAAAGACTATTAAAGTCAACTTCTCTGAGCTTTTTAATGTGTTCAGTATTCACACCAAGCATTGCGCAAAATCTGCTTGTTTAACTACACAAAATATCAATGAGTCTTTTTCTTGTTCACAGAATCGGTAGGAAATGCAAGAGAACAGTAAGGCGATATTGTTTTGTTTTGTTTTTACAGAAAAGGGTGGAGACCATCAAAAGATCTTTCTTCAGTTTTCAGAGAAACACATTCTTGAAATGTCCACAACATCCTATTTTCCAACCAGGGAGTAAAAACAGCTCTCTCCATAATTAGCCCCTACGTTTATTACGTCAGATGCATGCTAGTGATTTCTGTGGCAGACGAAGGAGGGATCTAGACTATCTAAACCAGACAGACTATGTTTCTGTCTGTTGCAGTGTGTCTTTTCTTACATAAATGGAGGAAATCTTAGCTCAAGATAAAAAGCAGATGCTTTGTACCAGAAAATATTGGGAGTCAGAACACTGAGAAAGTTGTTCGTAGCACAATGCAAAGATGATTAAGAACATCAGGAAAAACATACAATTCTGAACAGTACAGAAGAAGAATGAGTAATATAGATCCTGATCAAGCTAAGAACAGCAGGAAATAATCCTTATATTTCAAATGCTCAAAATGCTTAACAAGCTGCCCACCTTTTATTTCAAGTCAGTCAGAATTATTCTAGCTTAGACATACATGGTCTGCTCTATTTGTTTAGGAAACGATATTACTGAATAGCAGAGCTATTTCACTTCCCTCATTTGTAAGCAAGTGATCATTCCAGAATGTGCTTTTAATTTCATGCCTGAAGGCTGGCTTGGAGACTATCGCCACTGGTTATTCAGTAAACTTCAGTTAAATATGCAGCCCCACTTTGGGCTTGGTTCAGTGCCTGGTTCAAGCCAACACAAATTGAGAAGAAGATGGGCATTTACATGCCTATACTCATCAAAAAAAAAAGAAAGAAAAGAAAAGAAAGAAAGAAAGAAAAGAAAAGAAAAGAAAAAGAAAGAAAGAAAGAAAAAAGAAATCCCCAATCAAGATGCCTAAAAGGCAGAAAAGACAAATAGCTATTAGCCATGATGGCTAAACACAACACCCAGGGTCAGAGGCACTGTGCTTCTGAATGCCAGCTAATGGTGCAGAATACAGCAGCAAGATACACATTACACTGGCTGCCAATCCGTTACCAAATCCACTCCAAGGTGTTAATCTTAACTTATAAGGCTCTGAATGGCTTGGGCTCCAAATATCTAAAGGAATGTCTTCTCCCATACTGACCTGTGCATGCCCTGAGATCTGAAGGGGAGGCCCTCCTGGTTGTAGCACCTCTTCCAGTAGTTGACGGGGTGGGCACCTCCTCAGTGGTAGCCCCCAGACTATGAAATACTCCCCACGCCAGACATCTTTAGTTGATACTTTCAAAAAACGGACTTTGAGATAAGGACACCTTTTCCCCTCCTCATTATATTGTTATTATTCTAGTATGTTATTAATTTGTTCATTTTATATTTTGTTTTGTATTGCCACCAACAGCCCTGAGACCTTCAGGTATAGGGTAGGATAAAAATATGAATAAAATAAAATAAAAAGCTAGTCTGCTTCTGTTTCACTTAGGGGCTTCCCAGAGGCATGTGGCAGCCACTGTGACAGCAGAATGCCAGACCAGGTTGATCCAGCAGCAGGACTTCATTTAAATTCTTAGGCCTGAATGCATGGTGAAAGTGAGAGTGAGCACCTAAATAATAACCCAAGGATAATAACACATCTATCTTGCCACAACCCGGCATCCAAGTGGATCCCAACTTGGATATTTACATATACAGTACTTTCTCTCTCCGGCTGCATTCACATGTAGCAAAAGAAATACCTCAAAAGCACTTTAGAGACCCTCATGTTCTCATCCCATCTCTAACCCATCTTTTCTAGCCTAATAGGAGGGAGAGACTGGCATGAGAAACAATCCCACCTGGCAGCCATCTTTAACTGCCCCAGAGGTAGCTTTTCTTTCTTTTTTATTTACAATGTGTAACCTCAGCGTCAAGTCTCATGCTACAAGCAGCTTCATATGCCATTTTTTAAAAAAGCATGTAGCACTTGATCCTGTGAATTATTTTGTCCACATCCCCTGTAAATATCAAAACTAAAAGTTTTTAATCATACCCTGGCAAAATTAATCAGTTTCACATAGCAAGCCTCGACTATATACAAACAGTTAACCACATGAAAACTGACTTGTTCACACGTAGTCCTCTCTCAGGTGCCTTAGAGATAGTCTGCAGTGTTCGCAGGCCCCTTCCCTCTCTCATGAATGTCATAGGCTAGAAAAGGTGGATTAGAGATGGGGTGAGAACACAACTTACTCCCTCTAGGTTGGAGAGACAGGCAGGAGGCCTCTAAAGGCCGTTTGCAGGGAGCTGAGGTGAAAGTTTTGCCCTTGTCTTTTGTTTGTGACGCCCAGAAGCAATTGGTGAGACAGGATGCTGGACTAGATAGGCTGTGGCCTGATCCAATAGGACTCCTCTTAAATTCTTTTGTAGCCACACAATACTCGCTCAAAAGTATTTTTTGCTTTTATCTGTGTGTGATAGCTTTTTCCAAAGTACTATTCATTCCCAGTGTATTCAATTGTCCACATATTCCACTGCTTGAGTTGTCTATGGCCTCTTGCCCTGATGCCATCTTATCGCGACTCACAGACCAGAAGCAGCAGCCCTTACTTAATGGTAGAATATACTTTCTTGCCTGACGCAGGTCAACAGCAATCCAGAACAGCTGCACTAATGCATCCATGCTGTCACCAGGAATCAACCTTGAACTACGAGTACAGCAACAATGTTTTCTTGCCCTATTAGAATTCAATTCAAGAAAGACCAGATCCAGACTCTACCATCTCCAGGAAATGCCACACCAACCCTAAGTGGTCTCATCAGGTTTTCTTAATGATTCTGTTGCTGAAATACCTTCGACTAAGAAGCCCAAGACTCAACAGTCCCACCACCGCAATGTTCCTACACACTCATTCAATGTTTCCATCTCCCAGTTTAACTGGGAGATTTGGGAGGCTGAGGCGCACTACTCACCTCAGGAGCTAAATCCTGTAACTCATTGGGAAAGCAGAGGGTCTCCACTTCAATCCCACGTCTATTCCAAAAGGAGGGAATGGCAAACCACTTCTCTGCTAAGAAAACTGTGTGGAGGTGCCCATGCAGCCAGTAATCAGCCAAATCTCACTAGTAGCCAACAACAACATAGATGCATAGTCTTGGGGTGGCCATCAAAGCCTTAAAGTAGCATTCATTTCCACCCATCCCATCCCCTCGAATCACACCTGAGCCATCAACTCTGGGAGCTACTATGAACACGCGGCGCGTCCTCCTCCTGCCGACCCACGAACTCCTGCCATCCCCGATGCAGTCACGCATCTTCGCGCACGCTGCAGGGTCGCAAGGTGCCCGAGCCCAGCCCCGAACATCCCGATCTACGACTTGCATGCACACGAACGCCTGACCCTAATGGGCGCCCACGCGCGCGCCGCCCCTGTAGCAGGCAGGACGAGCACTCCGGTACTCCGGGAACCTGAGATCGCGGCCCCGTTCACCCCGGAAGGGTCCGATCCACCAGCGGGAGGCTCCGTCCAACCTCTGTTGGCGCAGCTGCTGCGCTGAGCCCAAGGCACCAAACGGCTCGCTTCTCCCTCCTTCCCCGCCTCTCCCCGATGATCGCCGCCGCAGGCAGCGGCGCTCGCCCTGCCCTTACCTCTCCCTGGTCGTCCTCTTCCAGGGTGTTGATACTCCACACTACCAGGCCCTGGATGAGCAGGATGGCCAGCGCCGTGGCGATCGCCAGCTTGTACCTGCGGACCAGCTTTTGCACGCGGACACTCGGCCCCATCTTCATCCCAGTTGCGGGGGGGGGAGGGAGGGGGAAGCAGAGCGAGAAAGAGAGAGAGAAGGGGAAAGAAGGAAGGAAGGAAGGAGAGAAGGGAAAGGAAGGGAAGGAGGAAGAGGGCGGCAGAGTTAACAATCCTGCAGACCGCGCAAGCACGAGCACGCACGGCGCGGCACAGCCCGGGCACCCGCACGCAGGCTGGGGGGCTGGCTGGCTGGCTGGGGCGGGGTAGGGGGAGGAAGGAGTTGGGGGAAAGGAAGGGGGCAGAGCGCACGCGGAAGGATCGTGCTCCGTGGAAGTCAATGGGGGCGCAGCGGGGCGGAGAGGCTGCTGGAACCAGGTCTTGCCAAAGCCCGGGCCGAGGAGTGAAGCGAAGGGGGCTGTTGGTTCGCCGGCCGGAGGCTTCTTCTCGCGCCCCTTCCCCACCGCAAAGCACGAGCCGAGCCGGGGCTGCAGGGCTCCCGCCGCGGGGTCTCCGGGGGGGGTGGGGGTGGCGCACCGGTTTGGAGCGGTCGCTTTGGAAAGGAATGAACGAACGCGATGCGATCCGGCGTGGCTCCGGATTCGAGTTCGTGCGACGCTAAAGGACGGTGGGGGTGGAGGGTGCGGGTGGGGATTAAGGCAGTAGAAACGCAAGCCCGCCCGGTCCGATTTAGCCGGCGGACGGGGCGGCTTGAAAGTAGGCGAGCGAGCGACGCTTCGGTTGGAGGGAGGAGGAGCGCTTGGTGTCCATTTGAAACAGCTGGAGCTGTGTGAGATCGGGAAGGCCCTTGGGCGAAGGCAGGGCGGCAGCTAGGCTGGAAGGGGGCCCGGGCTGGCAGTGCGAGTAGCCGCCTTCCCCAAGTCTGAGAGACTCAAAGCGGGCACAGACTAGAGAACAGCCTGGCCTGCTGGGCGATTGAACCGGCCTCCTGATGGAAAGTTGGCTGCACCCAGTAGTAGCCACGTCCCTGCGTGGGTAGGAAGCGCTCACAGAATAAAAAAAGGCATCCAAAGAGAAAGATGGACAGGATTCCCACACCTTTAACTGCCTTACTAACAGTGGGCTGTGCCTGTTGTCAGAAGCTACAAGTGCTTAAATTCTCCCTGCTCTGGTACTACTAAGGATGTTCCTGTAAACCAGGGCCGGCCGACCGGCTTGACCGCATTGTGAAGGACATCTAGAGAGGATTACTGGTCTAGAATCAAGAAGCCCAGAGTTTCAGATTTCTTGATTTCATCACTGTCTTTGGGGCTTTTCACACTCTGAAGATGGGATGGCCCAGGGGGGCTCTGGCACGGAGCATCCGTACGCTGCAGAGCCGCTTCTTTCTTGGAGAAGCTCCCCATGTTTGCAGCCCTTCCCATTTCTGATAACTGTGGAGCAGAAGTAAAAACTGCTCCGCATCTACACTAGGGGTGTCAGTGACACTCCCAGTTTAGTACAACCCCCAGTGCAGCTTTCTCACCCACTTATATGTGAAGGCTGTGTGGGAGCAGTGCAGTGTGCCTCTGGTTACACAGTCACGTGCTAGGTTGCCCGATTGCTGTAGTGATGGCTTGGCATGCGTGGCCGCTGCTGCTGCAGTGAGGCGGATGCTTCCAGACAGGGGCATCCACACTTAGCTCTAAGTTAAGTGCTGGATAGCTTTGGAGCAGGAATGGTGTTTGCAGTGTAGATGGTGGCCACCATCCCTATACCAAACTTTTCTGGGATGTTGTCCCATGGAAATGAAGTACAAAAAGGCCCTTTGTTTTTTAAATGAAGATATCTGGATAAAGTTACACTTTCTGCTAGTGTGGTGCATACAGTATAAGCAAGGTATTGGTCTCCAGCACAGTGTGCAATAGGGATCCTCAATATGGAGGCAGATCTTACAGATCCTTGTATGGGACAAGGCTTCTCCACTTAGGTCTGGATCAAGTCTCCTTCTTGGTCCAGAGATAATGAGGAGCCTTGTCCCATATGCCACTTATCTAAAAGACTGATAGCACCTGGCCTTGCTGCTTTAGCTGCAGTTTTCCAATGTGGTTGATGGGTGTGGAATGGCCAGGACTCTCCGACTGGTGGTCTGCTTTTGAAGAGCAGGAGCAAGAAACCTTTTGTAAAATGCAGCCTTATCCCTCCCGATGGTCTCACCCTGATTCCTTGGCACATGCAAAGTTTTGGAGGAACTTCATCCCACATCCACAGAAAGAAGCAAGAGAGAGAGAGAGTCATCAAAAGATTGGTGACTTGTAATGATGGGCAACATCTTCTCTTAGATTAGCCAACCTCATAGGCCTCAGAACCCTCATGGAATCCATTTCAGTGGTACAAAAAGGGCTGCCAAAATGTCACCACCAGAAAATGGAGGCATGCACTTCTGCACACCTCTGTGATCTGGATTATCCCCTGCTAGTATCCCAATAGATCTTCTGCAGATGGGGTGCAGGAGGTGGAGGGAAGGACCAGGCCTCTCTAATATAGAGATGTGTTATCCACTTCTTCATCTGGGACAGAGGCAAGTGCAGAAACACCCTTAGTTGCAGTCTCTGCATGGTCCCTGGGGATTGCTAGCCGCTGTGGAGAAACATGGGGTCCACATGCCAGAGCTGTTCCCGGGAAGATGGTCTCCTATGGAAAACTGTCTGACAGAAGCGACTGCTGGCCCACTCCCCTGTGCAAAAATGGTGGCTCAGGAGGATGACAATGGGAGACCACTTTAAAGCAGTCTTCTGAATGTGTGCAATGATCTAGTTGACACTTCTATGATCACCTCTTTTGTGGAGCATGTGGATAGTGCTACTGGAGTTTGCTTTTGAGTCAGTTGGATTAATAACCTCTGATGAGGAATGTTTCCTCTGTGCTGGCTCATGTATCTTCTGTGGGCAAGGGCTGTTGTAACTGAAAGCCTCCCTGATCCTCTTTCGGTAGCAAGCCCTGCTGGACATGTTTTAGGGAGAACATAATCCACCTTCTATATATTTGGATACCTTGAGACACAGAAATCAGTTCCATTTCCCTTAGATTCCACTAATTGCTGTTCCCCCTGTAGTAGGGCATCTAATTTGCCGGTGTATTCCTCATAGGCTCCTGTGTTGTGAACCTGTGTTGTGGACCTGAAACAGATTAAGACAGATTGCTAATGAGCTCTCGTGGCAAGGGAGCTCTTCAGAAAAATACATCGTTGGGAGAACTTCTTTGTGTATTAAACTGACACCTTCAGTATTGATAGCATGTGCTTGCATTAGAACATAAAAGGAGCCCTGCTGGGTCAGGCCACAGCCCATCTAATCCAGCATCCAGTCTCACACAGTGGCCCACCAAATGCTTCTGGGCACCTCAAACAGAAGAAGAAAGTAAACTCCTCTCTGGTCTTAACTCCTGCACATCTGCACATTTCAAACCTCACATTTTACCAACAAGCTATTAATGGGTACTTCCAGTATATGGCACTCTATATGAGGTAAATGGGCAAGCTTTTGTTGCCATCATGTATTCCAGAATTTAATATATGAAGTGTAATTGGATGAGGTCATCCCTATTTCCCTAGTCCCATCAAACTGATTTGCAGTTTGGAAGCCAAGAAAACAGTCCAGCACAGATGTGCGATGAGTTATAATGTTACTGTTGACATTTGTATTTTAGATGCCTGTTTCTTTAAGGTCTGCTCCTCATTCAGGGGTGGAGTCATGCAAATATTATAATATATGAGGGAGAGAAAGAATTGGTTGCTAATGTTGAAGGATTATTAAGGGACAGAAGAAAAAAATATTAAAGAGTGACTTCCAAATCTCTTCCTTGATGATTGTAAGGGAATCTACATTCAGACCTCCTATATGTAATTTAGTGACAACCCCTATTTGAACTTTCCAGTCCATTGGTTATTAAATCCAAAAATCTGCAAATCGTTTTTCTTTCTTATGTAAAAAATCAGTAACAGATTCTCAGTTCTTAAGAAATCTATCCATTTCAGCAACCACCCTTCCATGCTGTGTGTTTTCTTTCTATTTTTCCGTTCCGGGCCACCTATACTCAACTATTGTTATGGTGTAACTCACACTGTGGTAACCCCATATTCATTCTTCTTGAAAACTAGGCAAAATATTTTATTTTGCTTTCAGGAGTGGCTGGGGAAGTGTCTTGTCACAAGCCTGACTGGAGTCCCTATCCAGAGGTGGTCACCACAGAAGGTATACGGGATTATGTTTGCTCCTCAGGCCAGTTGAGTTTTCAGGATTCAAAAAAACCATAGGGAGCTCCATCATTTCAGAGTGACCAGGCTGCTTAAAGTTGAACAGTACTAATGCACCTGTTCTAGAGTTCCACTCATGTACTTTTAAACATACAACAGTATAACCTGTGAAGAGCCTATTGTGGTCTGAGTCCCAAAAGAACTAAGAATGAGCATTAGCTACTGAGCCTTCTACTTAACAATGTATTTGGCATCTGAAATTAGCTGGTTCTCAGAGAGGCTGCAAACCACTTTATATGGCAGGCACTTCTCAATTGATTGCTCCTTCCCTTTGCTGTTGGGTATCACTGAATCATGGCCAACTCCTGGCTGACTGTAGGGGTGTCTCTGTGCAGTTTTTTTGGCAGAGATACAGAAGTGGTTTGCCATTGTCTACTTCTAGGTGGAGACCGGGGAATCAAACTGGCAATCTTTCCAAACAGCTTGCTCTTCCACCGAGTTACATCTACTTCCTCCTTCCTTTTAAAAAACTGGAACACCAACCTTGTGCACAGTGAAATGTAGATGTTAGGAAGAAGATCTGACTAGATAGCTTCTCCTTGACACCTAGCATTCTATGAATGAACCTTCTGTTGTGTGTGTGCTTTCTTGTCAATCTTAAGCAGTTGACAGCATTGCTGCAATCAGGGCCAGTACTCTTGGGCAGGCTTTGTAAATGTTGTGGATCTGGATCACAAATTGGGAGACTGGGCTTGTGGGCGTACAGTACTTTTATGGTTTGCAGAGTAAGGAGCACAATTTTTTTAACTGATCTGTTTGAGCAGGCAGTAGATAATGGGACGGTTGCATAAATATGCAAGTTGTGAAGCTATTTTAAAGTGACACATTATGAATTGAGAAGTCAAAAATTAATGAATTACACATTATGAATTAATGAACTGTGAATTATGAATTAGGTAAATTATTCAGAGGCAGTCACAGTTCATTGAGGTTTTTGGAGGGCATGGCTTGAAGTCTTCCAAGATGCTCTCAAAGGACAGGATTGCTCAGATCTGACTGACAGATTAGAAATGCTTAGTTGGCTTCAGAATTTGTAATGGAAATAGAATCCACAGTTCTGAGTTTGATGCTATAGTGGCTCTGAGGTCCCCTCAGATGCCACCAGAGGTGAAGAGCCTAAAGACTTCAGATGGTGCTAGATTTCAGCTTTCACCATTTTGAGGGCCATGGATTCCTCATCTTTGATCTATGCCATGATCAACTTTTGAAACCAGAGTTCACTGTCCAATGCTGAGAAAAATATCAAGTATGGTAGCAGAGCATGCAAAGTAAGCTTCAGGTAAACAAAACCAGAATGCAAGGAGCTGGTATAGCAAAATGCTTAGAGAGTAGACTGGTTAATCAGCTTAAGTATTTCCTCTACCATAACTCACTGGGAATGAGATGCTATGCATACCAATGTCTACTAGAATGGATAGTGTCTTGGGAGACAGTCAGGAGGATGCCTCTAAAGGCCATTTGCAAGGAGGTGAGAGCAGGTGTTGCTTTTGTCTTCTGCTTGAATGGCCATAAGCAATTGGTGGGCCAGTGTGTGAGGCAGGATGCTGGACCTGATCCAGAATAAGTCTCAAAGGGTTTGGTTGAGCTTATTACTATGTATTCACCTTAGTTTACTAGGTTGTATGCTTCAGCCTCCCATTTTCAACAAAGAAGTCATCATGTTGCCCTACTGGTCAAGGATACAATATAAAGTGTGTGAAGTGTGTTGCATGTTCTCAAATGTTCTGATAGAAATGCCAGGAAAGACCTGCAAGGAGGGTGAGGAAGGGATGGAGATCTGATGGGAGCCTTCTTTCGATCTTCTTCAATTTTGTGTTGGTATCCTGTCAATTAAGATGCAGGCCAGGGAGATCAGTGTGAGGTTTCCAGTTCAGCTCTCCATTCCCACTGACCTAGGTATTCTGACCCATGCAGCAGTGCTGAGAAACGTTTTTATTATTATTTTCTTGGCCTTAAGCCTGAAAGTAGAAGCCAAATCCAAACTCTTTGAATGAGATCCGCATCCCTTGCCTGTGACCTTTAGAAGTCAAGTTCTCCCATAGTGTACCGAGTCCATTATTTTAGCTCGTTGTGGAGGGCTGACCCAGCGTCTTGACCCCAGAACCAGATGCTCAAGAGCAGTGGGTGGTGAAGTTATTATTAGATTCTGTGTACCAAGAGCATCAGGAGGACTGGAGATGGACAAAAGGTTTTCATGACCCCAGAGTTGAAGGTGACTTGAAAGAGGGGTTGTTCTTTGTGTGGGTGTTTACATACTCCATGGATAACTCTTTCATGCCACTTTCATCTCTCTCTCTCTCTCTTTTTAATGCCATTGGTCTTCAGTTTAAGTGCTTTATATAATGATGATTCACTGGTTGCAGGTATTGTGAGTACATTGTTCGCCTCAAGCTTTGGGTCAAAGATTCTCACAGTAACTCTAATCTTGTTACAGTGCATTTATCCTGATGCTTTTATTTTGGATTCATTCTTCTGGCATTTCTTAGAACCACAGATATCAGATGGTGGTTTGTTTGTTTGTTTGTTTTTGGTAAGCTTAAGTCAATGCAGGAGATCCAGATCTCTTGCATCCCATACAGACAGATGATTGCTGCTCCACTGTTTACAGGCATCAGTCACCCCCTTTAGGCAACACTTTTCACCCTTATGAAGTTGCTTTGGGCCCTTCAGTTCTACCTTCTTGACACTCAAGTCTACTAGATCTAGTTTTGCTTGCTGGTGCAGCAAAGTGCAAGCCCTGGGTTCAGTAACAGTGCCCTTCAGCTACCATGCATTTTCTTTCAAGATTCCTGAGCTTAAGCCATTACGTGGGCACCTTGTAGGTAGGTAGCTCACGCACAGGAGCACTAAGATCTTGTATCAGGTAAGTGAGAACAGCCAGGTAGCTGTTAGATGAGCCAGCCGAATGTTCTGCTTGTGGCAGCTTCTCATGTTCCTAGATTTTAATTTTAAAAATTGGGAGAGTCAAGGTACAAAGAGTCTTTAGGTTCTAAGGTTTGTTTACACTGACTTCTGTTTTGTAATACCCAAGATATTACATAAAGCTTCAACAAAGCCTCTGGGATTGTTCCCTATACACAATTTAATGGTCTGTAAGCAGCAAAACATTAGTATTCAGAAGATTTTGTTTTCAGGACTTGTATGAATTAATATCAACACATTTTTCCTTGTATTTATCAGAAGTTAAAGAAAATTCCTTTCTGCTTTAGTGGATATAGCTAGGGGGGCAAATGCCCAGAGGGAAAAGTGTGAATATGTAACTATTGCTTTCATATATTGTAAGAATACATCTGTAAACAAGTGAAGTACAGAACCATTATTTTAGAGGGCAGTGCTATTAGAAAAAAAGTTGGTTCAAGGTATTTGGGTTATTTAGGAAGCAGGATCAGAAAGTCTAAGTGAGGTGCTCTGGAACTGTTGCTCTCTGGTAGATCAAGGACTCTCTGAACTCCAGTTCCCAGCATTCTTTCACTGGAGCTGGCACAGCAAACTGGTGGTGGGTGGAATGCCAGGGGATGTAAGTCAGGAACATCTGAAGAGCCTCAACTGCTAGTTAAAACATTTGCAACATAAATCTTTTTATTTCATTGTCACACGTTCTTCCAGAATTACAGACTTACAGGGTTGGGAGGCAGAGTCAGGATAGTCACGTAATACAGCATCCTGCTTAACACAGGAAACCCATAGGTAAGACATCTCTAGGGCTGTGTTCACACTGAAGTTTTAATCCAGTTTCAGTCCACTTTCAGAATGAAAGAACACATCAGCAAAGTGACTAGTCATTTTCTTTTCACTTTATCTAAACTAAAAGTGCATTTTCTGAGTTAGATAATGCCAAAAGAAAACAGCTTGTCACTTTGCTGGTGTGTTCTCTCAGTCTGAAAGTGGACTGAAGCTGGATTAAAATTCAGGTGTGAATGCAGCCTAAAAGACTGCCTAGCATCTGCTTGAAGCTCCTCCTCTGAAAATGACAACTATTATGCTAAATTAGTTCACAAAGGGCATGTCTCCATGGCCTCATTTTAAAAATGCAGGTTGTAATTCGAAATAAAGCATCCTCATGTGGTTTGGGGCAACGCGGATTTAAAACGTTCTTTCCTGTCTCCATGCAAACCGCTTTTTGTGAGCCCACACCTTTTTCTCCCCACCCCACCCTCACTTGCTGCAGTGATGACAGGCAAAAACCTCAATTGAACTTCCAGAACACAACAGAGATCACCCCTTTTACTTGGCTGCCAAGAGTTAAAAACAGTTACAAGCATAACTGAAAGTAGCTCACTCTCTCCATAACTAATGCTTGCAACATAGTTACAAGCAGAACTGAAAGCAGGCTCCCTTCAGCTGTCAAATTCAGCTGCCTGCCTTCACCTAATGGCCCCTGATTAGCGCAGAACCAGACCTGCGAAGTGAAAGGGGGGGAGAGAGATTTGCTGAGAAACAATCTCTGTGGTAATGATAATGATAATTAGTATCACCTTTCCCTGTTAGCAAGCACAAAATCTCTCTCCCACACCGAAGTGAAACAATGTGACAATTTGCAGCTCTGTTTCCCTGCTGAAAGAGCTGAATGCAGGCAGCTGATTCTGACAGCCAGTTTTTCTGAAGGGATGAAAAATGCCTCAAAATTCACTGGAATATGGGAGAAGATGTGGAGAAAACGTCTCCATGCTCCCAGGAAAACCTGTAGCTTCCAAAAAGTGCAGAGTTAGGGTGCATCTTCATGGTACTTTTTCCTGTCGCTGTTGTCCCTGTACTGCAGCGGATCTAACAAATGCGCGTTCAATTCCAAATTAAGTATCCCCATGGGGCTCAGCAAAACACACATTTAAAATGCACTAACCGTCCCCAAGGAAGCGTCTTTTGCTTACCCGCATCTTTTTCTCCCCGCCCCTCGCTGTTTCATTGGGTGCTCATGCTATCATGCGCCCATTCACAAGTCCAAAAGAAAAATTTACAAGTTCTCTGTTCGATCTTGCCTCATACACTTTCACTTGATATAAGGAATTCATTACAATGTATCTTGCTGTTTCTCTTTGTGATTGGAATGCCTGCCTACTGTTTTCATATCGTGAATGCTGGCTGTGGATGAGAGGCAAAAAAAGAGAGAGAGAGAGCTTGCCGCCTCAGAGAGAAGCCCCGCCGCTTTTGCCACAGAGCGTCTCCATGCAAAATGTTGCTCTGAATACCCGTGTCTTCCAGGAAAGTGCGCTTTCAGTCTTCTTTAAAGGGCTGTTTTTTGCAGCACATTTTCCTAATTAGTGGCGCTGGAAGCCAGGATAAAAGCTGTGCATGGGGGTGCTCTGTGACAAAATAAGATTTTCAGCGGGCTTTAAATTGCATGGGGATGCACTCGTAGTATTGTTTAAAGGGGTTTTTTTCTGCTGCAGATTTTCCTCCCTTGTGGCTCTGGAAGCCCGGAGTAGAGCTCTGCGTGGAGGCGCTCCGAGGCAAAAGAAGCTTTTTAACGGATTTTCTTTGCGTGTAGATGCAGCCAAACAGAAGCTGCTGTTACTTTTTATCACTGTTCACTGGTGATCAGTCCAGCTTGTGTTTATTCTTGATTTTTACTCAACTTTCTCTTGTGCCCATTGCACTCCTTGCCATTTATATGGTCCTTCAAAGAACAACTTGAAATCTTCATGTGGTACAAGTAAATTATGTGTGAGACTGCTAATTTGATAATCTAGCCAACAACTGGAAACAAAAGCCTAGGAACGCCTGTGTGGTGACAATGCCACATGCAACTAGTATTGCATGTTTGTGTTCAGCATTTCCTGTGAGAAGATTGCTGATTGCTGATTGGCTTTGATAGTGTCAACGGTGGCCTGGCTTAGAACTGATTCATTCCTGGACCTATGCCTCTGCCTGGTGGCCTTAAGAGAAGTAGCATTGTGTGCTGCTCAAATCACACACATCCATAGCCCTTTCTGTACTGGCCTTTATTCTGTATTGTACTGCAGAATAAGGTCCTGCCAGCCACATGCTAGTGCAGATTACAGCAGGCCCTGGGCAGGGCCTGCTGTAGTTTGCATCAGCATGTGGATTGCAGGATTCTGTTCTGGAATATAATCCAGAATGAGGGCTAGGACAGAAAGGGCTCATGTATCATTGCCTGGTTATGTAAAGTGTCCAGAAACTTCAAAGTCCTATCTCAATATCAAGTGAACATTTGATTTCAAGAGCTCTGTATTTCCTTGTTCCTGGTTTCCTTGTTTATCCTACCCCAGATTTATCCTTCTGGACTCCTTGCCTCTGTACCTTTGAATTTCCACCTTGCTTTCCCTGCCTTAGAACATGCCTCATCTCCACTCCTTTACTCTCAGTAGTAAATTATTTTCATTTGGATCTTCTATGTTTTGACTTGTGGGTTGCTGTTGACTTCTCTTTTGCTCCCCAGTTTGCCACTGTTACTATTGGCCTGTCTTCCTAGTTCTTTGATGACTGGCTCAAATTTGGCTTTTGACTGACTCCTACAAAGTTCTTGAGTTATTCCTGAGATGAACACCTTATTTCTGAGGAGACTTCTGCTTTGAAGTTACTACCAAGCTTTCTTGGTCCTCTGCACTTCAGTTTTCTACCTAGCCCAGTAGTTTATTCTCTACCTGGCCCTGGCCATTTGGTTTCTCAGTCCTTGGTTGCGAAATATGGCTGGTGCTTGTAGATTGTGTTGAAGTCTAATGTGTTGAAGTGTTGATGCAATGCAGATGAAAGAATGGGTTGGTGCAACTAAACGAGGGACAGCAATTGTGCTTCAGCACTGCCTTTGATTAAATGAGCAAGCCAGTGCTGACTAAGTATGTGCAATGGATACATCAGGTCTAATTACCTTTTAATGTAATGTACTGATTTTATTATGTTTTGCATTGTGTTGTAAATGGCATTAGGGCAATAAAATGATATGTAGTTGCATCCAGCCCTGTGCTTGCTTGGGTACTGATAAAGTGTGGAAATGTTCAGCACTGCCCATCAACTTCTTTATGTCTTCATCGCATTGCCAGGTGTGTACCTTTTTGGAACATGCTGCCTCATCAGACTGAATTTCTCAGCAAAAAATCATTTACATTTCATATTCAGTGAATGACTCATTTCCTCTATTACAATGCTAAAGTTATGCTAATAAAGCAGGATCCCATACACATATCTACAAGAATCCAAGGACTGTGGATTGTAAGGCTGTATGGATATCTCGATCATATGATGCTATGAAGGGCACCTGAAGAGGAATGCTTAGGGGAAAGCTAAAGGAATAAAATTGTCATTTTGAAAATGGACTTCTACATTCCCCTTCTCCAGTTTCTTTGGACTTCATGCAGAAAGGAAAAGGAGAAAAGTTGGTTTTTGTACTTTGCTTGAACTCAAAGCAGCTGACAACATTTCCTGTTGTCCTCCTTACTCTTTGAGGTAGGGTGGGGCTATGATTGCTCAGAAAAAGAGCTGTGACTATCCCAAGATCACCCAACTAGCTTCATGCAGGAGTGTGGAATTGAACTGGGAGACTACTAAATAAGACCCAGCACTCTAACCACAAGACCAAACCAGTAGTGATGTGCAGGAATGTTAGAAACATTCAAAATTCAATCAAATTCATTTGAATTTAAACATTCGAATTCGAATGGAATATCTACTCATTTGTATTTTCAACATTTGAACAAATTTGAATGTTTTGAATCATTTGTACAAATTATTCAAACATCCGTATGTGTATGTACTCATTACATATGTAGCCATACAAATCTTATTCATATCTGTATGCATTTGTACGGATACATACGGTACAAAAACAGGATGCATAGGGATAAAAATGAGAGGAGAACAGATGTGTATGGACACATACAAATGTTGTCAACATTCATGTTTTCACATATATTTTATTCATTAAAATTCTTTTTCCAAACATTCTAAAAGAAAAAAGAACTTTTACAATCTTTTCCATACCAAATTACATTGTTACGCTGCTTGAAAAGTTTCTTCTTGACTCCTTTCATTCTTCGGACTTCTCTTCTACACATCAGTTGTTTCTTGCTCCGCTTAAATGTCTCCTTGTCGTTTTCAGCTTGCCCTTTATTATTGATCAGAACCATCAGTGGCTACTTCTAATTCTCATAGATAGTTAATCAATGGTGACCAATCTTCCATAAACTTTTCTGTTGTTTTGTCATTTAATAATTTCGTTAGTTTGTCCATCTCTGCCAAGTCCATCAGCTTAATTAACCATTCCTCTGCTGTAGGTATCTCCTCTTTCTTCCATTTCTGGGCATATAATAATCTAGCTGCTGTCACCATATACAAAATCAAATAATTCATGCTCCCCTGGCTATCATCCACAATGCCTAATAAAAACAATTCTGGTTTAAGCATGATATTTCTCTTTAAGATGTTTCATCAGATTGTATATTGATACCCAAAACTTCTTTGCCTTTTTGCAAGTCCACCACATATGATAAAAAGTACCCTCAATTTTTTTATATTTCCAACATTTAGTAGACATATTTTGGCACATTTCCCCTAATTTGTGGGGTGTTAAATACCATCTGTACATCATCTGATACACATTCTCTTTCAATAACCTACAAGATGTAAATTTCATATCTTCTATCCACAATTTCTCCCACTGATCCATTTGAATATTACACTCAAAATTTCTTGCCCATATGATCATACAGTCTTTTACCTGATCACGTTCCATTTCTATTTGAAGTAACAGTTTGTACATCATGCCAATCAATCCCCTTTCAGCTCAGTTTAATTTTGCTTCCCATTCCTGTTTTTCCCATTCAAAATTTACTTTATCTTTTCTATATATATCCGCTAATTGCACATATGAAAACCACTGTATATTTTTTCCTTCCTGGTTCAACTGTTATCTTGTTTTAATGTCATATTCATTTACGGTATCCCTTTTATACAACAAGTCTTCATATTTCAACCAGCCTCTTCCTTCCCCAAATTCCTTTAACAGCCCTTCATGCAGTGAGACCCAAAGTGGCATTTTCCTGTAGAGCCTATTCTTGTGATTCATCCAAGTTTTATATAAGGCATTTCTCACAAAATGATTTCTAAAGTCTGCATTAACTCTTGCTTTTTCATACTACAGATAGCCGTGTCACCCATATCTCAAACCTTCACCCTCCAGTTGTAATAATCTTTGATCATCCAGCCAGAACCATTTAGCAATCCATACCATACAGCATGCTGCATGATACAATTTAAGATTTGGTAATCTTTTCAAATATGAATTGAACATTTGTATGTATAGATACAAATGTATTTGAATTAGTTCAAATTTGAATACATCCATTTTTTCTCTATTTGTACAAATTGGAACATTTGAATATTCAATTTGGATTGAATCGAATCAGAAAATTGCATTCGTGCACACCCCTTCAAACAGCTCAGAACAGTCATTGGTGAAGGACATCAGAAAGTACTTTGGGTTTTCCTGCTTTAGTGATTTGTTTGGTTTCATCAGAAAGTGGAGGCAAGACTGTCAGGACAGAACATAGGGCAGCATCAGATTCTGACCACTGAAGAGAAAAGGATGTTTGAACACAGCATGAACTCTGACCCTCCTTCCAGAATGGACAGGGAGAGGCAAAAGACTGTCATGTGTCTTTTGTTTGCTTGTGTTGTCTCAGGGGCTTTGTTCCTCACCAAAATGTGAGTGATAGAACTGTAGTCAACCACAGATGATAAGGGGAAGAATAAGAGGGATGGAGAGGGGAAAAGGTATGAGGGCTGTGGTCACACCTTCACTCTAAACCTTCTTCAGTCCATCTTCAGGTCTGGCTGCTCACACTTTTTCATTTCTATCCGTTTTATTTGTGACCACATCCCTGGTCACTGAACTGAGGACACAGAGACTGAAACAGGTGAACAAAGGAAGACGGTCTGAGTGAGTGTTAAATCATAAGATTGTGATCTGGCCAAAACGGAGCTCAGTCCCCCTTGTGCTCTAAAATGAACTAATTTGTTGTGGTGTGACTGTGGCCTGAGTTGATCAAAACCACCTTTGTTCTCAACCCAAACAGAAAGGGGATTGAAACAGATTCAAATGTATTCTGGTCCAAAATACAGGCTGTGTTGAGAGCGCACTTAAGATTAAAATCTGAAATGCTTTTATTAGGTTTAATTGGGAAAAAAACCCCTTGATGAACAGATAGTGCTAATACAATATATGGTAGTTGCAGCCAGACACATGTCCCTTCCAGACTAGCAGGTAAAAACCCGCAGTTAGTAGAAAAATCACAGCTTACCTGGCTGCCAAGTCACAACGTGTTGTCCCCACTTGAAACGGAGGTCCACAGCTTCCTCCTCAGCAGCTGCGAGACTTCTGTGGTACGTGTGGTTAAGTGCACGTCACATGGGATCAGGCAGCCAATAGGAGCTAAGCTGAAGACTCAGCTCTTGTAGGCTGTTTCTCGCCATCCTGTCAGGACTATGGGGAACTCCAAAATTACATGATACTGCAGCAGAGTGAGTGGTGGTCGTTCTGCAGCACATACATTCGAAGTAGCGGTGGCATAATGTGCTGCTGCTTGTACGAAGGATTGGGCTTCAGGTGTGATGCCCACACACCGACTGCGCATCAGAATGTGCAGTATCCTCCAGTCTGGACAGTTCCTTACATATACCCAGAGGTGGAAAATGAAAGCTATTGCAAAGATAGAAGATTTGACAATTAGATGATGGAATTTGCAGAAATGGATAAATGAACTAATCTGATAAGAGATAATCTTCTGGTAAATTTTACTAAGAACTGCGACTGTTTACTGACTATTTACAGAGCCAAGAAAATGGTATATTAATTGCAGGTTTTGAGGACTAATCAAGAAATCAGTTGAAGTGGAAGAGGAAGGCAGAAATTTTGGGGAAGCAGATAGACACATAAGGAAACATCAAGAAGACAGGAAGTCAACAAATGTAATCAAGAGATGAACAAATTTAGATTTTCAATACTGTATGTGTTAAGTTATTTTAAGAAAACAATAAAATTAATTTTAAAGCAAGAAAAGAGATTCAAATGGTTTTATGAAAAATTTGTAAGCTAACCTGTGTGCTGTTAGAGGAAGGATGGAGGTAAATAAATAAATAATCCAAGTTGAATTGTTGTAATTTCCAGGATATCAATTCTCTATTGTGGTCATAGTGTAACTTTTAAAACAGAAGATTAATGAGTTACAGCATCAGTGTTGGCAACATAATCATTTCCAGGGACGGTTTGGGACATCTTTAGACTAGGAGCCTTAATCACAGTACTGTTTTGTGACATCATGCTTACTCCGTGTTCAGGAAAAAATGAGTCCTCAGGAGACACCAGATGCTTGATAAAATATCTTCCTCCTGGCACCTCCTGAAGTAACCACTTAGACCCATATCAGGATTTTCAGGAAAACCACCAAAAATGGGTGGGTCAAAGATGGTCCCAGAGATGACATATGGTGTCAAAATGCCGCGGAAGTTTTCATGGGTTCCCATAACAGAGAGACCAGAGAATAAAGGTGAGTTAGAACTTCTAATATTATGAGACCTGCTAGTCCCACCTCAGACACAGTTTTCTTTATGAATCCACCTCCTGTTTTCTACTATCACTGTCACCTGGCCACTTGTCTTTCTACGGGCCCAGTTCTCTCAACAACCTGGAAAGTCATGTGCTACTCAATGCACATGTGCTACTCATGACTCAGCTACTCAATCTGATATTTAAATACAGGGAACAGAAAGTGGAACAACCAGCAACTGAAGGCATGCAGAGTGGCAAGCTCTGAAAGCGCTGGGTTAACAATATGTCACTTTCATAGTTGGGAACAGCTAGAGCTCATAATAATGACAACACCCATCATGGGCTGTGATCAAAAAGGAACAAATACCTATAGGGACCCACATGCTTAAAGGAAAGTTTTGTATACTCAGAAAGTGATGGGCAGCTTGGTAATACCTTTGGCTCATACAATGACAAATGTGAGCAGGGAAAAAAAAAGGATTCCATGGGCATGTCCCCATGGTACTTTTTTGTCTCTCTATTACCCCTCTATTGCATCAGACTTTAAAAATGTGTGTTCTATTCCGAAATAAGCGTCCCCATGAAGCCCATTAAAACGCGCATTTAAAACGTACATTCTGTCCCCCTGGAAGCCGTGTTTTCTTTGCCCGCATCTTTTTCTCCCCACCCCCTCTCTGGTTGATAGGGTGCCGGCGGGAGCAGGGAGGGACTGTGATCAGCGTGGCCACAACCAGAAAGCCTTTAATGTATTGGGAGTCAGATAGCCAACCAGTGCGACAACCCCCAACACGTAAAACAACAACAACAAAAAACCCATCAGTATTCACAAGTTCTCTGTCCGCCGAAACGTCTACCACACCGGCAAAGGCAGTTGGGCTGCAGCGCTCGTGCGCACGATCAGCACGTTGACTTATTATCTTTCTGCCCTGCGTACTTTCAATTGTGGACACAACAATGTATCTTATGTGATGTCCACCTACTGTTTTCTTGAATCCTGTTATTTATGATGTCAGTGGTTTTATTCGAAGAGAAAATAAGAGAAGGCAGAAAAAAAGAGGAAATTTGGGACAGGAAATGTAGAAAGCAAAGAATTGCAGGAACCCCCTGCCCGCTAATACCGTGGCTGACAATCCCCACCCCCAATACCCTGGGAGCGTCTCCATCCTCCATGCTACCAGGAAAACCCGCAAATTCCAAAAAGTGCGCTGGTCTTGTTTAAAGGGGGGGGGGTTCTTCCGTGGATTTTCCTCCTTTGTGGTGCTGGAAGCCCGGAGAAAAGCTCTGCATGAAGGCGTTCCGTGGCAAAAGAAGCTTTTTAACGGACTTTTTATTGCATGTAGACGGGGCCTATGTAAAACCACCTAAAGGAAGAAGAGTTGGCTTTATACCCGCTTTTCTCACCCTTTGAAGGGGACTCAAAGCAGCTGATAAACCTATTTTTCACTGTATAATTTTGTATGATGTTTGATTTTATGCTGTTTTTACTGTAATGTTTTGATGTGTTATTTTGTATTGAATGTTTTCCATTTTCTGTAAACTGCCTTGGGCAAATTTTCTTTTGGAAAGGTGGTATACAAATAAATGGAAAAGGAAAAAGAAAATGGAAAAAATGGCCAGTGTTGAGATATCTTCTATTAAATCTACTGTGAAGCCATCTTTGAAGTGCTATAGTTCAGATCATAATTCCTCAACAAAGATATTGCGCTCGTGAAAAAGATGCACGGAAAAAGGGCCGATCAAAATAATCTGGGGGGGGGAAGCATCTGTCCCACAAGGAAGACTTGCTGTTTCTGAAGCCCTTTAGGGGGGAAAGCAAGGAAGAGAAGAGGTGAAAAATAGTTTGGAGGAAATAGAAGCTTTTAGCAGTAGCTCTCTGAAATCCTAGCTGATGCTACGTGTTTGAAAATTTCAGGACAGATTTTTTTTTTCTTTATAAAGTACATAATTCACAGATCTTGGTTCTAGTGGCTACCAATTTTAGATGGACTTCTGAATTTTTGGCAGTATAAAGTCATCAGTGGCTATGAATCATGATGGTTATGTAATATCACTTGAAGCAAAGAGCAATTACCTTGGTGGACCAATTGTGGAGAATTGATTATGGAAATTGTTGTGTACTGCTTATGGTGTTCCAAGTCCTAGCTGGGATCACTATGCTACTTCTATTAAGGCTGAAAGAATGAGCAGAAATTAAATGGTGCTGAATTAAGTTTCAGGTTTTTTACATTAGCTATGCTGTATTTCAATAAAAAAATTGAACTTGTGAGTATATATTATATTCGCTCATGCACTTTTGACTAATGATGGAGTTTCCCTCACTTTTCTTCTTTTTAGGGGCCGAGAAGCATGTCCACTTCAAGATGCCAAAGAATTCCTTCCATCAGGTGTGGATTTAGCTATATTTTTTTCAATGTGCTGAAATCTGCTCAATATGCCGGAAAGCTAACACTACCATCTAGCTTCTATAGGAAGAAAAGGATCAAGGAATCGAAGTATGCTGAGAAAATGCCATGGCTATGGTAGCAGAAACTCATGTTCTACTTGATCAGATAATAGTAGGCAGTTGCATATGGAAACCAGCAAGGAGGATTTAATTTCCACCCCTTGCCCTGCTCAAAGTCTCTGGTCTTGAGAGGCACACTGCGTTTTGAGAGATATGAATGCCTCCTGAAGTCATATGCTCATCAGAGTTAGTAGTGACAGCCAACTGCAGTGGGTATGTCAGACCACAAATGCCGGTGGTCACCCAGTGCCCTGGAACAGACATTCCAAGATAGAATTTAGTTCAACCATAGATAAAAAGGCTAGAACTATCCTCTATCTTGATTTGTGAAGCATGATGTTTTAGTCCCTCCTTAGTACAGTGGTCAGGCCAATAAGGAAGGAGCTAAAAAATCACGAGCTCCTCCCTCCCCTAAAAGTAACAGGAGGCGGAGCAGTTCCCACCCACCGTCACTAGTGACAGTTGTAGCTCAGTGGTAGTGCTAAAAGCCTGAAAGGAGAAGGTTGCCTGTTTGATCCCTAGACTCTCCTTGGAAGTAGGAAATGGCAAACTACTTCTGTGTGTCTGCCAGGAAAACTGCATGGAGATATCTAGGCAGTCAACCAGGAGCTGGCTGCAACTTGAGTACCATCAACATGATGGTCCTGTTCTTCCATGAATCTGTCCAAATTCACTGTCAAATGTGAAACAACCAAGCTGGCAACCAACATCACACCTTGTGGTAGAGAATTATGTACATTGAAGGAAAAAGTCCAAACCTGGGGCCCTTTTTGCACTCATTTTAGACCTAGATTAAGGAACCTCTTAATCCAGATCATAGGCCTCCCATCTGCACATTGATGAGGATCAAGGAGGCCCAGCACCTCTTTGCCCTCTGCCGCCTGCACAAGGCAGAGCTAGATCTGAATTAAGAAGCCCTTAATCTGGATCTTTTGTGGATCTGCCTAATCAGAAGACCTTGTTCCAGATCATGGAAAGCATGCAGGTGGCACACCTCTGTGTCTGGAACCTCGGGGGGGGGTTGCTTTTTAGGGGTGTGGGTAATTCAATGAAAGTATCAATCCAACATGAATCGGCCATTAAAAGTCCAGCACTGTAGTAGAAGTACTAAGAACAGTCATTGGAAATAAAAAGCCAGTATTAAAATGCCTCTGTACAAAGCAATAGTAAATTGCCCCTGGAATGATGCATATGGTTTTGGTCACCCCATCTCAAAAAGGATATAGAGGAAATAGAAAATGTTCAAAGTATGGTGACTAAAATGGTCAAGGACTGGAGGAACCATCACATGAAGAATGACTGAAGTAGTTGGGACCTTTTACTCTAGAAAAGCAATAAGAGGGGACATGATAGAAGGGTATAAAATTAAAATTATCAATGTGGTGGACAGAATAAATACAGAGATGTTGTTTCCCCAAACTACCAGAACTAGGATGTCTCCCAATGAAGCTGAATGTTAGAAAAGTCAATATAGACAAAAGAAAATGCTTCCCCCCCCAACCAGGGCACAGTTAAACCATTGTATTTTACACTTGGCTGAGTCAATTCTCAATTACTCCAGCTTTGCTGTTTGGAACAAAGCAAACTATTTTAGGGAGAAAAATAGTGGAACATACATTGGTAGCTTCTTTAGGTCTCCCTATTTAAATTTAATTCAGTTCCATTGGCTTGCTATAGACAGTTATGAGAAAAGGTTTGTGAATCTTTTGGAATAAGGTCAATTTTTGCATGAGTGGCTTTTAAAATGGGATCTAATTGTATATAAGTAATAATAAATGAAGACAGTCTTGTTCAACAAACCACACGATATTCCAGTAATTAAAATATAAAGTCTACCAACTGATGTTTTTAGATAATTTGTATTAAGTTTTATACTTAATAAAAATCATTTAAAAACAACCCACTATTTTACAGTGCTGCAAAGATATAAAATATTCATTAGACATTATTCCATCTCGCTTGGATGTAGTTTCTGTTCTGTGGGTTCTGGGGCTGGAGGCATAACTCATTTCTTCATCTACTTTTCCCATAACAATCAGTCCTACAGGATCTACAGTTCCATCTCCATTTAAGCCCAGAGGAACTATCCTTCCCCCGATCCATGTATGAGCCCTTCCCTACAATAGATTTTTCTTCCATCTACTTCTTTATTTCAAAATGGATGACCATTTTGCAAGAGGAGAACAAAAACATAATCATTTTTGAGTTTTGGGTCACATAGTACAACCATGTTGGAATTATCTCTCTCAAGATCATCTCAGTATGGGGAAGAGATGGGCCTTTGATAGGAAATCTTGCTCTCATCCTTCTGAGTTGTGTCTTGATCCACAATGCACTGTTTGAGGAGATGAAAACAAGGCTTTCCTCTTTTCCACCGCCATGAGGTTCCTATCTTTGTGTTTCACTGCTATTTTAAAGCATAGATAGCTTTGCTGACTGACTCAGTGGTCAGTATTCTCCAAGGCTGTGATCTGACACAACAAAAGAGAGCATCTATGAGTTACTGTACCTCAGAAATGGGTTGGTGGTGGGATTGTTCACACATCAGTCTGCCCTTTCCCTCTCTCCTGAATGTTCTGTGCTAGAAAATGCCTATTAGAGAAGGGCTGGGAACATGATGGCCAAACACTGCTGTCTCTGAGGGATCTCTGAGATGCCCCCTTTGTTATGTCTGAACACAGACTGAGAAGAATAGCCATGTATTCTGCGCTTATGAGCATTAACCAGAGTGAGCTGAATTGGAGTTGATGAAGCCATAGTTTCAAGTAAGATGACTAATGAAAACCTACCAGGATACTATTCAAAGGAGTGACATCTTAATTACTTGGCCTAAAAGAAGGAAAAAGGGAGTCTTGTGACTTGGGCCGCATCCCCACGACGTCGTTATCTCGAATTCAAAACGTTTT
>MTQE01002208.1:38736082-38748560 GCA_014337955.1 Aspidoscelis marmoratus
CTCTCCCCCTCTGAAGTGAAACAATGTGACAGTTTGGAGCTCCGCTTGTGGGCTGAAAAACTGAATGCAGGCAGCTGATTCTGACAGCCAGTTCTGCTGCAGGGATAAAAAAATGCCTCAAAATTCAGTGGAATATGGGAGAAGATGTGAAGAAAATGTCTCCATGCTCCCAGGAAAACCCAGGGCTTCCCAAAAGTTTGGAAGAAGTCTTGTTTAAAGGGTGGTGGTGGTTTCTGCCACGGATTTCCCTCCTTTGTGGCTCTGGAAGCCCGGAGTAAAGCTCTGCATGCAGACACTGAGGCAAAAGAAGCTTTTTGCTGGATTTTTCTTTGCATGTAGACGGGGCCTATGGGCGCTTTTCCATAGGGGTTAAAATCCGTAATGGATTTGGATTCACCACTGAGAGTTTCTATTAAATCCCCCAATAATTCAAATGCATTCCAGGTTTTAGCCCCCTGTTCCCATGTGAGTTCTTTCCCTCTGCATTTTCCAGGGAAAGTGTGGGAAAAGAAAAGCCCTGTTTCAACTTGCATTAAACAGAGGGAAGGCAGGCAGCTGGCAGCAGTGGCTTTGTTACTAGGCCAGGCTGCTGCCCTCAGCCTGTCCCCTGCAAAGAAGCAGGCAGGCAGCGAGAGGGCGGGCCGGTGTGGTGCCACCTGGCTGGATGGCCACCGGGGTGGGAAGGAGAAGTGCAGCGGCAGCCATAAGGCAAAAACAGGGGAGGTGGCAAGATGGGGCTGGGCCGGGCTGGGTGGGGCTGAGTGATGGCAGCAAAGGACACGCTCGGCTGGTGGCAGGCAAGCGGTTGCTGAGGAGCAGAGCAAACAACCAGGCTGGACAGCCAGGCAGCGGGTGAGCGAGCAAGCGAGTGAGTGGCAGCTACAGCCTTCAGGGGGTCCTGAAGGCCTGTTTCTCCTTCTCTGCTGTGCCACCACTGTCCTCCGTCTCCCCTTCCTTTGCTTCCTGCTTGTGGCTGGTCGGCTTCACCGCTCTTTCCCCTGCTGCGGCTGCCTGGCTGTGGCTGAGGTTTGGGAACAGCCCGACGCGCGTTCGGTGCTGTTTCCGTCCTCCAGCTAAATCCGCAGCAGAACCCGGAGCAAACCCGGGTCATAGTAATCCAGGTTTGCTCTGGGTTTGTGGTAGGTGGGAACACGGCCTATTAGAACTTCACTTGCAGAATTTGTTTTGTCAGATGTCAAAATAATGTAGCCAGCCTTGGTTACAATGCTCTTCTGCACCATACAGTCAGAGGACTTGAGCTGGTCTTGAAGCCTCATGTTTCAAATATGTCCTGTGGTTGGCAGATGCTCTTTAACATTAACACAAAGACCCTGGGAGTGGTCATGATTGCTGTGGTCAAACCTTGCTGAAATAGTCTTATTAAGAAAAGGACTCTGAGCTCATTCCATACCTGATAATCCATCCTCAGTTTGGGCCGCTGTGCTCGCACCTGTCTGTTCCCATCCTGAGATTCCTTTAGAAGACTTTTTTTAGATCTCCACCCCTCTCTACCATCACAACACCCCCTGCACTCTGACAGGATAAAAGTTCGGTCAGTCAACAGCATGTAATTGTGCATTGGGTGCAAAGGAAGACAAATTAATGCAGTGACCACCCACTCAGCTCCTTTTAGTCGTGCTCTCTTATCACACCCAAAACTGGAAATGAATTAACACTAAAAATGGCTTGAAGCCTGTAAAAATCAGGATTCAGGAAAGTATGATTGAAGGGAGGAATGTCCACAAATTAAACGGATAGGTCTAAAAAGGTGTGAGCGGTGGGACCACAAGATGGACTGAAGAAAGACTAAGGTGTGACCACAGCTGAGGAGTTTTGGGGCTAGATGATGATGACACTCAGCTCTATGTCTCTATAACATCTCAGCCTGTGAATGTCCTGATGTGTTTGATGAAAGCCAATTAGCTGCTATTTGTTCTGGAAACTGCAACTAATGCAAAATGCAGCACTCAGGTGGCTGAATGAAGTGCCTATTTGGGCATACATCACACTTCTGCTTGAGTAACTGAGCTGATTGCCAGTTAGCTAGTACCAGATGAGGTTCAAAATTCTGTGCCTGGCATCTTGTGCCTGGGACCATGACACCTTTAAGAATGCCTTCTTTGTTAAAACCCTAGAAGAGTCCTCAGATCACTTGGAGGGGTCTCACTGAGGATCCCATGAAATACAGAATGTCATCTTATGATGGCTACAGGTGGGCCTTCTCTGTGGTGGCACCCTCTCTATGGAATTCCCTCCCTTCTGCTATGCATGAGACACCAGGCATTCCCTGCATGAATGCTTGTTCCTTTCCCCCACCCAACCTGCCAATAATGGGTTTTATTGTTGATTTGTGTCCGTGTTTGGTTTTACTTTTGTTTTAAATCTATTCTGTAAACCATGCCAAGATTTCCTTGATGAGAAGTGATATACAAATGTTTTAAATAAACTAATAAAATAGATGAATGAATAATATGAGCGTGTTCTGTTTTTTGCATCTCATACAGTCATATTCTGTACAGCATCCTTCCAGATTAACTGCAGTCTTGCTAGTTTTGACTTCCTCAAAGCTGACTGCCTTTTTAAGTTGTTGATCATGACGAGCTCAATTTAACAGTGCAAGACGTAGCATTATACTGCACTATTATGGGATGTTAGTCAACCGTTCACTGTCTCTAGAGCTTTCAGTGTGAAAGAATCTTGAATAGGGATGTGCATTAATATTAGAATGCATTCAAAATTCAATTGAATCAACCAAATTTTGACATTCAAATTTGAATCTCCTTAAATTCGAATTTAAAGATTTGATTCGAATTTTGAATTTTGGATCTATTCATTTGAATTATTCAGACATTCATATGTGTACAGGTTTATACACAATGCGTACTTGAAGATTCACATCTTTTCTGCTTCTGTACACATTTGTATGGATTCATACAGGATGAAAATGGTTTGCATACGGGATAACCACAGGATGCCTACTGACGTGTATGGATGTGTATGGACCTGAGGGAAGATGCATACAGGCATCTACAAATGTTGTCAACATTTGTAAGCACAAATTCGAATAAAAAATTCCAATGAATGGATTTGAATTTGCTTACATTTGAATTTTAAACATTCGAAACAAATTGAATTTTCAGGTATTTGATTCGAATCAAATCCCAAAAATTGCATTCATGCACACCCCTAATCTTGAAACAAGCTCCGTTCATTAGCCTGGTGAAGAACTAGCTAGACTGATGTTTTGGTTTAGTGCTTTAATTTCCGTTTCTGGTCCACATCTATTTCTCCCAATATTGCTGTTTTTAATACTTCTCTTGATTAAACATCTAAACTGGATCCCTAGGCTGCACAGGGTTTAAAAAGCAATAAAAAGCAACTAAAAGCAAAGGCTGATGACTCTTCCATGCTGTTTGAGCTATTTAAAGGACCAAGGAGAGATAACAAGTCTAAACAGCAAGCAGGTGGCATGGAGTTTGTTCAGTGGTTTCAATCTTCCTGAGTAAACTCCTTCAGGACTTAAGAGCAATGGGGGGAAAGGCAAGGCTTTGACTGGAAGATTTCATTTCATCTCTCCGCACTGGGTTTTGATACAGGTGGATCAAAATGCAGATTGGAAAGATCAAAGATGCGGATCCAGCAAAAGTCATTCTCCCCTACCATTACTGAAGTGCAGTGAAGTGGTAGATACTGAAACAGGGGCTTCTATGACATCCTGTCTGTCGTCCTTTCAAAGCTTCAGGTACTGTTTTATTTTAACCATTTCCAGATTAATGTGCTGAATCCTGCTTTCTTTTTCTTTTTTAAGAAGTTGCATAAGGGCTGCAAAGCACCACAGAGTAGGATGTGCACAACTGTTTTTTCCAACTTGCTTCATATCAAAGCAAATTAGACAGAAATTCATATTTATGTAAGTGGAGACATTTCAAATGTGCTAGGCTTCGAATTTGCTTCAAATGTTCATCGATCCCTGGTGCCACCAGTCTTACCTCCAAATCCAATCTGAATCCAATTGAATCTGATCCAAATCTGATCCGAATCTGGCCCAGATCCATTCTGGAGGTGACTAGGCAGCCATTTTGAATGTAACAAAGCTTAAAATGCAGGCACAAAGGCCTCCAAATATAGCCAATATTTTATTTGAATGCGAAGTTTTGAACCTTTGCAATTCATGTGAATTGCAAAGGTGACAAAAATCTCTAGAAATCTTGGGCTTAAAAAACAGCAACAGAAATCATGACGCTGGAGACATGGGTTAAGGAACAAGGTGGGGGATGGTGGCAAACTCCTGGTCATTCAGAAAAAAGAAAAGGATAGAGGAACTCCGCAGCAAATGCTGTATCGCCCCTTGTCCCCACCCCCAAAATCCCCCCCCCCGCACAGTTGAAGATGCAGAATGGAATTTTAAACAAGTAAACAAAACAGAGCTGGAAGCTGGAGATGTGGACAAGAGGCAAGGGCAGGGGTGGAAAGTACTGGCCCACTTACAGCCGCCATCTCCAGTACTGGTTGAAGAGGGGAAGGAAAACCCTCACTCTCCCCATGCAGAGAAGTTTGGATACCATCTCCAATAGTCCTTTGGTAAATTCACACCCTGAAAATGTAGCTGCACTAGGAAACTGAAATGGTCTTTGAGCTGAGATAATCTGATTACTGGGTAAGCTGAATTTCAAGAGAACAGTTTGGATAAAAACTGGAAGGCCATTTTTGAGAGCGTGACCATTAGAGACTTCTTTGGGCTGTTTAAAACCCTGAGTGTGACTGCGGCCCCAATGTTTTCCTTTGTTCAGGCAACATTGTTATCAGGCGTGAAGTGGATGGATTGCAACATTGTTATCAGGCGTGAAGTGGGTGTATTTAAAGTCACCGCTGCTCTACTGGGTGGATTTAGACAGTGATCTGTGAAAGTCCTAAGAGTGAATGAGCAAACTATCGCCCAGCCGATGGCTCCAGCCGGCACTGGAAGCCATTTTGGGGGATGGAGATTTGGGAGACGAACAGAGAACCGATGGCTATTTTTCCTTTGAACAAGAGAGGGAGCGGGGGGAAAAATGCAGGAAAAGAAAACATGCTTCCGTGGGGGCGGAAGGTACGTTTTAAACGCATGTTTTTCTGAGCCTCATGCGGACGTTTATTCTGGAAGTTCATGGCACCTTTAAAGTCCGCTTGAATAGAGTGACAGTAGAGGGAGACTAGAGAGGCAAATAAGTCTTTTGGGGATGCAGCCTCTGTGTAAGTATAATATATATGGGCTTTATAAGGATGTATTTCTAAAGATTTTGTACAAATAGGAGGAAGTGGATTAGTTTTTGTTCAGATACTTGTTTGGAAATGATATATTGCTAGAGGGACAACTGATTTACTGATTTGCTACAGTGCCCAGTAGGTGGCAATAGCTTATCACAGATGGTTTGTTTCTGTCAAATTTGGGAGATAGTTAGATGTTAACAGCCACAGAAATGTCTAAATTGAATTAGCTGTGGAGATCCACCTCATTGGTCCATCATTTATTGTCTTCATCGTCATTAAAAATATTCCTGAATTGTTTCCCATTAATCTTGAAGCAATTTTTACACTGATTCTCTGTGTTAGCTCCCTGGCCTACAGTGAGCCATTTCCTCTCCTTCCAACTGGAAAACAAACATCAAGCAAAAACCATGCAGGTCTTCCAAAACATAATGCCTGTTACTGAGGACCGAGCTCGTCATCGGTCTATGGAATTTGCTTCCAGAAGAGGTGGTAACAGCAACCAGACTAGATGGATTTAAGGAAGGGTTTGCAAATTTATGGATGACAGATGTATCAGTGGCTACTAGAATAGATGCCTAAGTACTTCTTCCAGGCTGGGGAGACAAGCAGAATGCCTAGGGCCATTTGCTGGGATTCAAGAACAGGAGAAGGTTTGCCCTTGTCTCTGCTTGAGATGCCCATAAGCAATTGGTGGACCGCTGTGTGTGATAGAATGCTGGACTAGATGGGCTGTGGCCTGATCCAGCAGGGCTTATGTTCTTATGTTCTAACCATCTCTTACATGTTAATTTTCTTGAGATCTGAAACTCCACTGAACAACCTGATAAAAGTTGTTGTTAAATGGTTCTCCCAAGAATAACTTTATCTGTAGTATTTAGCGCTATGACTTTGATCAACCTTCTGAGGTGGGGGGAGATAATATAAGCTTGTGTAAAATATTGTAAATGCCTGACAACTAAATTTAAAAAATAAAAATATCTGAAATTCCATCTATATTGTCAAATTTATGTGTGGAATTTTTAAACATAAATTTGTGTCTCATTCTTTTAAGCATGCCACAATGCTCCCTTTTATTTTACCTTGAGCCAGTTTGGTTTAGTGGTTAAGGAGCCAGACTCTTATCTGGAAATATCGGGTTTGATTCCGCCCTCCTCCATGAAGCCAGCTGGGTGACCTTGGGCTAGTCACAGCTCTCTTCTGAGCTCTCACAGTCCCACTTACCTCACAGTGAGGAGAATAGAAAGCTTTGTCAGAAGCTTTGAGTCCCTTTAAATAGGTGAGAAAAGCAGGGTAGAAAAGCCAGCTCTTCTTCTCCAGTTCCTTAGCACTTTGGGTGTATGTGTGTCTGCTTGTCAAATGCCTTATAATGGTGTCTTTTCTCTTACTCAGGTCTGAGTTCTTACTCTCAAAGTTTATCAAGTCAATAAGGACTAAACCGAAAGAAGTGTACATCTGGCAGGAAAAGCTGAGACCAGAAAGGCTCAAGGTCAGAAACCCAAGGTTCTGTTTTGCAACAAGACACTTACAGAGGAACAGGCTGAAGAATTGCTGTTCTTTTGCTATAAACCTTATGTTCTTTGCCTGCAAATAGGAGATAGGGCCAAGGGACCCTTTGCTGTCTGGGCTGCGTTGCCAATTTTTAATGTGCAAAAGGGCCTTGCTTTGAAAAGCAAGAAGGAGAAAGAAGAGCACACTCCTTAGTTGGCTATGCCAATAGCACAATTGTATATGTTTATTCAGAAGTCCCACTGAGGTCTGTGTATGTTACTCCCAGGTCGGTGAGTATAAGATAGCAATTTTTACCAGGAAGAGAGTTGTAAAAGTAGTTTACTTCTGACTAAACAAATGTAGCTTTTGTGATGTTGTCATATCACTTGTTTGAACTGGTGCCTACATTTTTCACTGGAAGGGTGCGTTTTATGATGACTAGATATAGGTAGAAATCTAGCTTCACCCAGACAGCACTTATATCCAGAATAAAGCACATCCAGACATACTTTATTCTGTATTCTCCATTCTTTATTCCAGATTATCCAAATAATGTGTTATAAGTAACTGATGCCTAGATGAGGCCCGAGTGACAGAGGGCCTGTGCGTACTTGGTTTTCTTCTGGAACATATCCTGGAATAGGGACCTGCTGCCCTCATGCTAATACATTCTACAGCAGGCCCTGGGTGAGGCCTGCCAAAGTCTGCATTAACATGCAGGCAACAAACCCCTGTCCTTTGATTTATTTCAGAATATGGCCAATATCCGATGATTGTTTATGGAGCTGTGACTGTGGTGTTCATTGTGACTGGGTGGTGGCGGAGGGCAAAGCAGCCAAAAGGAAGGGGTATCTGGGCTATAACAGACCGAGCTACTTTATTGCAAACTGACATGAAAACGGATCCTACAGAACAGTGGATTTAGCCAACCCTGAGCTGGAACGTGCATGGAGGAAAGAGGGGAGAGTGAATCCCAGAGATACTGGATGCGCAGGTTGTGCTGTCTACTTTTCTCCTTATTACCCAGCTGCCCCCTCTTTAGTTTTTTTTTGGATTTATGAATGTGTCAGTTCCATTTCATAATCATTTATATATTTTTCAGCTTCCAAAGATGTGCTTTCTCCATTCTAGCGGCAATTTTTGGGGAGGGCTGAACGTTGACACTTGTTTGCAAGGTTGCATTTCAGCTGTCCATTGCCGCATTTCTACTTACAGTTCTGGGTGACTTCACAAGTCAAAGAGCATGCCTGCTGCTGCTTTTGTTTCCATCTTTGGTGGCAGCAGTGTCTCTCTGTGATAGCATTAGATCCTTTTCTGGAACAACTGCCAGTGGAGGTACCTCCCCTGCAGGGTGGTTTCTCCTACCCTGTGTGGAGGGGGTGCCATTCCATTTTCCTATGCCTTGTTGCTCTACAATAGAGACAAGGAGAGTGCCTTTTTTTCACTGTGCCTCCTCTGTCCGTGGCATCTCTACCTTAAAGTGGAGATATGGCTTGAACGTATTTTGAACCAGCTGGGCCTTGGTCACACCTTCACTTTAAACCTTCTTCAGTCCATCTTCAGGTCTGATTGCTCACACCTTTTCATTCCTATCTGTTTTTATTTGTGGAGTTTCTCTCCAAGAAAGTCCAAATAGAGGATGGAAAATCCACAAATAAAATAGATAGAAATGAATAGGTGTGAGCAGTCAGATCTGAAGATTAACTGAAGAAGGTTTAAAGTGAAGGTGTGACCACATTCCTGGATATGTTTTTTAAGCAGGCAGTACTGTTGAGTGCAGTGGTAGTTTTCACCTAGGAGGCAATGTGTACATAGGACTACAGTTCTGTGGAACCTGATACATTGGTGGGTGTTGTTTTTGCAGTGTGGTGCTTTGAAATGCATGCCTGCATGTTCGTACTATGATTGCTGGAGGTGCTGAAGGTGCAAGGCAGGTTTCTAATGGGTAACTTTTAATAGTGGGCAAAGCATAGTGAGAGTAGCAAATCTTCACCACTCACTAGTATCATAGGAAGCCATGCAGCGGACAGTAGTTTATATCACCCTGTACTTCATAGTGATGAATGCTTTGCCAGGTTTACCAGAATTGCTCTGCCTTTAAAGGTAGTCACTTTCCAAAGTCTCTCTTGTGTGCTCTTAGCTGTGTCTCCTAAGAGCATCACAGTGTTACTGCCATGGAAGTAGCCGAGCTCAGAAGTTGAACTTTGCTTCCATTAGCCTGTAAGTTAATGTATTTAAAAATGAACAAACCTTTATGTGTTTCCAGGTTCTTTTGGAGTATTTAGCATCCCCTGGGGAACTTGATCAGCTCAATGCAGCTCAGGTAAAGCAAGACTTTTATCCTTCAGACCAGGAATAACAGGTGGCTCTCTAGCTAGTGCCAAATTATACAACTTACCCAGCTCTGAGCTAGGTGAGGTTGATGGGTTGTGCAGTTCTTCAAAATCCAGAGTTGTATGCTAATTACTATACCCAGGCAAAAGAATTTTAAGTTCATGTGCCTGCTCAAGAGCTTGCAGATTCAAATGAATGACAGCTTGTGTGGGTATAGGGAAGGCAGCAAAAGCTCCCATTCCTTGGAGCAAATCAGGTGCAGAATTGTTGCAGATGAAAGCCTGGACCATTGCAAGGAACAGTATATTTTGAAGATAGTGCCTCACCCCTCACCATGTCAGCCAGGAATCATCTGAACCTGTCTGCTCTTCTTCGTTTTGATTTTTTAATTTAAATTTTCCAGTAGTACAATTCAACAATAATTCACATACCTATCAATAATAAACAACAACATCAACAATAACATAGAACCAATCAACTACCAGTTGTCTATACAGATAAGAAATAAGCATGTTTGCTCTTAAGGAGAGATGTAACTTAAGCCTCTAGACCAGAGATGTAACATAGGCTAGTAGACCAGAGATGTAACTTAGGCCAGTAGACCAAACCAGGCCCCACTCCCGTAACACTTTGTCTGCACTGTGGAATGGCCTACCTGGAGACTGAGGCTGTTTCCACACAGGACCTGAAAACTCCTTAGGAACCCGATAAGATCCCATTTGGAAGGGATCCAGCACTCACTTTCCACACAGATGACCTCATGAGGAATGTGTTGTCCACAGAAACACCTCCGGGTTCTATGCTAGTGGGGTCTTTGGGCCCTTAAATCTGGATTTGTGGTGGATCCCTTTGACCATGTCTTCATTCTGGTCTTCCGTCATGTAGACCGGATTGCAGAACGGGCTCCAGCACGCGAGTTGGACAAGTGGGGTCCTGGGGCAGACCTAGAGGAAGTGACCCCTGAGTGGCACATATGTGGGCCTAGGGAAGGGTTCTACAGCATCCACACAGCAGCCCTGTTTAGCACCCATTGCCACTGAGTCCTAAACACTCCGTGTGGGCATAAGAGGTCTCTGGAAAGATCCAGAACACATTGGATTGGATTCTTCGTGGACTGGATCCCAAAGATCCAGTCCTCCTTAATCTGGATTACATGAGGTAAGTGCAGAAATGGGGTATGCATCCAGCTTCACCCATATCACATGAAATACTGGACTGGGGTACAGTTTGAAAATGATGCTGTAGCCTATCCCAGCCACGGACTGCTTGGAAGTGGTCCATGCATAGGCACACACAAGGGACTGAGAAACACGTCACCATTTGGCCAGGTACTTGGAAGTGGCTCTGAAAGTGAGCAGCTTCTAGACACCTGACTTAAAATAGCCCTGCTAGGAAGCAATGGAAGAAGAGTTGGCTTTTCTACCCTGCTTTTCTCACCCATTTAAGGGGACTCAAAGCAGCTGACAAAGCTTTCTGTTCTCCCCACAACAGAACACCCTGTGAGGTGGGTGGGGCTGTGAGAGCTCACAAGAAAGCTGTGACTAGCCCAAGATCACGCACCTGGCTTCATGGGGGAGGGCGGATTCAAACCCGGTATTCCCAGATAGGAGTCTGGCTCACTTTCATTCCCAACCTTTGTCATCCAGGTCATACACAGTGTGGACCGCTCATGACATGGGCCACCACCTGCCTAGCCCGTCCTGGGCCAGATCAGTAAGTTTGTCCCAGCATGTATAGGATGCCATACACTGTGCAGAAACTGTCTTAAAGTGGAAAAGCTTGTTCCAGAACATGATGGAAGATCTGCTAGCTATAGAATTTTTGACTGTTTCTCCATTACTGTATTTATTTCCGTGGGCAGTATATGGTGGGACCTGCTGTAGTCTGCCTCAGTATGTGGATGGGAGGTCCTTGTTCCAGGATGTGTGGTTGGAATCCCATACTACTGTTAATTATTGGTTACCTTGGCAAGAAAAGAGGAGGGCACAACTTCTCATCTTGCCCTGACATGCCCATGTCCAGCCTCTATAGATCCATATGGTGGATAAAGCAAAGCGCTCTGCAGAAAATGGAATTTGGTAGGAAAATATTGCACATTGGACACAAGGTCACAAAATTTGGTGTGATTTATCAGTTGTGGAAACTGATACAATGCAAAACGAATTGTGTGTGTAGCTATTGTCTTACTTTCCATGTTCCTATAACCATCTTGAGGCACATTTTCAATTTTTCAATTTTTTTTGACATGGAAACAGATCTTCCTGCTGTTCCTATTCATGCCTTGAGCAAACCTGAATCTTTGCAGAAATTGCAAAAGCCTGTCCTAATGACTGGCTGTCTCTCTAGGCTCTTGGACAACTTGGAGTTGCTGATGAATCTGTTTTATCTGCACTTCATCATATAGTAAGTATAACCCCTGTGGCTTCTTGTAATGAGCATTCAAATATTTTCCAAGGTTTGATGGAAACTTCATCTACATTTCAACTGTTTCAACTGCTTCTCGTTTGACATCAGTTTTCCCAAACAAACCCAACTGAATGTGTGATGTGAAGTTGCTCTGCATCTTTCATGAATAGATCCTGACTTCTTTGCTGATATATATATACACACAGACACAAAACTGATGTTGACAAATGTGCCAGAAAAGTAGGAGAAAGAGGCTTTATCTCACAAATGTTTTGTATGTATCTTTTTTTTACCATGCAAACAGCCATTTAAACCACCTGCAAGATCTTTTTATTCTCTGCTGTTTTAACTGTTGTATCAAATCAGTGTTATAAAACATTTTTGAAATATTATGAAATACTTATACCTCATGATCTGTTAAGGTTTTTGGAATGTTTTCAAGAAATATAAAGGTATGAGAATAGTTTATACTGTTGGTGGTTTTGCCTTTGTCTTCTCAGTTTAATACCCAGAAGCAACTGGTGGGTCATAGGATGCTGGACTAGAGATGGGCTCTGGCATGATCCATCAAGGTTCCTTTTATGTTCCTATCAGGACTTTGAGAGGAACATAGTATTTCTTCTGGGAACTATACTGGGTGCGTCTCCATGGTCTCTTTTTGTTTCCCTCTTGTGTCAGATTTTAAAAATGCGGGTTGTAATTCAAAATAAAGCATCCCCATGTGGTTTGGGGCAACACGGATTTAAAACATACTTTCCTGTCTCCATGCAAACCGCTTTTTGTGAGCCCACATCTTTTTCTCCCCACCCCACCCCCAACCCCACTTGCTGCAGAGATGAAAGGCAAAAACCTCAACTGAACCTCCAGAACACAAAATCATCCCTTTGTTTGGCTGCCAAGAGTTACTGAAAGGAGCTCACTCTCTCCATAATTAATGCTTGCATCATAGGTACAAGCATAACTGAAAGCAGGCTCCCTTCAGCTGTCAAATTCAGCTGCC
>MTQE01002208.1:38748654-38759549 GCA_014337955.1 Aspidoscelis marmoratus
CTCCCTTCAGCTGTCAAATTCAGCTGCCTGCATTCACATAATGGCTGCTGGTTAGCGCAAAACCAGACCTGCGAAGTGAAAGTTTCACTTCGGAGGCTGCATTATTAGGAGGGGGGGGGAGAGATTTGCTTGCTGAGAAACAATCTCTGTGGTAATGATAATGATAATTAGCATCACCTTTCCCTGTTAGCAAGCACAAAGTGAAACAATGTGACAGTTCGCAGCTCTGCTTGTGGGCTGAAAGAGCTGAATGCAGCTGATTCTGACAGCCAATTCTTCTGCAGAGATCAAAAATGCCTAAAAATTCAGTGGAATATGGGAGATGTGGAGAAAACGTCTCCATGCTCCCAGGAAAACCCGTGGCTTCCCAAAAGTGCGGAGGTAGTCTTGTTTAAAGGGGGGGGGGGTTCTGCCACGGATTTTCCTCCTTTGTGGCTCTGGAAGCCCAGAGTAAAGCTCCGCATGCAGATGCTCAGAAGCAAAAGAAGCTTTTTAACAGATTTTTCTTTGTATGTAGATGGGGCCACCGTGTGTTTTTCACATTATGGGGGTTATTTTACTTCATTAGTGGATCCCATCCCTCTTAAATAAAGAATGTTCAGATAGAATGGTGATAGCTTACCAGTAAGGCTGTGGTCACACCACTTTAACCCTTCTTGTCTGCATTTGAATCCAACTGCTTATACCTTTTTAGTTATGTCAGTTTAATTTGGGGACTTTCCTCCCTTCAATCATACTTTCCCGAGTCTTGATTTTTACAGGTCTCAAGCTATTATAGAGTGTTAATCCATTTTCATTTTTTGGGTGTGATCAGGGAAGAGGATTAGAGGGGGCTCAATTTTACTATAGTGAGTGGATACTTCCCTTTTCCCCAATGTGTGGTTACATACTGTTGAGTCACAGAACTTTTATCTTATCAGAGCACAGGAGATGTTTTGATGGTTGAAAGGGGTGGAAATCTAAAAAAAGTATTGTAAATGAGACTCAGGATGGGAACAGAAAAGTGTGAGATTGCGACCACAACAGAGGGCGAACTAAGGAAGGATTATCAGCTATTGGGTGTTGTCAGTTAGTGTGTTTTGAGTCCAGCTTCTTAATAAGATGGACTACTTCAACAAGGGATGACGATAGTCTAAGACTCAATTTAGCATAACTACCTGGAGAAATCCAAGTGATACAGACCAGCTCCAGGTATTTCTTTTAGGTTAAGAGTGTTAAAAACGTTGGAGTGGTTTGTTTTAACATGGACTGTACCTTATGATTTGTCTTCACAAATCAATCCTTATTTTTTCTTTGTGTGGATCCCCTAGTCTTCCATTTTGAATTGCATGAAGCTGGGGTTACACTAGGCCTTATGAGCCACTTGACAAACGTCCTTACTATACATCTCAGAAGTTTTGCAGGCTTGCAACAGCTGGCCTGTTATTACTCCTTTTTCTCTTAGCTTCAGGAATCCAACAGTCTGTCTTTGCAATATGAAGCTGCTCGGTCTTTGGCTTTGCTGGGTGAGTGACATTTTCCCCTCAAATCGTCATTTGAACAAACCATGATCCTTTACATATTGACATAACAGTCTATAGCCCAGCTATACCTAAGTCTTAATCCACTTTTTATTGACTTTCACAGTGAAAGGGCATATTAGCCATTTTCTTTCTGCATTATCTAAGGGCACACCCCCACTACGCTGATCCCTCTGCTGGGTCAGGCTGCTGTGCAGCTTCAGACACCCTTGGAGGGGAGCTTGGTGACTCCATTGCTGTCCTCAAGGTAATTATTCTGAAGTCCTGCAGTCTGTGCTTGGAGGGCTTCCTTGCTCCCCATGCATAAGTGCCTCAGCTCAGGCCTGCAGGCAGATGTGGCTCTCGAGGGCCTGAGAAGCGACTCCCGGGCAGAAGGGATTCAATGTGGTTCTAAAATGAGGAGGAGGTTCTTTTTATTTCCTCTTCTTCACTACACTACCAGAATTTCCTCTTTTGGGGAAGTTGTGAAGGGGGTCAGCCTGAAGCACTGTTTTGAATTTTGCTCCTTTCCCCCCACTTCATTTTCCTTCAGAGCCTTTTGTGATCATCCATCCATCCATCCATCCATCCATCCATCCATCCATCCATCCATCCATCCATCCATCCATCCATCCATCCATCCATCCATCCATCCATCCATCCATCCATCCATCCATCCATCCATCCATCCATCCATCCATCCATCCAAATTTTCCTATGCCTGAAGGTCTTGGGGCAGGCTACAATAGTAAAAACACTAATTTCTTTAGTGAAGTATTTTGGTGGTATTTTGTGAGCCAGTTTGGTCTAGTGGTTAGGAACTCTTATCTGGAATACTGGGTTTGATTCCACCCTCCACAAAGCCAGCTGGGTGACCTTGGGCTAGTCACAGCTCTCTTCTGAGCTCTCACAGCCCCACCTACCTCAGAGGGTGTTTTTTTGTGGGGAGAAGAACAGAAAAGCTTTGTCAGCCACTTTGAGTGCCCTTAAATGGGTGAGAAAAACAGGGTAGAAATGCCAACTCTTCTTCTTCTTCTTCTTCTTCTTCTTCTTCTTCTTCTGGCATGTTTTACCTGCAATTGTATGTTACTCTTCTGTGGCTGCATTCACTTAAAAGCTTTGTTCCACTTTCAGAGTGAGAGAGCACATCAGCAGAGTGATAATCTGTTTTCTTTCAGAATTATCTAATTCATAAAATCCACATTTGAATTAGATAATGTGGAAAGAATATGACTAGTCTCTTTGCTGTTGTGTTTTCTCACTCTGAAAGTGGAATGAAGCTTGGTTAAAATTTAGGTGTGAACACAGCCTGCATATTATTTAAGCCTGTTTAGGAAACTTTGGCTGTTTCTGCACTTGTGGGGATAGGAGTGGACCAGTTGGAATTACCTGGACTGGAGTGATTTCCAGCTGGAGCAGTCCACCACACTAGGAACAAGTCTTGTCTGCACTTGGACAGCCAGTTCTGGGATGCCCGGTGTCGCCTCAAACCTCACATGAGCTTTGTATCCTGCTGCAGAAAGCCCTTGACTTTGGAAGCCCTGGGTACACCACCAAAATAGGTCCTTCTGCCACACCAGCTTATGGAATCATGTGCCTTTCTGTACACCTCCCTGGGCCAATCTAATGGCTCCCAAACCCCCAGTGGACAGGCCTACCTGAATCCTAGTCTAGATGGCCATTTTGGTTGTCTGCCTAGAATGGGTTGCTCTGTGTCCAGAGTGGAGGCAGAGGTCTATCAGGAGAGTGGAAGAAAGAGGCCCAGAAGTGGGCTCTGCCTTGCACTATACTGGAAAACTGGTAAGTGTGGAAAAGGCCTTTAGATATAGACCTATGTCTATATTGTAAATAGACTCTCTGGGAGCATTGATTTTGTCTAGACTTGATCATCGTTTCTTGATTTTCTGGAGCAGGTTGTTTTGGCACTTCTGTGGTGAAAATGCTGGTTAGACACCTGAAGGACGTGAAGCTGAATCGACGAGAAGATACATTGGCTGCTCTGAGGGTGTCTCTGGAGGCCTGGTCATTTTTGCCAGCTTATGAGGTGACATTTGGGGCTGTACTAGTTTGAAGGACCTGAGTTGCTAGTTTTAGGCAACACTTCTTTCCCTGCACTATCGGAACACCATTCTGATTACTGTTGTATTTCCTAACTGTAATTGCTCTCTTTTCCTAGCGGTGTTGCATAGGTGCCCATAAAAGTTTAATCCGTAATCTACAACGATTGGTGGATTTTCAAGCTCCTACGGATGAAATCAGTTTTGGTGCGGCCCTTTGCTTGGGATACCTGAACAAGTCTTGTCCAATTGCCCAGGAGGTCATGTTTATGTGCGTGAACCAGAAAGACCAGAAGAAAAAAATGCAGGTGGGAATATTACGTGGGGGTGGGGGGTGGGGAGAGAGAAGAGATATGAATAAGATCTGCAAATTTTAAAAGTCTGTGTGAAGTCCTTTTGCAATATTTACCCATGAACAAAAAGAAGGAAGGAATGGGACCATCCCCAGCTTTTTTTCTTGTCTGATGAGAATACCATCTTTCTTTGGTTCTTTTTTTCTTTTCTTTTCCTGACTAGTTTTTGAAGAAATATTCCCTACCATGCATAGAATTGCTGTGCCACCCAGCCTTACAGGCTGGTCCAAATTGGCACTGTAGCTTCAGAACATCTGAAGTAAAACTTAAGCTAACCTACATGCAAAAATTTTGCTTGGGTTTATGTGGTGGCTCCACCTAATGGAGAACAGAGGTATTTGCCCAGACTAAAAATAATAGTCATTTAGAAGAACAAATATGGATCTTCTTCCCCAAGGCCGTGATCACATCCGTAGTTCAAGACAGCTTCTGGCTGTCTTCTCTTCATGTAGCTCAGATTGTTTCTTGCTGGGATCATCTTGGGATCGGGCTGTCCCTCCTCAGACCGGCTTCTCCAAAGTCCACCTTTACCGAGGACCCAAGTTGTCTTGGGAAGTCAGTCTGTCTTCACTTCCCCTGTGTGAGCACGGAACTGGGCAAGAGGGTGCTGAACCGCCCTAAGAAGGGGTGCCTGGCTGTGGGTGGCACACATGCAATCCCCCTACCTTGCATCTCTTTCCACTTCTGTCAGCACTCCATCTTGCCCCCTCCCCCTTTGTTAGAATGGCAAGCTTGCAGACTCTGTCCACCATTTTTAAAAAATAGAAATCTATTTTGTGCTTGACTGAAAATGCGCTTTTCCGAAAAAGAGGAGGCATTTAAAAATTAAATGGCCAGAAAAGCACTATTGGGAGGGGAAGAGGGAAAGTGTGAAGCAAGAATTGAAATGTAGCTTCCATTTTCCTTCACCAACTTGCAAGGGAAACAAGGTTGTGTTGCTTTGAAAGGGAATTAAAGTTCTTCAGCAGCTTGAGAGCAAACGGCAGCTTATAGCCACTCCTTTTTCTGCCGGAATGGTTGTAGAGGTGGAGATGCATGGTGGCTGGGATATGCCTCAGCTGCACAGTCCCCTCACCGAAACAGTATCCTGAGTTTGCCATTAGCACTACACAGTTCCAAATACTCCTTGTTGCCACTTTTGATTGACAGAACTTTATCCTATCAGAATGCTGGAGGTGTTGCTGTAATCAGTAGGGGTGGAGAAAGTGTAAAGGAGACTCAGGGAGATAACATAAAAGGTGTGAGCATAGCAGCCTGAATTGAGGATGAGCTGAGGAATGATTATCAGGGATTGGGTATGAACAAAATTAGGACAGCTTCAGTTCAGTTTCTTAATGGGACGATCTAGACCAGCCAGATGTGATCAAGGCCCAAGAGAAAAAACTTAAAAGCAGCAGTGTGTGGGCTGAGGGTAGGGGGAAAGGGAGACTATTGCATTGGGGCTATAGGAGTTAACTTTTTCTAATATCTAGTTTTCTGTGCTTTTCTAACTTCTCTATGATTGTGCATAAGGAACGACTGAAGGAACGTCTACTCCCATATCAACCTTCCTGTGCCTTAAGATCTGGAGGGGAGGCCCTCGTGGTTGTCCCACCACTCTCAGCGGCAAAAGGGGTGGGCACCTGGGAGAGGGCCTTCTCAGTGATGGGCCCCTAGGCTATGGCATAGTCTCCCCCTTGAGGTGCATGTATCACACATTTTGGAAGGCAGTGAAGATGCACCTCTTTGCCCTGGCCTTTGGTTAAATGGGGATACACTTTCCCTTTCTACTTGCAGATGCTGCTGTTTTAATACATACTATTATTGTTTTAATGATGTTTGATTTTAGATGTTACCCACCTGGAGACCTTCGGGTATGGGGTGGGATAAAAATGTAAATAAATAAATAAATAAATAAATAAATAAATAAATAAATAAATAAATAAATAAATAAATACCTTGCATTTATCAAAAAGAGTAGAAGAAAGAACATTTGGAAAGAACTCCAATACATTTTACTAACGCCGCTTTTCTTTAAATTAAACCCAGATGGCTTGTTTCATTTCCCCTCCTTCTCAGTTCACGTTCTCCCTCTCTTTGTATTTTTATCTCAAAGGCTTTGGTGATGCTGGTGAAACATATGGCTATAATGGATGCCACAATTATTCAGAAAATTCTTGAGCAGCTTCAACGTTCCCCAGTGGGCCAGGTGAGCAGATTTTGCTCTATGGAAAACTGGCTGTTTTATATATCAGCTGCCTGCCAATATGCTTGTAACTTGGCTTTTAAATGATTTATGGCATCATCATCATCATCATTTTGTTGCTTTTTCAGTTGTCCAGTCATGCCCTTCTCTTTGTGACCTCATAGAGCATAGCACTCCAGTACTTTTTGTCTTGTACTGTCTCCCAGAGTTTGTCTAAGCTCATATTCATTGCTTCCATGACACTGGTCCTTTCACACTTACCTTCCACTGAGCAGTGGTCCACACACTAGTGAAGCCTGTCCACACATTGGCACCACTGGCACCATCCCAGAGCTCGCTAAGCCTCCCCTGTGGAGTTCTGACCTTTAAAAGGGAAAGTAAAGCAGGGCAGCTGTGGATGGCTGAACAGCAGTCCACACCTTGACCAGGAGAGGCTAGGTGGTTCCTGGGCAATAATATCTGTACCCTCTTCTAGGTGTGGAACTGTGGATGGGTGTGATGGCACAACTGTGGCTGTGCAGTCACATGCTGCATTCTGATTGCCATGGCAATATCCAGGCATGTGCCAGAGATTGCCACAATCTTTGCCATGGCTATCCTGCCTGCCCTGCCCTTCAAATGCTGTTAGCCTGGTATGGGGTTTTACCAGCCTTTGAAGTGTGGATAGCCCCTGCTTCAGCCTACCCAGTCTAGTATGGTATTGTAATATTAAACTGGCTGCTAAGTATGAACAGGCCCACTATCTATCTCATTCTCTACCTTCTTCTGTGTCCAGTCTTTCCCAGCATCAGGGTCTTTTCCAATGAGTTGTGTCTTCTCATTAGGTGCCCAAAGTATCTGAGCTTCAGATTCAGTATTTGTCCTTTCAGTGAAAGGCTGGGGTTGATTTCCTTTAGTATTAACTGATTTGATCTCCTTGCTGTCCCAGAGACTCTCCAAAGCATATATATTATAGTCAGACCACCATATCCACAGATCTGGTAACCACGGTTTCAGTTTTCTGTGGTGACCAGATCAGCCCGCCCGCTCACAGGTGCCATTAGGCTTACCTTAAGGCAGTGATGGCTAAACTTTTGAGCTTGGTGTGTCAAAATTCACAAGAAAAACTAGCTTAATTCGGGTGCTGTGTCACTTCTAGAAATATCCATAGTTTTGTGATATTTGTAGCTCCAGTAAAAAAGTTATATTTTTGATATATGTATTTTATTAAAAGCAAAAGCGAATAATTCTTTACATTAGTGACTTTTGTTTCTGAATTTTGTTTGCTAAATCTTCAATTGAAAGTTGGTATTTCGTACACTTCAAGAACAAGCAAGCACTACACGCCTAGGTGTCAGTGTGACCATGTGTGTCACCCAAAAGGGCTTGGTGTGTCACCTGTGACACGCGTGTCATTGGGTGGCCATCACTGCCCAAACCCTAACCCTAACCCTAACCCTAACCCTAACCCTAACCCTAACCCTAACCCTAACCCTAACCCTAACCCTAACCCTAACCCTAACCCAGCTCAAAAGGTTAGCCATCACTCAAAAATCTGAGCTATTTTAAATCACATTTTGATAAAAGTTTTAAATCCAAATACCTTTTGACAGTTTAAAGTCCTGACCCACTTCTGGTTTGTATATTTTGTTTGCATTTCTACCTGGTTGTCTTGCAACTGGTATTTGTTCAGAAATAAGTCACTGGAGCTTAATGACAAGCAAGCTAAACTGCAGGTGTGCTGAAATGCCAAAAAAGAACACATCATTTTAATTTTTTTCTGCTGCCCCTTTCCATCTAGCACCGCGCTGACTCTGCAAAACTGTTGAGCACCATAGGCCTGGAAACAATACAAGAGGAAGGCTTGGAAGAGGACGTGTTTGATGTGCTTCTGGAGAAGCTATCTGAGGAACCATTTCTGGTGATAACTGAAAAGATTTTGTTGCCATTCCTTTGACACTCTCCTTTTGCTAACAGGAGCTTTCTACTGCATTGACTGCATCCAGATGCTTATTTCTTGGCTGAATAAACAGGCAGATATATCCCCACTCCTGCTGCCACTCTGCTCCAGTTCTCTAAACATTTTAATTGCATCAGTAGCAGGTCGTTGTAATGGGACCGGCAGATAACTCATGATGGAAATATAATTCTTGGGTAAAGTGATTGAGGGCTAAAAGCCACGGTGTTTGCACTCAGCTCTGACAGAAGAGCACCATGCTTTGCTTTAAAATTTAATTGTCTATTCCTTTGGGCCTGAACTTTATCTTAGATATAATCCTGTTAAAACTCAGTGCAGATACTCACATGAAAAGGGCAGCTTTTGTACCAAAGTGCTTTGATCCAATCAAAAAGTTTGTATGTATCAAACCTTTCTCTGCTCTGCCTGTCTTAAAACCTCATCCAGATAGTACGACAGAGTGTTGCATTGACAGTTGAAGCTCTGAAAATGAAGAAGCAAGTCTGGGACATAGTAGAGAGGTAAGTTCCAAGAAAAGACTGTTCCACATTTCTTTCTCCTTCTTACTTACACAAAACACTTCAAAGAGACAACATTTGTTAATGTAATATTTTCTGAGAATGATCTATATTAGGGAAGTGCACAAATATTTGTAACATTTGTTATTCATATGAATTTGTACGCGAATCTAATTTTATGACATTCGTACATTAACATTCGTATGAATATGAATGTTTTGGAACATTCATACAAATAGTTTATTAAACTGGGATACATATAGGATACATATCAATATGTTTGCATTTGTATAGGATACGTATCCGCTACCTAATTTATTTATTTATTTATTTATTTATTTATTTATTTATTTATTTATTTATTTATTTATTTATTTATTTATATTTCTATCCCGCCCTATACCCGAAGGTCTCTGGGGGGGTGGGGGTGGTAACAACCTTAAAATCCACTATATCAAATAACAGTATATAAAAGAACAGAAAAACCATCACAACGTCTACAATCCAACATGTTAAATATATATCAGATAATTAAAGCAGTGGTGTTTACAGTGGGGGAAGCATGGCTGACATTTGTACCTATGGGTTGGTATAGGATACGTATCTGATATGTATGCGTTTGTATAGGAACCATATGCAGGATTCGTATGCAGGATCCTTATGCATTCATATCAGATATTCGTATGAAATTGTACGAATATATTCATGTCAAATAGAATCCTACCACATTTGAAGGGGATCTATTCGAACGAATATGTATTTTCTAACATTCAATTCATTATGAATTGAATGCCAAAAAACCCATTCGTCCACAACCCTAATCTATATAAGTATCTAATCTTCCTTAGGGAGGAGAGTGGTAATTGGTTAGGCTTTTGTAAAGAGTTGTAATATTCCTGTGCATGCAAACACAGACTGGTATTACAGAGCTTCAAAGATGGCAGTGCAGTGGCCATGCTGTTAGAAATGAACCAGTTTGGCCCATCTCTTCTCCAGTACACTTTCCAGCTGCTGCAGATAATACAGGAACATGAAGGCCACATCCCCATTACAAGCTTAATCCAGTTTCCCTAAACCGAAATAATAGAACCGGATGCAAATGTGAATTTACGTGTTCCCATTACTTTCAGCTTAATCGCATTCGATCCGGATTCTGAGGATCGTATGTGGCGTAGGTGACTCAAGGGGGGACTCAAGTGGCTACTTTCTAAAAGCTGCTTTTGGGGGCTGCCCTGCCCTCTTCCTCCTGGCGTGAATGCGCCACCCATAATGGAACCCTTCACCGAGCCTGGCTGGGTGGCTGCCGCTTGCTTGGATGGAGGAAAACTGGCAGCAGGCAGCCAGCGATTCTCCCCATTGCCCAGGGCACACAGCAGCAGCGGCAACTCAAGCCCCCTTGCTTTAAACATTCACACATCTCCCAAAGCCTGCCCTGCTTTACTTTCCCTTTTAAAGGTCAGAACTCCAAAGAGCTAGAATTGCACAAAATTGCAACATTGTTATCAGGTGTGAAGTGCCTGGATTGCTACAGTGTAGCGGTTGCTGTGAAGGTTGGATTTTTACACTGAAATCACTATCTTTGGAAGCAAGCTATTGGGAGAGGGAAACCATAAACATCGGTTCTCATCCCTTAAAATGGTACGGTCCCCACAGTAAAAAATGTAACACGTATCAAGCGCAGGATACGGAGTGAGACCTGTTGAAATGAGGGTTAACATTTACAATGCTTTGTGGCGATTTAACATGCGGAAAGTGTGTTAAGCCAAACTGACGTGCGGTCTGCGAGGATTGAAAACGGTTTGAAAGCAAAATAAGCTTGTAATGGGGATGCGGCCGCAAAGTATCTTGTCCAACTAGCAGCCTGTTATTACAGCAGGTAACTAAATGTTTGTGGAAAGCCCACAAGGAGGACATGAATTCAGCAGCACTTTTCATGCTTACATACTGCCATCTGCTAGTTAAGTTAGGCTGTGACTCTGAGGTGCTTCTGAGGTGGTTTGGGGATGGTTCACAGGTGGGTTTGTTCCCACGCCAATCTGCCCCTCTTGCCCACATGAACATTCTAGCTAGAAGGGGTGGCTTAGAGATGGGATGAAAATATAAGGGCCACACTTTTAGCTGCTTCTTTTGTGAGCCAGTTTGGTCTAGCGATTAGGGAGCCGGACTCGTATCTCGGAATACTGGGTTTGATTCCACCCTCCCCCACAAAGCCAGCTGGGTGACCTTGGGCTAGTCACACCTCTCTTCTGAGCTCTCACAGCCCCACCCACCTAACAGGGTGTTCTGTTGTGGAGAGGACAGAAGCTTTGTCAGCCGCTTTGAGTTCCCTTAAATGGGTGAGAAAAGT
>MTQE01002208.1:38762815-38774926 GCA_014337955.1 Aspidoscelis marmoratus
CTGGTCACCCTGGCACCTGGGTGTGCAGTGCTTGCTTGTTCTTGAAGTGTGTGAAATACCAACTTTCATTTGAAGAATAAGCAACTGTAATTCAGCAGTAAAAGTCACTAATGTAAAGAAGTATTTGTTTCTGCTTCATAAAAATACATATATCAAAAGTGTAAATTTTCTACTAGAGCTGCAAATATGACAAATTTATGTTAACCTAGGTTTTATTGCGAATTTTGACACAGCAAGCTCAAAAGGTTCGCCATCACTGCCTTAGTCAGACCTCATCTAGAATACTGTGTTCAGTTTTGGGTACCCCAATTCAAAAAAGACATTGACAAACTAGAGAAAGTTCAAAGGAGGGCTACCAAAATGGTTAGTGGTCTGGAAACCATGTCCTGTGAGGAAAGGTTGAAGGAGCTAGGAATCTTTAGCATACAGAGGAGAAGACTGAGAGGAGACATTACAGTGGTCTTCAAGTATCTGAAGGGCTGTAACAGTGCAGAGGGATCTCCCCTTTCTCACTTGCACAAGATGGAGGACTAGAAACAATGGTATGAAGCTTCAAGGGAGTCAATACAGATTAGATATTAGGAAAAAATTCCTGACAGTGAAGGTGATCAGTCAAAGGAAGAGGTTGCCATGGGAGGTAGTGAGTTTTCCTTCGCTGGAAGTCTTCAAGCAGAGGCTGGACCTACATCTGCCTGGGATGGTTTAGGAAATCCTGCATGAGCAGGGGGTTGGACTCAATGACCCTCAAGATCCCTTCCAACTCTATAATTCTAACTTGTGCAGCAAGGGAGGGGTTGGGCATGATGGGAGAGGATGGAAATGGCCATCCAGATCAGTTTCAGCATGCAAGAAAATATCTGTGTGATCTAGACTTAGGGCACTCAGCATCCACTAAACACTTGGTGAGCAGTGAGACTGAAAGGGAATGAGCCTTGCTTTAGATTTAATTTATTTCCTCGTTTGTATGTGAGCCCTTAGTCTGGGAGGGAATCTTGTGGACTGTCGATATCCTATGTCCACTCATTTCCTATTACCCTTTTCACAGGTTGTTAAGGCATTTTCCACGCTGGGGATGAACAACGTATATGTGAGGAAGTGCCTTTGGAATAAGGCACAGGCCGAAGGAGATCTAGCCAGGTATTGTGCATGTGAAGGGAAGCAGTTTGGGTCTAGTAGAATCCAGCTTATCATTTCCTCCTGAAACCACATCCTCTAGAGGTAAAGATAAGAGGTTCACCTCTATCAGAAGGGCTTGTGCCTCATATTGCTGCATATTCCCAACAATCATGGCAATTTTCAGGGGGTTAGAAACATTAGTTCCAGACCTAAGTGGGGCAAGTCTCTAATCAACAAGGAGGGAGGTAAGGTACCACCTTTTATTCCATAAAGCAGGATTAATCCAGTGGCTTCGTCTCATGAAGTGGGAGGAGCACTTACATTATCCTGTCATTACAAGCTTGACTTGTTCTACTCGTCAGAGGCTGCCTTTTGGAGATAGATGCTGAGCCCCTTTTGGACATAGATGCTTCCTAGTTTCCCATCCCGTTAACTAATGCTTGGGTATGTCCCAATGTAGGCATTCCTTCCCAGTTTTGTCTTCTGAGTGGTGTTCAGGAAAATGGAGAGGGAAGTAATGCCAGGCCTTCCTTCTGAATAAGGAGAGGGGATTGTCATTTGTAGCAGTTTTGGGGCTGTTATGCCATGATCCAGGTTTCTTCTGAGAACCTAAGCTTTCAGGTATAGCTGTGATATCCATCTTCAGAGGTCTTTGCTCTTTGCCAAGTCAAGGGTGACTGGTGTCTTAAAAGATCTTGTTTCTCTTCTTATAGATGTCTGCAGGTTGTTTGTCAGCTCCTCCCTTGTTTGAGTTGCTGATGAGTCATTGGTCTTTCCCTGGCTGCACCCTATTGGCCTTGTTTCCTTGAGTGGAAGTGTTAATAGCAGATCATTGAGTCTAACTTGTTTACTGTGTATAGATGTAATTCCTGGGAGTGTGTGACTAGTGGCTTGTGCATTTGCAGAACTCTGGTGTGAATCTCTGTTTTGCTTGTTTCTATACAAAGGTTTCCAGATGCTGCTGAGAAACAGGCCTTGGTCCTTGTTAAAGTTGCGGGGATGTTGTTGTATTTCAATGGCCTCTCTCATAGCCAGTTCCTGTAATCCCTTTACTTTGGCTATGGTTCCTGTTTGTTCAAATAAGAGGGGATTGTTTGCATTTTTGATGTTTCCTTCTAGTCTCCTTCTGGAGCTCTGAAACAATAATCCAGTTAGCTAAGCCCCAGAAGGACTGGGGATTTGGGCATCAATCTGTCACTTCTCTAAGTAGTAGCATGAAGATTACTCAGCCGCAGGCATTCCTTCCTTCTCCATTTTCCAGAACACCACGACATGGGAACTACCGGTTTTCCTTTCTGAATTTAGGATGAATCTAAACAGACTTGTCTGGAACAATCTGGGGCTGAATAAAGGAATTGAAAATACAGATGTGAACTAGGGATGTGCATGAACTAGGGAGGTGGTGGGAACGGGGGAATGAGGGTGGGGGGTTATTCGTTCCAGGCACAGCCCCAAGGGCTTCGTGCACACCCTTAATGTGAACAATAACATGCCATGATTTATTCCAGTCCCTTAATTCTATAAGCTAAGAACATAAGAAGAGCCCTGATGGATCAGGTCACAGCCTGTCTAGTCCACTCTTCTGTCTTGCACAGTGTTCCTCCAATTGCCTCTGGGCATCTCAAGCAGAAAACAAAAGCAAAACTTTCACCTGCTATCAACTCCCTGCAGTGGGTATATACGCATCAGTTCTGATAACTGTCAATAGAATAAACCTGTCTGTCATGGATTTGTCTAATCTTTTCTTAAAGTTACCCAGGGTAGTTGCTATCACCACCAATTCTGGTAGTAAATTCAACAGAAAGATGACCTGCTAGGTGAAAAAAATACTTCACCTTGTCAATCCCAAGTATCCTGCCCAACACCATCATGGAGTGCCGGCTGGTTCTCCATCCACTTTTTCCACACCAAGCATCATGAGATTGGCTCTTAAAAAAATACCCAGATGCTAGCCAAGAAAAACAGTTCCTCAAATTTACTCACAGAGTGAATTGACCATGTGATAAGAGAGACAGGAGTCTTATGGTCTACAGCAGCATCTCTCTGTACTCCATTAGTCTGGAAAAATGCTGTACTGAATCATCTGGGGGACAAAACTGGGTAAGACTAGACTACCCAGTTCATCTATCCTGATTTCAGTAAAGCATGCCAATTCAGCCTCTTCCGCCAGAATCAAATTGTGGATAAGTAGCAGTTTATTCTGGACCAGATAAAGTTAGAGCCCAGAAAACCAACAGGCCTTTGACAGAGCACTTGTGGGTAGTAGGGTCCATGAAAAGAAATGGTAGATTCAGCTGTGGATGAGGTTAAATTTGTCTCTAGGGACTGTAGAACCAGAAACTTTATCCAAGCAAGGTTTAGAATCAGCCAATGAGGCCTGCAAAGAAGAGCGAGCTCTTTGTCAGGGTATGGTGAAGAAGAATATGGAAAGATGCGTTTCCAAAAACAGCCTGCTTTCTTTTTTACTCTCTGTTTCCTTTCGGTCTGCCATCCATCACTGTTTCCAGAGAATGTAGCAAAGCTTTGAAGATTCTTGACAAAGTTTCTGTGGCTCAGAAAGAATTGATGGTTCAAGCCTACAAGCTCAACTGAGATCTTTTCCCTGAAGAGTGGCATGAAGATGAGCCAGGTAGATTAAACATGGCCTCTGGTTTCTGGGGTGTAGCTGAGTGACAAGGAATCTGTGGCTGTGTTCAGCTGTAAGGGGCACCTCAGAGGTGACTCAGTGTGTGTGCGTGTGTGGTCCTTGTGTTCCCAATCCTTGTCTAACCCACCTTTTCCAGTCAAGAATATTCATGAGAGTGGGGAGGAGCAGACTGCTGTGTGAACAATCCTACCTTAGAGCCTTCTCTAAGCCACTGACATGCCTTAGAGATGCTTTATTTTGCTGTGTCTGTGTGTTTTTGGAGCAGACTTGTCCACAGGGGTTGTTCAACAGATTTTAGCTTTTAGTCATTGAGGGATTCAGACAGTAGAAGACAAATCAAGACATATTTTTAAGATTACTACTCAGACAGTCTTTTTATAGACTGTCTGCTTATAATTGGCTAAGCAAAATCAGGATAATTTTTCCTCTTTTAAGCTTAAAAAAAAGTCCATCAGTTTCTTCTCCTAGATACGTTGAAAGAGAAGCTGAAAACCTCAGGGTAGGGATCAGCAGTGCAGGTCAAAGTTTAAGTTCCTCTTTCAGCCCAAAAGAAGTCTCTTTATTTCCGCTCTCAGGGTACCTCCAGATAGGATGGAAGCTTTGACATCCCTCCACAGCTTCTGCTGAGTCACCTGACACAGCGATCAGAAACTGTGGCATCCCTGTGGGGACCCTGCACAGCTGCTTCCAGTCAGACAGACACACCGACTGTAAATTGCAAAGGGGCTCCACAGCAAGACAGGAGTATCCCTGGAAGATCTGAAGTAAAAAGCTGCTGATTAATTAGCAGCTTTTTACTATTGGGGGGAAATGCACCTTGGATACTGTGGGTGATCGAAAGCTGTGATGTCCCACTGAAGATCCCATCCCATCTAGAGGCACCCTTTGTTCTTGAATAACTCCTTGTCAAATTTTGTTTTGTAACTACAAGAACCAGAAGTGGTCTTGATTCTTAAGGAGAGAACTACAATCTTCAGATTTCTGAATTTCAGGTCAAAGTTAGATTTTTCAATATAAATTATGAAATTTATTTTATTTCTGAACCACCTATTGACATGGACTCTTAGCTGACAGATGAATAAAATACTACCCAGTGTCATGTCTCTGGATAAACAGTAAAACTGAGAACCAGTGTTAAAAATAAGGAAATAATAAATAATCAGTATAAGCTAAACATGAAACAGATCAAAATGGGCTAAAACCTATCAGTGAACTTAATAATTTGGAAATAATAAAAATGACACTGTTTTATGGGATGGTATTCCACAGATTACCTGATGGTAGGGTACTCAAAAGCCACCGTTACTGTATATTCTGGCATATAAGACTACTTTTTAACCTAGGAAAATCTTCTCAAAAGTCGGGGGTCGTCTTATACGCCAGGTGTCATCTTCTTATATGGCGAGTATATCTCAAACTCTATATTTTAACTGGAAAAGTTGGGGGTTGTCTTATACGCTCAGTCGTCTTATACGCTGGAATATACGGTACTTCATTCATAGGGCCACTTCACACTTAATTTCATGGGATGGTATAATAATACCATCCCATGGAAGTTAAGTTCAAGGATGGTGGCCAGTACTCACACTGCAACCACCAGCACTGTGTCCAGCTTACCAAAGAGTGTTTGCAGTGTGGATAGTCCATCCTTGTCTGTCTGAATTGCCATAGTAATGGCAACTTCTGCCATGCAGCTGGCCATTGCTGTGGTGATCACGACACGACACGATGATTGTGCAGCTGCAGCTGCACACCTGGAAGTAGTGTGAACACTGCATGCAGGAGCAACTTCTCCATGGTTATGAAGGATCAGGGCATTCCGGGATGCTCTTACCTGTTATTGGTGGTGCGGTGTGTGAATGGGGCGTCCTGGAGTGCCACAATCTGTGCCACATGGGTAAGGGTAAACATGTCCATACAATGTTTATTTTTCTGCCATGGTTCTCCTCTTCCCACTCATATGCAATTCCAGCTAACACCGACCCACTACGCTCTTCTAGTTATAAAAACAAGGCCTGCTTGTTTTACCCTGCTTGCATTCACCAAAAGCCTACCGCTCTGAGGTATAGCAGGGATTCTGTTATCTTTTTATTTCCTGTTACTCTTTCTGAGAAAGAAGGGCCTTTGCTCAAGAGACAGGTGGCCTCTATGGCATAGCACAGATGGGAGAGAAGCCTGAGAGAAGCCTCTTTAGCTGTCAGCTGTCTTTCACTTCTTCATAAATAACTTCTGGAGCAGGTGCCTGTGAGAGATCAGCATGCCTGTAAGTGTTTTCTTTAGGCACATCAGAAATAAGCAATGTGGCATAATACACGTCATCTCCTCTCTCTGAAACCTGGAACAGGTAAAATGAAAAAGCAAGTTAAGAAAGGAACACACTCTGTAGAGGCTATGGCTGGCACAAGTAGACCAGTGCTAGATAAGATGGAGGACTCTTTGCGTTCACCTTCCTAGTGGCCAGTAGATGCCTTCAGAAAGAGCACAAGTAGGACAACAGCTCTGTCTCCTCAGTGTTTTTCATAATCTGAAGGCATATACCTGCACTGTTTTATAATACCAGAGATACTGTGTGGTCATCAGGGGGTGTTTTTGTACTTCCCTCCCTGTCCCATGGATGGGAAAGGAGTGTGATCAACTCACTTGCGAATGCTAGTCAATGTTAGCCTACTCCCCCCCCCCCCAATCAAACATTTACTGCTAGCCAGTCCTCTTCCGGGTACTCTCGTCTTGTGTGTGGTGCCCTCCACAACTGTGCATGCATCAGCACTGTCACTATGATGACACTGACTCTGAGCAGTCACAGTTGTGTGGAGCAAGCTCCAACGACCTCCCCCCCCCAACATAGGTGTGAATGGTCTCCAGCTGGACCCTTACAGGTAAGTTGGGGTAAGAGTTGCCTAGTCAGCAATAGGCAGTTTCTGGGCAGGCAGTGGGCATTTCTAGAGTAAACATCTCCTGCAAGCGCAGATGCACCAGCCCAGATATTGCCTAATTGCTGACAACATGCCAAAGTGCAAATTGGCCCCAGGACTCATTACCAGTGTTAGCAGTGAAACGTAAGCCAAAGCCCAGCGGCAGGAACAACAAAATCATTAAGGCTGGGTATACTTGTACATTTGATAGAGCCATCTCCAGCCCAAAATGACCTAGGTCTTCTCAGGGATCATCCAAACTAGTGTGGCCTGGGTCGGCATAGGGATGACCAGAAGAAGCACTTTAGAACTATTTTGTGGCCTTCGGCAACCATTGGCTGCACCACACAGGCGAAACACTGTGTTTCTGAGGTGACCATGAAGCACAATTTGATAGTCTGGAATAAAGCATGAATAATCTGGAATAAAATGTGGGCCTCTTTGCACTTACATGATTGGGATGGCCTTGCATGCTCTGGGATGATCTTTATGCCATGATTTCTATGTGGCCCAGAATGGGTGAGGCCGTCTTGATCCCCCGTAGACATAGAGCAGTAAAAGCTGATCCAGAGCTTTACTGGGAGCATCTAGGAAGGCATCCAGATGTTTGTTACTTGTTCTGCTACATTTGAATATTTCAGAATAAAGCATCAGTATTCTGGAACATTCATGCTTTATTCTGGAATATCCAAATATAGCAGAATAAATAAGCAGCATCTGGATGCAACCACAAGACGCTTCCAGTAAAGCTGTAACTGTGCATAACATTTCTTTTTGCTGTATGTTGATTGAAAGTTTAATAAAGATATAAAACTGCAGTGCAAATACTGGACACCCTTCCTGCACATAACTTCAGTAGTATGGTATCCCAGTGATGTTAACTGCGAAAAGGCCCTGTGTCTGGATGTGCTTTACTCCAGATTATTCAAATAATATGGAATAAGTAGGTGCTGTGTGGATGAAACTACAGGAAGCAGAAGTTGGCAGGATGGGATGCCCTGAGAGTGGGAAAGCCAGCTTTTTCATCAAGACACCTTGTCTCAAGACACAGTTTCTAGTGACTTTTTATTTCTGGGCATCTTTCTATGCGTTGTAATCTTAACGAAACTGAAACATGTAAAGTGCTTGTCAATTGGCCTCTCTACTTTAGCACTGCCATATTAGATTATGGCAAGATGGGAATATCCTTCTTACAGTTCTTTGTTGTGCTATAAAGCAGGGGTAAAGCCAATAGGTGGAAAATTACGAAGAAACCAATTTCAAGTCAGACATTGTATGAAGTAGTGGGATCTTCTTTGCTCAAGAAATATAAGTGGAGTTTGGATAGCCATCTGTCAAAGTCGCTGTCATTACACAGCAGTCCTGACTGATGGCTACCTAATCATTGCAAAATCTAGGTTATTCAGAGGATCTTCAAAGACTCTTCTAGCACAGTTATTCTACAGTTCTAAGATGAGCCCCTTCTTATACTCTCATAAGAAAAAGGAATAAGACTTCTTTAAGAAATTCAGAGGAGGGTTCTGAACTTTCTTGCTGTGGTGCTAAGACACTTGGGTTTGCTCATTGACTAATCAAGACATGGGTTATGCAATATACTTCCTTCTTACCTCTTCCGAGTGAATCTCTTCATTATTTTTCTTAGGATGGACCTGAACGTTCCTGTAGAGTCCTGCCCCATCATTGTCTAAGGGGTGGTCAGTAATGGTGACTTCATTGTGGCTATCTTCTGTGTTATGTGCAGGCACCTAGGGCAGGTGAAGGTGGGAGTGAAATCATACTGGAAAACAAATCCCAAGAAGAGCCCTTCACACTTGTTTGAAAAGCTGCAAGGAGTTACAATGGCATCATAAACAAGGAAGGATCCATAAAGGAGAAATGCAATGCTATAATATTATGTTGCTGTCAATGAAGATACAACATCTGAAATGTTTGTGAGGTTATTCCTGCTTTATTGTATCCTAAAGAAGAAGTTCGAATTAGGCACGCAGCAAAATACCTGCCATAATGTACATGCCTGCGACAGCAGTTGTGGAACTGGGGGAGGGGGGGAGGAGAGGGGAAATGACAGTCCATGTCTTCTCCCAACCTCCTCTCACTATTTATTTATATTTCTATCCCGCCCTGTACCCGAAGGTCTCTGGGCGGGTAACAACCTTAAAATCCACTATATCATATAACAATATGTAATAGAACAAAAAAACCATCAGAACGTTTAAAATCCAATATATATCAATTTTAAAAAAATGATGTTTACAGTGGGGGAAGCATAGCTGACATTTATCCAAAGGCCTGAGTAAAGAGGTGTGTCTTCACTTTCTTCCTGAACATGAACAGAGAAGGAGCCCGACGCATCTCGAGGTGGAGACTATTCCACAGCCTGGGGGCCATTACTGAGAAGGCCCTCTCCAGGGTGCCCACCAGCCTTGCTGCTGAAGGTGGTGGGACAACCAGGAGGGCCTCTCCTGCAGATCTTAGGGCATGGGTAGGTTGGTATGGGAGAAGGCCTTCTTCTTTCAGTCAGTTTAAATAAAAAGTGGCCAAAAGAAGGCTTCCCACAGGCAGTAAGTTGGGTGCCAAATTCTCACACTCTGGAAAGTGAATTGATGAAACTCTCGAAGAGAGAGCAGACCTTGGCAGCAAATTGCTGTGATCTATGTCTGCCCCCTGTGCAAGTGTACCCTATCCATGTGATGATAAAAGAGGGTGGATAATGCACTCCTCCATGTACATGCTCCTCTGAAGTCGTCTCTCTCCCAAAAAGGGGCTTCAGAGCAGGAAGTGGCACTCCTTTCTGGAGGCTTCTCTATCCCTCCAAAGGAGCACTATTTGTGCACTTCCTGGAAGAGCTGCCGGGACATCGCTGCTTGGAGGTGCCCAAAATGGGTTTCTTATAACTGATGTAAAAGTAGCCTAAGAAAATAAGTTGTATCCCCACGTGCTCAGGAATATTAACAGATGACAACACGAGGTAGTGTTTAATATTGACTTTAATCCCTTCTGATTTTTTTGCGCCCATTTCATAAATGGGACTTTAAACCCCTCCAGTGTTCAATCTCACACTTTTTAATGACAGCTAGCTAATAGCTTAGCAACAAGTATCAGGTGGGCTAAGTGTAATTGTTTTGTTTCAGTTGTCAAAGAAAATAGTTTTAGAATTAAACAGATTACGTATTATGGCACATCTGTTTTGCAGTCTGTATTTGACTTGCAAAGTTACTGATATAACAAGTCCTCTCCTGAAGACAATTGCAGGTCTTTGCTTTCCTTCTGTTCCTTGCTGGACACTTACACTGCGTCCACACTGAATAATGCCTCATCCACACTGTAGACTGGTCTATCAAGATGCCTCAATGCCTGCTAGGGCCCTGCGTTGTCATGGGGCAATGGTTTGGAGTGGCTTACAGTATGCAAATGGCACTGTAGGCTGCTCTAATGGGAGATTGCTTTAAAGCAGTCTTTGAAGCATTTCTTGGTGGACAAGATCAGCTACTCTTGTGTGGATAGCAGCAGGTGGCTGATCCGGTCTACTGGGCTCTAGGAATTCAGTGCCATTTTGCTGGGCTCCCAGAAGCAGCAATGGAAGTGTGACATTTTTAGGCACCTGGCTTAAACAGCCTCTATCAGAAACATTAGCTCACAGCTTCCAAACTTGAGGAAGGATGGGCTCTGCATTATATGGATGTGGGTAAGCAGTTGACCTAATCTTGGTTTGGATCAGTTGATCTGGTACAAGATCAGCCTAGGCCAATGCAGGATGCTGCAGCATGTGTGAATCCTGCCTTGTAGTTTACTTAAAGCAATTTTTACTAGTCTAGATAAGAGTATCAGCAAAGGTGGAACTGAGAAAAGTTATAAAATTTGATTCTATCTCCAAAAAAGGGAACACTAGATGTAAATAGGGATGTGTATGAGTATTCATAACACCAGAAATTAGTATGAATTTGGCCAAATTTTGACATTCATGTTTGAATCAAATGTTGGCACATTTGAGGACTGACATTTGAATTTGAATTGAACGTTTCGATACATTCATATGAAGCTTCCCATGGGATACATATGGGATTTGTATGCATTTGTATGGGATTTGTATGGCATTGAAAATTTGTATCAAATTCGAATCCCACTACATTAGAAGGGGATCTATTTGAGCGAATACAAATTTTCTAGCATTCAATTCAATATGAACTGAATAAAAAAACATTCATGCACATCCTTAGATGCAAACAATGCATTGATGGAATATGGGCATATTTTGACTCTTACTTTAAGCTTCCATTTTATCAAACCATGATGTCCTACTACAGTGATGGCCAACCTATGACATGCGTGTCACAGGTGACACACCAAGCCTCTTTGGGTGACACACATGGTCACCCTGGCACATGAGCGTGTAGTGCTTGCTTGTTCTTGAAGTGTACGAAATACCAACTTTTAATTGAAGATTCAGCAAATGTAAAGAATTATTTGTTTTGGCTTTTAATAAAATACATATATCCAAAAATATAACTTTTTTACTAGAGCTACAAATATCACAAAATTATGGATATTTCTAGATGTGACACAGCACCCGAGTTAAGCTAGGTTTTCTTGCAAATTTTGCTACACAGAGCTGAAAAGGTTCGCCATCACTGTCCTACTAGGTAGCTGCTAGATTCTTCTAGGAGGAAAATCAATGCTAAGGTTGCAATCCTATGCATGCATGCATGCTTCAGAGACAGTACGGGTGAACCTAGCAGGGTATACCTCTGTGTACAGAAGCAGAGATTTGCACAGGACTGTAAAGGAAATATTTGAACACAAAAATCATTTTTTGGATAGCTATCCCAACAATATCAGGAAATCTTGTGAAAATGTTTACAGTGTCTGGTATCATGGTGTGCTATATGATTTCGCTTACCATGTTTGATAGAGTTATTCCTTCTTTCCTCTGTAAATGCGAGCCTGAAATAGATGCATCCATTAGAAACTGGATAGACTGAACTGAACAGAGAGATGGCTATTGCTGATGTCTGAGTGGAGGCAGCTCCTTTGGGCTGAAGGGGGGAGGCTCCAAGGAAAAAAAGGTGCCATCCCTGTCTCCATTTTGGAGTAAGGAGGCATCGTTTTTTGTACTGCTTTTGTGCAGGGCATGAAAAAGTACTAAGGATTGACTCTGCAAAGGGGCTGATGCAATGCTTATGAGTAACCTGGTACCATCATAGATGGAGACAGGATGGCAGCTGGTGTTTTGTGAACTGATGAGGGTGCCTTGGTTTGGTAAGTGGAGACAGAGCCTAAACCTATGAGAAACAGAGAACACTTCCCCATGGCATGTCTTATTTCGGTTTAAGGAAACCGAAATAAGTGAATCGGGTTAATCCTGTTTATACGAATTGCAAATTAACCTGGTTCAGTGGCATGCTGAGGGCAGCCTTAAATCGGAATCAATCCTGGGAG
>MTQE01002208.1:38845896-38865457 GCA_014337955.1 Aspidoscelis marmoratus
AAAAAAAAAAAAATAAACACTCTGTGTGGGAAACTTGTAGTTTCCCCAGGTGTTGTTGAATTACAACTCCCAGCAACCAAAGCCAGCATAATCAATGACCAGAAAGGATGAGAACTGTAGTGAACTGATATTTGAAGAACTGGTGATCAGCCAGCCCTTTTAAACCAGTCTTTCTCCACATCTAGGCTAAAATTACATGCTATCATAACAGAAAACACTGAGTCTGAAAGGCTTAGCATATGCAAAGCAGATCTTGGGACATTTCAAAGATCTGGAATACTCCCCATGGCCTAGTTAGGTGTTAAATGCCTCTCTAACCAGCTGGCATTTTTGGCATAATTTCCTATTGACCACAGAATGCTTCGTCTAAGTGCCAGGGAGCAGCTGAGGCTCTTCCAGCAGCAATATAGCTTCCCTACTCTCTTGCTTGTTGGAAAGAAATTTGCAGGAAGAACAATTCCTATTTAAGTGTCAAATACATTAATTGCTTTCCCACAGGTTGCAATAGTTTTTGAAACATTTGAAAAAAGTCACGTATCAAAGTTCTTAGCAAGCAGAAGGGTGAGTGTGAGTGAAACAGACAAACAGCTCCCTGCCTCCCTGGTTACAACACTTTATGCAAAGAACTCTGGGAATAGTAACCTCTGAGGCTCTTTCTACCATTCAGCACAGCCCATAGAACAAAGTGTCTGAATTCTGGACTAGGGAATTTGAGGCCATGCTCCCCTCAGTAGAGTGGCCCCTCTGCATTGGACTAAGCCATAGAACAGGATATGGTGTCAAAATGGCACCATGTCCTGTTCCTTTGGTAGAACCTTTAAAAGTAGTCTACTAAGGAATGTTGGATCCTAGAAAGTGTGCAGACTCCAGTGCACATCCATGGTCTAATATAATGTGGCTGGTGCTTTTTTAAGCCAGGCACCCAGAACTGTGCCATTTCTGTGTGCATATTCAAAAAGCCCTCAGTCACAAACTCTGAAGGGCAGAAACCTTCATTTCTAGCCTTTGAAGCTGGGCCAGAATGGGTTATTTGCAATGTGGACTGCCTTTGGAGTGGGCTACCCATACCTCATCCACTGTGAGTCAAGCTACACAGTCCAGGCCAGTGCAGCATGGGATAGCTCACGTGGTGCTGAAAAGGCCTTGAATTCCAGGAGGGAACAAGTGTGGTTTGATACTGGAAAAAAATAGATATCTTTGATAGGCATGAATCTGGTGCCAAAATTTTGCCTTTTTTTTATCAAGCTAAAATCTCTGCTCCATTTTAAACTACACCTGATGGCATGTATAACAGATCTCCACCCACCCCCCATTTTCTTTAACTTGACTCTATTTTTGCATTTTGTTTTGATGTTGCTCTAACCCTTGATTCCCTTTTGTTTTTAGTGTGCTCCACATGTGCGCTTACTTACCTTCTCCAGCCCCAGAGCCAGTAAGGCTCTGGACACTGGATTTGCACCTCTTCTGGTGCTGGAGGGTCACCTGACATGCTGCACAAGCGTACTGGCACATTATGTGATGTGTGGCCTTTGTCGCGGTCACATTCTCAGTGCTAGAGGGAAGATGGCAGAGCCTGGACACCCATCTGCACCAAGGTAAGTGTTTGGACACGTGAGGGTGGGGAGGTGTACAAGTATTTGCAAATGTTTAGTAAACACCTGGGGAACTTTGACCTTTGCAATAGAGGGACAACAAAGTGTGGATTTTCCCCCTGGTATTGCTACTGAATTTCCCATAACAGCAATACTGCAAGTTTTCAGAATATTTTAGGGATGTCTAGCAATCCCAATGTGAGAGGATTACAGAATTTACCTGAGGTCTGGAAGCAATCTAAGTTTGTCTGCTTTTACTTCATTGCAATCTATTGCCTCGTTCCATCACCAAATGGCTCTGACTCCTTCTAATTATAGTCCAGTTTGGTCTAGTGGTTGGGGAGCCGGACTCTTATCTGGGAATACCAGGTTTGATTCTGCCCTCCCCCATGAAGCCAGCTGGGTGACCTTGGGTTAGTCACAGCTCTCTTCTGAGCTCTCACAGCCCTACCTACCTCACAGGGTGTCTGTTGTGGGGAGAAGAATAGAAAGCTTTGTCAGCCGCTTTGAGTCCCCTTAAATGGGTGAGAAAAGCGGAGTAGAAAAGCCAACTCTTCTTCTTCTTCCTATACTCCACACCAGCTGAGTGGCACATAGGTGAACCTTGCTAACTAGAACACTGAATAATGGGGTGTAAAGGATCTTCTGTTTGACAATTCTCTCTCTGAGCTGATTTACCTTTAAAGACCTTTAATGATTGTGTAAAAAAAAAATGCTTATTACAGTCCATTATAAAGTTCATTTATGTATTAAAATAATACAAGAAAAAGAATGGAATCAAAAACATAAAAGAGGAATTACTAATTTGTGAACTAAGTAATATTAGCTAGAATACCAGTTGTTTTCTTCTTTAACTAATATAGCTAGATGTTTGACTACAGTTGCATTAACATTTATGTCTGAAAAAATATATTGAGAATTTCAAGTTCACAGATTTTTCTAAAAGAAATTAACAGAGGATGTAATGCCCTGGTGTAGCCGCTTTCCCACCTCTCCGGTTCATGAATCATCCAAAGCATTCATACCAATATGAATTCCAGTGCACAAATGTCTTAACATTTGATTCTTATACGAGTATCCTACTTCATACTAATCTGTACAAATATTGAATGTTACGAATATTTGTGTAAATCCCTTGCTGTGGCCTATCAGTTGCAAGCAGCAAATCCCGACATGGATTTGCTTATTAGCTCATCTGGCAAGGTGCATATGAAGTTGCCTTGCTGGGAACTTCCAAGAGCCAGCCAAGTGCCCGCCTCCTTTCTTTTGGTATTTTTCACATGCCTTCTGGCTCCTGGGAGCTCCCAGCAATTCAACTTCATGTGTACCTGTTCCCACTGCATTTCCTATTATACCTTTGCAACATGTTTTCTGTGCCCTGCAAATGGCATGGAATTGGGAATGCCACTGATACGTCGGTCAATCACAATGTAATGCTGGAGTAAATGTGGTGTTTACCTCAAGTCTGGAGGCAGCCTGAGAAGGGGAGGGAGGAAAGATCCTTCCTCCCCACAGCCACCTAATTCATTTCTGTAGAAGATGACTTTCATTAATATCACCGTTTGCGGTTTTCTCAACAGTCTGTTCCTTTTTCTTCTCCTGGATTTCCTCAGTACTCTTAACTGTTTATGCAACATGCACAGGCTGTCCCAGGCATGGCTATCCATATTTGCCCAAATAAGAGTGACTCTTTTGTCTTTTGGTGGTATGGTAGGTTGTAGGGATGTGCACAAATATTCATAAATAACATTAGTTATTCACACAAATTTGTACAAATTCTGGCATTCGTTCACAAATTGAACGTTCCGGCATTTGTACATTGACATTCGTACGAATACAAATGCTTTGGAACATTCTTACAAATAGTTCATACATTTGTTAAACTGAAGATATGTATTGAACATGTATCGATACGTATGTGTTGGTATGGGAACCATATCTGATATCTATGCATTTGTACAGGATCCATATCTAGGATCCGTATCCAAGATCCATATCCAGGATCTGTATTGGATATTCATATGAATTTGTACTGAATACAATCCTACCACATTCAAAGGGGATCTATTCAAATGAATATGAATTTTCTAATATTCAATTTGTTTTCTAATGTAAAGTTCCTGACCCTTCAGAGTCCTTGGAGGCCAGCCCCAATGCTTTTGTGAACTCTGTGATCAGGGGCGATTTCACACTCCCCTTCCTGTCTACTGGACAGGAAAAGTGTGTGATGAACTAATGTTGACTAGCACTCTCACTTGGGAGCGCTAGTCAATGTTAGCCTTCCCCCCACCCCACATTTGATCTCTGGGCCAGTCCTCTTCAAGATGCCACCATCTTGAGTGTGGCGCCCTCTGTGACTGCGCGGGCATTGGTGCCGTCACCATGACGACATTGATGCTCTGTGCAGTTGTGTCAGGAGATCAGCAGACCTCCCCATCCAGCAGAGGTAAGCTTTTGGGCAAGTTTGGGAAGTTTGTGGAGCATGATTTCATATTCCACAGCTAGTTAATAATTAGGGAACTTCTGGGCAGGTAGGAAGTTTTTCTAGCATGTAAAAGCCTCCTGAAAGTGCAGATGCACTTGCCCAGATGTTGCCTCATTATCAACTATAGGTCAACGTGTGAATCGGCCCCAGGACCAGCAGGACCAGAACATGGCCTTTAAGTGCAGAAAGGCCCATTGATGTTCTGTGATAAGGAGAAATCCAGATCAAGTAAGGGAAAAGAGGCTGGATGAGGAATCTGATAGAATGATATCATAAAGAAGTTGTAACAAGAAGCAGCACTAAAAACTAAACAACTTCCCCTGTGGCTATAATGACAAGTAAAGAATACTAAACATCACATGTAAAGTAAGCTAAGCTTTTCCTTCAACCTCCACTAAATGCTAGCATTTATGTCATTCCAAATATGGTTGCCAAGCAATGAGGAACTGACATTAAGTTGAAGAAGGCTTTTCTCCTGCATTGGCTCAGTGAGTTTTAGGTCACGGTCCTTGTTCTGTCAGAACGTGATCCAGTGGGCATTCAGGAAGTTTCTGTACCCAAAGTTGGAGAATGACGTTCCCACATAAACCCATTTCTGGGCTAAGATGAAGAGAGTTCACAACCTATTTAAAAAAGAAAAGAAAATACTTCATATTAAACAACGAACACAGGAGCAGAACCTTCCCACATAATCACTGTGATCGTACTAATATATAATGGGGTAGATAATCTAACAAGTCTGCTGATCCCAAATTGTTTAGGGCCTTGTATGCCAAGTATAAAACCCTGAATCTGATCCAGTAATATGCAACCAACAGGCATGTTGTGTATCTGAAGCAGGGCCTCACTCAACCATGTTGCTAATGCATTTTGCTGGGATTATTTGCTTACAGGATGATCCCTTTCCAGCCAGAAAAGTCCTCAGGAAAGCCAGAAACCTGCTTTGGCATCTGGTCTCTGAGGGCTGCCTCAATCTTCCTAAAACCTGAGGTGTGACCATGCCCTAGAGGCCTTTTCACACTACAGCCAAATGTTTGTAGTGCAGTAAGGCTAGGACACACAGGGATGGATTCCCCGTTCACACCTAGGCAGGTAAGGGATGCGTGCCCCTTACCTGCCTAGGTGCGAATGGGGCATCTGTCCCCACATGTTCTAGCCCAAAAAGGCCAACACACTAACTTGAGACCCCACCCTCCGCTACTGCCATTGGGTCGCAATTAATGGCACCCTTGTCTTGGTTCAAATCATTTAGGGAGCACAATAACACCTGCCATGAGAAAACTGCTCCTCTACCTCCACCAGGGCAATGAAGGCCAGGCCTGAACTCAGACTGATATGGGTCCAGATGATCTGTTTCCTCCTCCTACATAGCCACCACCCTTTCTTAACACCTTGACCAAAAATGGGGTGTTTGTATTTGGCCACTAGTTGGAATAAACCTCTGGGTCTAAGGAAAGTTTTCTTAGCAGTGGATGGTTCTCCACCAAAGAGTCTTTTGTTAATCTACTTCTCACTCTCTATCTTCCCTGTACTGTGAGTCTGGAATCTAGTGGGAAGCAAATGCAAAAAGGTACCTTTCAGTGAAATCACCAGAAGCATGTGTCAGGTTCTGGCATTGGTTTCTGGACGTGGCTTTTGGGGTTCTCCTGTACCATATGTGGATCCAAATCAGACCAGCGACCAACACAAGTAAGATGGGGATTTTAATGATGACCAGGAGCAGGAAATCAGTATCTCTGGGCTGGACTCTAAAATCAGATAGTATTTGTTTTTGTTTGTTTGTTTGTTTGTTTGTATGGTTCTATTCTAATTGTTGTTACCCATCCTAAGGCCTCAGGGTATAGGGCAGAATAAAAATGTAAATAATAAATAATGACAAGAAAGTCACATAGGAATAAACTAGTCACAAAATATTTACTAACCTTCTTTTCAAAGGCAAATCAGTTCAGTAATGGAAATGTAGTATTATCTTGGTGTGTATGTGTGTGAGAGAGAGAGCGGGGGGGGATGGAGAAGGGAAGAACTGAAAGTTCCCTGGCATTCAAGTGTATATGGTATTATAAGCTGCATTTGTAACATTTCTTGAAATGAATAAAATTTAAACATTTATGATACCTTTTAGGAATTTCAGTTGGTTGTTTCCCAATTCTGATTTCATTCACAAAATCTGGAGGAAAGGACAGATTCAATTAAATTCTAAGCGAGGACATAGCAAATCTTCTTTGTTTATTTGGTTGTAGGAGGCATCAGAGTGAAAGCAGATATTTCTCTGAGGTTATATAATCTAGGGCTGGCCTTATAATACATGAATTTGAGGAAAAAAGTATAAGGCAGTAACTCAGGGCACAACTACATCGAAGTTATTTGATCTGCAATTTTTCTTTGACAAGATTCAGTCTGAATGTGACAGAGTCACACAGCTGGTCTTAGTAAACACTTTATGTAAATTTTTAGTGGGCACATTTGTGCTCCTTCCCATCTTCAGTCCACTGTGGGAATCTCTTCCTCAATCTGCTGACCATTTCCAGCCCCTTCTCCTGTTGTTGCTTAATGATTGCTTGTTTCTTCCATCATTCAATATTAATTTCATTTTAATTTTTTATTTACAGTGCTCCCGCACACCTTCTAGCCATTTCCCTCTTACTCACCAAATGCAGCTGCCTTCCTCCTGCCTAGAACTACCCCCAAACCATCCCCATCCATCCGTCCATCCGTCCATCTGTCCGTCCATCATCTCACACATACACAGATCAAAAGCCTCCTGTGGCATTAAGATTTTGTCTCTGTCCAAGGGAATGAGGTCACTGGCCATGAGCAAAGGAGGGGTGGAGCAGAACCTGCAGTAATCCTGTTTCCCACTTATACTATTTCTCCCCCAAACCCCAGGAACTGTCTGAGAGGAAAGGATAATGCCTTGTTCTGACCATGTTGGAAAATCCTGTTATCACCTTCAATATTTTGCTGAAGTGGTCACAACAAAACAGTGGAACAGACTATTGGTCAGAAAATGGACCAAGCCTAGAAATAGTACGGTGAACTGAAATCTCAGATTTCAGTAGGAACAGAATGACTCCTACATGGATGGACTTCCAAGGGCATATGAGGGACTGCTAGGAGCCATGGAAGACTTGAAATATGATCATCCCCTTCAATCCACTATGCAAAAAACTGTGGACTGTGGGTTTGGTCACACAGGATTGTTTGAAGGCACTTCAGATAATTCCATCTACAACAGGGATGTCAAACATATGGCCCGCCGCTGCCACGCGCTGCCACCGCCGCCCGCTGCCGCGCGCCGCGGCCTGCCGCCGCCGCTGTCCTCCTTGGGCCCGGAGGAGGAGCGAGGCGAGGCGGGACCCTCTGCCACCGCCCGCCACCTGCCACCCGCCGTCGCCGCCGCCGTCCTCCTTGGGCCCGAAGGAGGAGCGAGGCGAGGCGAGGCAGGACCCTCCGCGGCCGCCCGCCGCTGGCCGCCCGCCATCGCCGCCGCCATCCTCCTTGGGCCCGAAGGAGGAGTGAGGCAAGGCGAGGCGAGGCGAGGCGAGGCGAGGCAGGACCCTCCGCCGCGGCTGCGGCCGCGGCCGCGCTCCTCCTTCATGAGGCGAGGCGAGTGCCCGAGTGCGCGGGCGCCGCCATGGACAGCCAGCCCCGGCCAAGCCCCCAGCCCCTCCTCTGTGCCCCGGCCACGCCCCAGCCACGCCCCCAGCCCTCCTCTGTGCCCTAGCCATGCCCCTGGCCATGCCCCAGCCACGCCCCCAGCCCCTCCTCTGTGCCCCAGTCATGCCCCCGGCCATGCCCCTGGCCACACCCCCTGGCCCTCACAGTTTTTTTTTAAATCCGGCCCTTGGCCGGATTGAGTTTGACACATCTGATCTACAACATCCAGGTCACATCTTTAGATTGTAAGCCTGAGGGCAGGGACCTGCTAAGATTAATAAAATATTGTAAACCACCCAGAGACCTTCGGGTATAGGGCGGGATAGAAATACAAACAAACAAACAAACATCTGCCCAAAAGGAGATAAAAGACTGTCCCCATCCTTATGGGCATGTGATATCATAATCCCAAGGCCTATTAAAAGATATAAAGATAAGAAGTGAGAAATATAAGATCTGATGCTTCTAGAAGATTTGGGACAAGACTTTTCAGTCCCCCTTGAAAATGCTAAAGCGAACAGACAAATGATTCCTCCTTCAATCTGCACATGCAAGACAGATCTGATCAGTTCCTGCCATCTACATAATCTGATGTCACACCACAATGTGGGACTGTTATAATCCAGACTACCTTTGTCTGCTGACAGATGCCCCATTGAAATGCCAAAACAACGATGCAGATCTGAAGTGCGACCTTTGTGGTAAGAAATCTGACTTAATCATGCAGTGTGCTGGGTCAGAAGTTCAGTAATTCTGCCGCTTTAAGGTTACCCTGGCTCACCAGTGCCCTTTTTCCAGGGCTAATTCAAAGTTTCCTACCAGAAACCTGATTGGCTCCTTCCACACTGCCCTGGGCTTGGATGATAGGAGTAATCTCCCTGCCCAACAAGATTAGCAGAACATAAAAATGGCAACCAAAAGACTAGCCAGTTATGGGCTCTTTCCCATCACTACTTTCTCATCTCTGCATGGCCGCATGAGTTACAGTTTCTGTTACCACATGTTCTTTTATCCAGTATCCTGCTCTGAAGAAGTCATGGGTGAGAACCAGCTGTTCTAACTAGACAGCACAGGGTATCTCTAGGATAGGTTCTTTTTTTTCCTTTTCCTCCTCTGTATCTCTAAATTGCCAAAAATATGTTTTTAAATTTCCCCTTCCATTGATATTTTTTCCTGTGCCAAGCTACTGCACCTTGTCTGGTTAGAGCCTTGTTTCTACCTCACTGGGATTCTATTTTGTTTATACTTTGGGCCTCTCTGAAGCACTCTGTGCAGTGCCCCTCCATTTTTGCCATTAATTTTATTCTTTTCATACTGATAGCTAATAAAGTTGTCATTCTCATCAAGAAACTGCCTTTTGCAGTCTGTTCTGCCTGCTTGCCCCCATTGTTAGCAGAGTACTAGCCAATATATTATTAAAAACCAGTAACGGTAAATGATCCCAAGTGCAAGCCCCACCCCAAACAGGCCAATCTCCCCATTTCTAGACATTTGCTCAGGATGTCTCATTACATTACCATATAAAAGCAAATACTCCATCAGTAAAAGTGTACCTGTGGTAACAGCAACATCTACTGACTTGTGGATGTCATAAGCTCGCTCTATGCCACAGAGGTATCTCCCAGCATCTTCTTTAGTGATGTTCTTCACTGTGACAATGAATCTGTGAGATATTTTGTTATCCTTGATGGATACTCTCTTCCGCTCCACAGCTGTGTCTGCCGTTCGAATTACATTACTGGAGCAGAGTTTTGGACTTGCTTCTTTGCACCAGTATTTGACAAAATTTTTGTTGACTTTTGTATAAGTAAACTGAACAGACAGTGACTCACCAAGGTGTGCTGTTACCTTTCCAGGACCTTCCAGGGCCCAGCAAACTATAAAAGACAGACAAAGAGAAGAGGTGAGGAGGGAAGCCACTCACAGCACTCCTGAGAATGTCTAAAAGCATTTGGAGACCAAGCTGAGGACTGGTGACTAAAGAGTAGGAATATGCACAAATGGTTTCTTTTTCATTCAATCCGTATTGAATCAAATGCAAGGAAATTCGTATTCATTCTCATACTTCCCCTTCAAATTCAGTATGAATGTTCAATCCCATACAAAGCTTCATATGAATGTATCAAAACATTTGATTCGAATTTGAATGTCTGAATTTGTATGAATTTTGAATGTTAAGAATATTTGTTCACATCCCTATCGAAGAATGATGAAAACAAAGACAAGACCAAGGGCGATCCTAATTTTCTCTTGATTAAATTATTCCACCCTGGGTCTTTACATGACTGATGGGAGAGATCACACACAGCAGTAACAAAATGGTGATGGTCATACAAATATTGTGGTAGTCTACTGATAATGCAATGAATAGGAATCTCTGTCCCATGTCGCTGGATGCCAACCACATTTATGCAAATAACTGGGCCATTGTCCATGGCTGATGCTCATGGGTTAGAATTTTATAGATACTCACCAGCAATTTGACTTCACAAACTAACCCCAGTCTTGGATGCTGACTAGCCAGTTTGGTCTAGTGGTTAGGGAGCCAGACTCTAATCTGGGAATACTGGGTTTGTTTCCCTACTCCTCCATGAACCCAGCTGGGTGACCTTGGGCTAGTCACAGCTCTCTTCTGAGCTCTCACAGCCACACCCACCTCACAGGGTGTTCTGTTGTAGGGAGAAGAATAGAAAAGCTTCATCAGCAGCTTTGAGTTCCCTTAAAAGGGTGAGAAAAGTGGGGTAGAAAAGCCAACTCTTCTTCTTCTTCCCTGACAGCCTGAAGCCCTGTGCAGTGCTGCTACTGTCTCCATCATTAACACCCTGATTGTACTGTTTTCACTGTGATTGAGCCATCTTGGTTTTTTCCCCTGTGCTCAGATATGCATAACCGGAGGACAGAGGTGCCTTCTAAAAGAACTGAGCTGCTACTTGATTCTTCTCAGTGGAAGCTGGCTGTCATCTTAGGTTTCCCCAAAATGCAAATTGCACGATTGACATTCCTCCCTTGAGAAATGAACTCCCCTCACTGCAGACCAGAGTTGGGGCGTGACTTGGCTGCTATCTAGCATTGATCTGCATTCATCAGTAATCATTCCTGGCAAAGCTGGAAAGGGAAAAGTTTCCATATGAGCTACTGTTGGGGGATGCTGATCACAGAAGTGGTACCTAGAGGCAGACGGAACAGGTGTAGCAGCAGTAGAATGCAGTGCCTAGCATGCAAGTAGAAGTGAGTCTAAGGGAGCATAACACCTTCTCCCATATTGACCTGCCTGTGTCTTAAGATCTGGAGGGGAGGCCCTCTTGGTTGTCCCCCCCTTCAGTAGTAACAGGGGTGGGCACCCAGGAGAGGCCGTTCTCAGAGTCGGCCCCAGGCTATAAAATAGCCTCCCCCTTGAAGTGCATCAGGATCTTTCACTGTATATGTTTCGGAGGGCATTGAAGACTCACCTCTTTGCCCTAGCCTTTGGTTAAATGGGAATATACTGTCTCTTCCCACTTCACAGACACTGTCGTAGGGATGGGCACGAATGCAATTTTTTGGATTTTTTTGAATCCAAAGATTCAAATCGATCTGAATGTTCAAAATTCAAATGTATTCTCATTAGAATTGAATACATTTCTATCTATTTGTATGAATATTCAATTTGTATTTGAAGATACGGATGTCGACAACATTTGTATGCATCTGTATGCGTTCACATGCACCCCGTTTTTATCCCATATGTATCCGTACAAATGTGTACAGATAGAAATAAGATGCATACCGATACATAAGTAATGTGTACACATACGAATGTCCGAATGATTTGTACAAATGATTCAAAAGATTCTAAAATTCATTCAAATGTTAAATTCAAATGTACTGACTTTCGATTTGAATTTGAATGTCTTAATTCAATCAAATTGTGAATGTTTCGAATATTTGTGCATGTCCCTACGCTGTTGCAGTTTTAATATATGCCTGATTTTAAATACCCTGAGATCTTTGGGTATAGGGTAAGATAGAAATACAAATAATAAACAAATAAAACAAACAAACAAATCTGTTTCCTTGTCAATGCAATAGTTGTTTGTGATTGTGATTGCATGCAATCATATTACTTGCTCCCAAATCCTAAATCAGCTCCCACCCTCATCCCTCCATCAGTAGATTTATAACATGCCTTACTAAAGACAAATCAGAATGGGAAACATTTGTTTGTAAAGTCATTAAGAACTGAAACCATCTTGAAGGCATTTAATAACATAATGACAGTGGTGGCCAATACAGATCTTTCTTGGTTGACTCCTTCTGCTCACAGGTTGCTAGGAAGGAAGGAAGGAAGGAAGGAAGGAAGGAAGGAAGGAAGGAAGGAAGGAAGGAACACAAGAATATTTAAGTTACCTAGGTCTGCATCTATGCAGCCTGATATAAAATAGTCTTAGGTTTTAGAGGTCTGGTAGTTCTCACCTTGGAAAAGAGTCCAGATCAAACCATGGAATATCTTCATTATTCTTAGTCTTGATTAACTTATAATGCATCTAGGGAAGTCTGAGCTGTTTCCATTTGCATCTCAGTACCGCATCTTGGACTCTAGACTTGGAAATGTCTGCTTCTCATCTAGGAAAGAACGGGGCTCTTGCTCAGTTTATGAAAACACATGATGACTAATTTTGTTCGAAAGAGAAAAGTTCCCAGATTTTAGTAACTATGACACAATACACTGATTAATTTTTCAGCTGAGCCCTTTTATAGCAAAGAGTAGAACCATTGCAACAATTTAGGCAACACTATACGAGTGGGTGGGGCTGTAGCTCAACGGCAGCTAAAGGAACCAGGAAGCAGAGGGTTACCAGTTCAACCCCCAGCCTCTCCCTGGAAGTAGGCAATGGCAAACCATTTCTGCATATTTGCCAGGAAAACTGCATGAAGGCACCCACAGGCAGGGAAGAAATATTTAAAATAACTTATATCTGGAACAAAAAGAGATTGCAGCCAAGCAGGTGAGTCCTATTCAAAGTGTAATTAAAGGTAAAGAACCAATGGCTTTTCCAGAGCTAGCTGAAACCCACCAACTATCAGCACCAAATGGCATAGCTTGATGAGAAATATAGTCCACAGGCTGTTGGCTTCTTTCTTCATTGTAACTCATTACAGCAAATGATCCTTCTCTGACAATCTTTTTGGAATAGTATCATACAATTTTTTAACTTAGTCCAATGTCAGCAAAACAACACCACTTAAGCCACCAAAAGCTCATGAACTAAGGCTTGAGGTTTTCAGGATTCTTGTGAAAAAGGAGAATTTCTAGAATGGGGACAGAAAGAGTTCATGCCTAGACATTATGTTAATCACTGAAATGCCTGCTCATCCTGTGGAACTAAAAGGTATACAACTATTTGGGTCAACACTCAGAATGTTGCTTTAAGGCAATGCAATTAGACTTCATGCAGAAATTTGGAGGGGCGCTAAGGCAGCATCTCCAAGACACATGAACATTTAGATCTTGTGACACTGCTAGATAAGGAGATCTCAAGAGCAATAAGAACTGAGAGAAGATGTAGGGGGTGGAGAGCAAAGGAGCCATAAATGTGCGTACAAGTAACATTTTAAAACTCTGTAAATGTGAACACGCTTCATGCCTGTTTAAAAGTATTTTGGTTTTCATCCAAAAAATAATCCTCATAGGTAGGAGGCATTTTTATAATATCACTACGATTTCTAATGTTTGATATTTTGTATTTACATTTATATTTTGTCTTATACCCTAAAGTCTCAGGGCAGGTTACAATTAAAATACTGGGGGTGGGGAGGGAGAGAGTTAAAAGCGGGTATTGATGCTGCTTTACAGCTTAAGTACAAATGAGGGTTTTTTTCCTCAAAAGTTTTAATCATTACACATTTTGTGAACGGGCAGGAAGAGAAAGTCAAATAAAATACAGTTCTTTTAAAAAAGCAATAGCACATCTAGTGGTTCATTCTCTGAACTTCCTTCCCAGTTTTGTTTCTCACATACTAGTAATGTTGCTCTTTTCCTGTTTACAGTTAGTAATTACTCATGATCTGCAGAGGGAGTGTAACAGCAGTGGGCAGCAGAGCCCCCCCCTTCATTACTGTGTGGAAGGAAGGGAGGCTGATCCTGACTAAGTGGCAGTGCATAAGAGTTGGCTTTTCTACCCCACTTTTCTCACCCATTGAAGGCGACACAAAGTGGCTGACAAAGCTTTCTATTCTTCTTCCCACAACAAAGCACCCTGTGAGGTGAATAAGGCTGTGAGAGCTCAGAATAGAGCTGTGACTAACCCAAGGTCACCCAGCTGGGTTCATGGAGGAGGGTGGAATCAAATCCGATATTCCCAGGTAAGAGTCCAGCTCCCTAACCACTAGACTAAACTGCCTCCCTAACCACAAATGACGTTAGAGTAAACCTTAAAAACTTCCCCCATGTTTTAACTACCCTTTACAGAACTACCCTTCTTGGCAAAGTAGCCTGGGGATCACAGCCTGCTTATAATTGCAAAGGAAAAGTTTTCATGAGCTGATTAAAAGGATCCAGACCCAGCAGCATGTGGTGCAATAACAGTTCATAATAAAGTTATTAACATCCACTTGTCCTTGCACATAATTAACACATTTAATTATTCTCCAGGCACGCCAAAGCTGCAAGCACATTTTCTTTCATTCCAATTGCTCCTATGTCTAAAAAGGCATCAGTTAACACCTCTATACACACCTAATGTATTGTGCTATTGCAGAATAATTAGCTTTCTTAAAGATAGGCATAATTCAGGTCAAGTCCCTTGCGTTTCTGATACTTGTGTAGAAAGAGGAGCTTCAGTATGCATTTCCTGTATTACAAGCCATGAATGCCAAAATGGGGTGTTTTTCCACTGTCACTAGAAGTACCCATTAAGTACCCATTAATGGGTACTTAATGGGTACTTCTAGTGACAGTGGAAAAGCACCCATGCTTTCTTTTGCAAATCTATGAAAGATATAGGGATTATGGTCAGTTTACCATGCTAAAGAATAAACCTGAAAAAAGAAAAGCTTCCCAGAAGAACAATGCTGTGAAGTTTCCCCAAACTTCCCTGCCACCCTGCAGGGCTGCCTACTGTCCTCACGCCCCAGTGTTATTTTTGCTAGCAACAGACCCAGTAGCTGGATCTATAACAAACAGTATTATAAGAGGGATGCAGTATAAATCCCCATATCCTTGCAGGGGAAATGAAGAACCAGAGGAAATGACAACATACATCCGTTTCATGTGCTGCCTCTTAGCTCTTTGCCACCCTTTAACTAGAATCACTGGTATGATTGCACCCTCATTCTCTTCCCCTCTCTCCATCCATAGCTGGCACAATACACGTACACTCTATACCCACATACAAAAAAGGGAATACCAAAATAAAGAAAAATAATCCCACAGGAATGACATCCACTGAGGCCAAAGGCTCAGGTTCCTGATGGAGATTATTACAGGTAAGTTCAGAAAGTGTCATTGGTTTCACTATGACACTTCTGGGTGAGGAATTTCTTTAGTAACCAGGAAAAAAAAGCACATTCACTGCAATGGATGTCAAATGAGATTACTGCAGTTCTGAGAAGCATCCAGCTAAGAGTAGAGCACCTTTTACCCAGCAGCACTTCTTCTGCTAAGCTTGCCACTTCCTAAGGAAACCATGACCTGATTACAGCAGCAATAGTTTCACAGTGGCAAGAATGAACTCATGAAATGCCTTTACCTCCTGTCCAGATTCCCTTCATCTGATGCACCTAGAAAGGCCAGCTTACTCTGTGTTTCTCTACGCAGGATTGAGAGCCCGCAGAATGTCCTATTTATTGGGCTTTTTGATCACATATTAAACATATATATATAAAACCAAAGATAAAAGTAAATATGACTATCTTTAATCTCTCCTAGAAGCTTTAAGTGACTAGCAAGTCTTGGTTCCTATTCTCTTCTCATGTCCGATAACCAAGCAAAATGTAATCTACACGCACATGATAGGAGAAAACACTTTAAATAATAGTTAAAATTAACCAGAAGTCTTTCTTCTACAACTCTTAAAGTTACAAGAGTATTCTCTTGTTTTTCAGATAGTCCATTCCTTCCTGACAGGTACAATATAATACAAACTTCAGCTGATGTGACCTGGTAGGTGTCCTCTAGTGGTCATTCTGGGAATCAACCCTGTCTCCTATTAGAAGCCTTGTAAACTGGATTTTTTTGCTGTCTTCAGGAGTTTTTAAAACAGCAATCAACCTCTAATGGTTTGCAAAGCTTATCTAATATGTATTATCTCACAAACCAATTTTGGCACCACTGTTGGGTAAAATCTTTTCAAAGACAAAAACATGCATGTACACCTCCTAAACTATAATTGCTAGAACAATCAAATCTGTATTTCCTCCAACCTTCCACATTTCTGTTCCCCCTACATTCTCACCTGAGCCCTGATTGTTCAAAGACTTGGCTTGTCCATTTCTACCCATCAGCCCTGCCTCCTGAAAGGGCAAATGAAGTGAGTTAAAGTGATTGTGCAGTCTATACACTTTTTTGGTGTTTTAATATGTTTTCATTAATGTCTTATTACTTGTTTATATATATGGGTAGCTTTCATTTATATATTATTGTATTGTTTAATTCTGTATACTGCCTGGAGTGCCTGTTTGGGAAAAAGGCAGGGTATAAATTGGATGATGGATGGATGGATGGATGGATATAGGTAGATATAGGTAGATATAGGTAGGTAGGTAGGTAGATAGATAGATAGATAGATAATCTGGGTAGGATAGAAGGGCTGAATTTGGTGCAACTCTTCCTTAGCCCTTGACTTGTCCAGTGCTGATTGTCCAGACCTGTATATCCCAATCTTCAGATGCAAGGCTGAGGGTGCTTGGAGAACTGTCATAGATATGACTCTGTGGAAAGACCCACACAGCTGTATAACATGTGAGGTGTGAGACCTATGGCAGCCATGCTTGATCTAAACTCCTGGATGCTCCAGAGTGGCACCTGACCTAGCCAGCTTCTGGTTTGCCCCAACCACCCCAGGAATAAACTTACCTGCACAGTTGGTTCTCTGACTGTTGCTCAGATGCCTACACTATCTCCATGTAAAGGAGAGGAGGAGGAGGAGGAAAGAAACAGTTTACTGGCACATTTTCTGGTGGAAGGGCCATTTCAGTGGTGGACCAAAACTGCCAGCTTTCTGGACCTTTTCTGGACTGGCACAAAAGCCATCTGTCCTCAAAGCCTTTGTTCCACAACTGCAGGCCTTTCAAGCAGCAAGATGTGCAGTATGTACCACTGCAACCTATCAGTCCACTTCCAGAGACTTAATGTGCATCTCAAAAGCTTCTTTGAAACCATTTTTGCTGCTTCCAAAATTGCCAGACACTTTAAGAAAGCGCTGTAGTTTCCATCTAAAAATGGCATTGAGCATTTTAATGTTTTATTTGCAAACCTATCTCATTTGTGTCGGATTCTGATGGCTTAATAAATTGAAAGGCATAAATTAATCTTTTCCCCATTGAAATATGGATCGAAGGGAAATCAGAATAAATCTTCTGCTAGTGAATAATGCATACTTATGAGTGTTTCTCTCTTTGATTTTTTTTCCTGGACTGAAGACAGTGGGTATATCTTTTATTCTGAACTAATGTGGTTACGTTGAGCAGCAAAACGTCAAGAGGTTCTGCTCTTTCTCAGGAGTAAAAGGAGGCTTCCTGGAAGCTTTCTGGGCTGATCATATAGAACTGTACACAACGTAACGATCGTTGCATATACTCTTTTTAGCTGCTCTGAAATCCCAAATGATTGGATGGAAAGTCACTGCCGGCGCTGGAGAAAAAACCAGGGGGCGATGTGCTGTAGGAGGAGAAGACAGCTTAGGGAAGTTTGGTCATTTAAAGGGACATTGCCAAAATCTCCATTGTGATGCTTTAAGAGAATAATAAACCGGGTGCACCCGCGACCTCCCAGCCTATGCGGAAGCTGTCCGTGGTGCTGAGCTGTGCATCCAGAGCAACGTTCGTGTGTCATCTTGCAAAGAGTTGTTCACGGTCTGGCTTAGCGGAAGGAAAGAGCTTTCGATCTTGGGCGATTGATGCTGAAAACCCTGTTCAGGCACTGCAGCTTTACGGATCTGTCAAAGCAGATTGCTTCTGGCTTGCTCAGCACTTTGAAATCCCAGGAAACTGAACCTAGATCGTCAACCTCCCAATCCCATCTCCTAACAGGGTTACCGCTGGGTAGATGCGTTTCGTTGTTGCTCATTTCTCTCCAGAAGAGGAGGAAAATGTAGCAGGTTTCCTGAGCAAAGAAAGCATCTGCGTTTGCTTGGTGCATTGAGATCTGACCCAGAGCCGTTTCTTTTGGCACTGACGCAAGAAAGTCCAGGAGAAAGAATGGAGACCCACTGGGGATATCAGAGTGGGGGATATCAGAGTGGGGCCGGTTGCCCCTATACCTACCCAGGAATGGGTACCAATGGAATTGGCAGCCAAAGCTATGATGAAGACCTTCTGCACAAGGTACAGGCATGCTGTGTATATGGGGGAAAGTGACAGTGGAGTGTGGAAAGGGCAAACACAAGGGTGATCAGAAATTAAATTTCAAGCACTGCATGAAGCAACCTAAATAAAGAGACAGAATCCTTCTAAAGAGTAAGCTTTGTGCTTTTCTCCTGCTTGTGGCCTTCCAGAGGCATCTGATTGGTCCCTATAAGAAGAAGGGGCTTATTTTCATCCTGCAAAGTTATTTCTCAGCTGCTGGGGAAAAGAGCTGAATATGTCTTTAAGTTAAAAAAGACAGGAGGCAAACTAAACCCAATTGATCACTAAAGCAGCTGGTAATAGAATTAGCCATTTCAGCTGATGGGGAGAGATGAGTTTTGGATGCAATGGGACGGTATTTGCTATCAGTGGCTTATTTATAGAATCTAGCAAAGAACAGTACAGTGAAAAACAAACAAACAAACCAAGATTCTAACATGCCAGCAGATTATGGGGATGGATCTGTTTTTGTGTTCTGTGTTGCTAACACAACACAGCTGTTGAACAACTGCTAGGGCCTAATTAATTTGCAAATACTAATGAGGATAATTCAAAAGGGAAACACAGGCAGACAAAGGATTTAATGAGACATAGTGTATGTTTGCAAAAACAGTCTCTAACGGGTCTTTGGAAAATTGCCATGTGAGCTCTGTTTTTGTACAGTGCAGAATCTTTTTTTAAAAAAAAGGGAAAGCCTTCTCTTAAAGAGCCAGGGTCACTTTTATTCAGGTCAATAAAATTTCTCTGTGTAGTCTCTTCATTTTATGCCACAGATGCATCCTCAAGGCACTTGTCAGCCAATCACTGTACTGATTCTTTTGAATTCATTATTCCAGCGGAACTCGTTTGACAGTAGTAAATTTCAGCAAGAAACTGGCAGCTGCCACCAAACTATGACCCCCATAGGAAGGGCTGCTTTGGTTCTGTATGTGGAACCAGTACTGTGGGTAAGGATAGTAGCAATTAGAAAAGAGTGTGTAAGGTTGATATTCTTGGCAATTTAAGTTTCTTGGGTTACTAATGAGACTTTGTTCAGAAGATGTTCAGTTATGATCCCATGGACACTAGCACTAGTCCCTTTTGTCCTCTCCTGTCTCCCAAACTTTGCACAAGCTGATGTTCATTCCTTCCATGGCACTATCTATCCATCCTCTGCCATTCTCTTCTCCTTTTTTCTTCAGTCTTTCCCAGCAGCAGGGTCTTTTCCAAAGAGTCCTCCTGCCAGTCTGGTCTAGTGGTTCAGGAGCCAGACTCTTATTTGAGAATACTGGGTTTGATTCCGCCC
>MTQE01002208.1:38865467-38878029 GCA_014337955.1 Aspidoscelis marmoratus
TAGAAAAGCCAACTCTTCTTCTTTTTCTTCTTCTTCATTAGATGGTCAAGGCATTTGAGCTTCAGCTTCAGTATTTCCTTCAGTATTCACTCATTTGATCTCCTTGCTGTCCATGGGACTCCCAAAGACTTCTCCAGCACTATAATTTACAAGCACTGATTCTTTCATGCTCAGCTTTTATCACAGTCCCACTCTTGCAGCCGTACATTACTAAAAGGAAAATCATAATTTTGACTATATTGCTTTGAGGGCAAGATGATGATAAAGTGTAAAAAGTCCTTACATTGGAGAAGTTCTGGCCCTCTCAGTATTGCCAGGCTCCAACCATTGTAACTCAATGGCCAAAAAAAAGACAGATTTGCTCTTAGTAGTAATAAGAAAACTAGGTGTACTTAAAAATAGTTCAGAATTCCTTATATGCACAAAGCTTTCCACCAAAAGCTTGGTGTTTATGGGGCAAAGCAGAGGAGGGGGAAACTCAAAGTGCACAATTGATATAGAACTGCTAAGCTGTCTCCCAAAAATTATGTCTAGATCTGTTTATTTAATAGGATTTTTATCCCATTATGGTCACATTTATTTCTGTGTTTAACAACTAAGTCTTCAAATATCAGTGCTGGGACAGTTCCACAATGTGTGAAAATACTATTCATATGTGTGTACCTGCAATATAATCTGCTCTCTCTCCCTCCCTTTTGTCTTTCTGCTTAATGCCTTGAAATATAGACATTACTTTACTGTCTGAAATGATTACCTACCTTTTCCTTCCCTTTGCCTGGCTGGTTTTTTTTTTTTTTTGGTAGATAGAGACATTAGTTTAGCTTACTCTTTTTAGTCAAAGCTAACAAGTAGTGACAAGGTTTACAGACCATCACCATCTTCTCCTTTTGGAGAACCTTTCAAGGTGATTATTTGCCACGAGAAAAGAATAATTGGAATGAACGCCCTGTGCAAATGCCTCTGTTTTCTTGGATTTTTCTGAAAATGGTTGTGTTTAGAATTAAATTGCTTCCTTTTGGGTGTCTCTAGTCTCCCTACTTTGGTTACATCATCTTACACACCATATTCTAAACAGGTTATTTACCTTACCAGATGAATCACAAAATAATCAAACTCATAAGGTTTTTGCTTCTGCTTTCTGGAAATTTGGTTCTGTTTCTGAGGTAGTGTCTCCATTTATGGTTGAGGACCTGACAAAACATCTTCACTGCTGTGTCTCCACATGCGGTGGCAATCGGCACTTCACAGCAAGTGGGCCACTCCATCTGAGGTGTGTCAGGGCACAACTTCCTGTTCTCGGGGCACAACTTCCTGTTCTCACTCACACCCAGATGTTTCAGAATGTTCCTTGAAGTGAGACCTCTGCACTTTAGATAGTGGAGACCCAAGTTGAGTGGTCATCTTACAGTAAGCTCCGAGATGGTGTATTTGCATGTGAGGGAGCTGTTTCAGAGCCAGCAACAGCAGGACTAAGTGCTTCACACATGCATTTACCCTGCACTACAGCTGAAGCTGGTAAGGCTCTGTTGCAACCCAAAAAATCAAAATCAGATAGATCAACTCAACAGAGAGAACACAAAAGATCTATCAAGGAGAAAAAAACCAAGGTCCTTCTAATATGAGAAAACTAAAGAAAGTGCCCTGATGCCAAAAAAGGGGGGAAAAGATATACACCCTTATATACAAATAATAGTAAATTTACTGGTGAAAATATAATATCTTAAAAAAGTTAATAACAGTATACAAAAGACAAAAAGAATGGTGTATAAAAAACAAATAATGGGGATCTAAAGCCAGACGCGTTTCGACAGGTCGTCTTCTTCAGTGGCTTTTAACGATCATCCCAAATGGTGATGACTTCTTTCATCTCTATATGGTTATACAAAGTAAAATTAGACAAAGTAAAATTAGACAGCGTGCTCTACAAAACCAAACTCTCAAGAAGTCAAACAATTCACATATACATATACCATTTTACTGATTTTACTTTGTATAACCATATAGAGACGAAAGAAGTCATCACCATTTGGGATGATCGTTAAAAGCCACTGAAGAAGACGACTTGTCGAAACGCGTCTGGCTTTAGATCCCCATTATTTGTTTTTTATACACCATTCTTTTTGTCTTTTGTATACTGTTATTAACTTTTTTAAGATATTATATTTTCACCAGTAAATTTACTATTATTTGTATATAAGGGTGTATATCTTTTCCCCCCTTTTTTGGCACCAGGGCACTTTCTTTAGTTTAAGGCTCTGTTGCAACCATTCACATGACTCCAAGGTTTGGTAGATATGCCTGATGGCTATGTGCTGCACCCAAGTCCAGTGCAAATGCAAGCGCAAGTGCGCACTGTGTCATGGTTGCTCCAGTGATGGTGCCAGTGCGCATGTGCCGGCATCAGCACCAGGGCTGCAAAATGACTGTCTCGAGGCACCCATTCACACGTCCAGTAAGTGTTCGGTAACATTGGGGAGGGTTTGTGTGGACTAATGTGGATGGTTAGTCCATACACAGGGAAATTCACATTGGGGATAGGAAGCAAAGTATGAATTTCCCCCTGGGCTACCATTAATCAGGATTAGCACGCTCCTAGCACAGTTTTGATCTAGATCTAATCTTGTCCTGTGCAGATGATGTGTTCTTAGCAGCTCCTTGATGCAGATTAACAAGAAAGTGCAGAAAGGGCATTTGTTTTTGTGTAGTCTGTCAAGAAATAACTATGTTATAGTTTTCTTGGCTAAGATACATATTATGCTGGGAAACAGATGGTCAGACATCTCTAAATATGGGCTTAAAAATAGTGGTCAGGTTCACACCTGATTGTTTTTTAAAAAGCATTTAATCTTACTTTACAAAGCCTTTCGGACAGGTCAATATGGTCAAGTATGAACAGGTTGGAATTGGTCCAACCAGTTCAATCAGTCCCCCTTGTTCAGTTTGTGTTCAAACTGGCCCCTTGAATTGGGGTGGTTTGGGTTAGAGTTTGGGGAGAATCACCTGGTTCAGCACATCTCTAGATCTCTCTCTCTTTAACTGGGGCCCCCTAGGGCAAGATAATATTTGCAGTAAGGCTACATGAAGTAAGGATAATATTTTCAGTAAGGCTACTCTTTTGTCTTTTTGCTAATGTCCTAATCTGTTTTCCTGAGCTCATTTGCTCTGCAATGGAGTTACAGGTATCAGTATCAGGAAAACAGCACAGGGAAAAATTAGCAGGAACTGCGTCCCAACTTGGTTCTTTTCTTTGCTGCTCCTGATATTTTAAAAAGTGAAAACTCACGTCACACATATCCTGGTCTATGTGGCCTAACCTTTGCTTTGACAGTAAGCCAGCAAGTACAGTATCTGGATTGTACCATTTCCAACTAAAGATGGGGGGGGGAGGGGAGAGAGAGAGATAAGAAACAAAAGCTATCTGAATACTCAAATACTGCTTTATAAGATGGAGGGGAGTAGACATGAGAAATGGATGGAACTTTTTTTCCTGCTTGCTCCTATTTTTTCAATCTTTTTTCAGAAAACAATCCAGGAGAAATGGAGGAGAAAACTTCTGTATGCTAATTATAATGGGAAAGAGATTATCCATGGAATCATTTTCCATGTAGAGGAATTATATACCATTGGTGGAAAGGAATGTTTATTATATGATTTCCAAGTTAATAATTGCAATGGTACAGTCTGTTGTCTTTGTAAGATCCAAAATGATTGTTTCCAACGCTTCCTCAGATTCTTGACTCCAGAGACAATTCGAGGACATTCAGAATGTCAGTTAAAATCACTGTCAGTGAAAGTCAGTGTCATGTAACTGATCACTATTTTCTATATATCCAAACCTGCAGGTTTCTTTACTTTCCTATACGCCTTGTGTAAATGTCAACAGCAGCTTCAAAATATGGCTGCTGCTGCTGAATGGAAATCAAAGGAATCTATTCCAATAACTGATACTTAAAGAGAAAAACGTCAAAAGGTTCATAAGTGACTTGATAGCTTTTCAAGGCTAAAGAACACTAAGCCCCCAATGTTCCTTGATTTTTATTTTTTTTAGGATGGGAAGGAAAATACATTTCCCTGTTAGCTTTTCCCCTTCTAGGGCAGGCAAATGAAGATGAGGTTCAGCTCACATAGGCAGGAGGAAAGAGGCATCCGGGGAAAAGGTCTTACCCTCACTCTGAAAACGGATTGAAGCTGGATTAAAACTTAGGTATGGCCACAGCCTTGGAGATGCGAGGGGACTAGTATCTTGATGGAGGGCCCTGCACAGTATAGCTACATCTATATCCTTGCTCTGCTGTAGGGAAAGGTGCTCTTCCCTGTCACTGCTTGGCTTTTCCCTGCCTGAATTGATACCCAACAGTACCCAACTACTCTCGATGTGGCAAGTAAAATATGAAGGGATTTTTGTTTTGGTTCTGGCATGTCAGTATAGAAACCTAAGGGAATTTTCTTAAAAGAGCTGTCGGGTATCAGTAACCTGCAACAAATGTCAAGATTTGTTGCCTCAGCTTCAGACAACTCCAGCCAGCTTGGCCAGGGCTGAGGAGTGATATCTGTGCTTTCCCCGTTCCTGTTAGAACATTGGGAATACATTGCTACAGAGAAGGTTGAAGTGAGACCCTTTTCCACCTGTGGCTCATGCTTTTCAAACCAACATTTGTCACTCAGGTGACAGCTTGGTTCTAAACACCTGAAGGAGCATCTCCACCTTTACAGAACTGCAAGATCAACAAGGGAAGCCCTCTGGAAGTTACTCTTTCACTTGGGCCGTGGTCACACCTAAGGCTTAATCCAGCTTCAGTCCACCTTCAGGATGAGAGGACACAACAGCAAAGTGGCCAGTAATTTTCTTTCCATGTTATCTGAGTTACTTAATGCTGAAAGGAAACAGCTTGTCACTTTGCTGATGTATTCTCTCACTCTGAAAGTGGACTGAAGCTGGATTAAAGCTTAGGTGTGACCACATCCTTGGAGATGCGAGGGGGTGGTATCTTGATGGAGAGCCTTGTCTGTAGTGGCCCTCGATTTGTGGAATGTTTTCCTTCAGCACCAACTTCTTCAACCAGGCATGTGGCTGCCAGCCTCCTCTCTGCCACATTTGAGTGGCCATCAAAGGCATCAAAATCTCAGGGCATGAGAAGTGACTTTCAGTTTACTATCCTGTGCACTGATATGGTCCCTTGCCTTAGCAAAAGGGGCTGCTGCACTTGCACACAGAGGGAAAAAAGGATGCCTTCTCTGTGTAGGCATGGAGCCTTGAACGTATGCCAGTGAAAGTGTCTGCTGTTAGGCATGTTTGCTGTCTTCTGTGGAGGTGTGGCCTGGTCAGAGTATCATCCAGAGCAATGCCAAGCCTGATTGAAGAAATAGACCCATGCCAAACTAATATGCTCTCCCTGTTCAATAAGACCTGAAAATACCTACCTTTGGGGGATAAACACTTAATCCGCTGCAAACTCCTCCATTCTCAATGATCATACAACATGTAGCCATGTTCAATATCTTGAAGGCTTCACCTACACATGGAGAAAAGAGAGTCAACTGCTGTGACCAGAGGATGTCTTCCACCACATGCAGTTGCTCACATTGTGTCTTCAAGAAGGAAGGAAGGAGTTTGTTACAGGCACACACCAGAACTGAAGGAAGGAATCAAGGGTGGTGTTGTGACCTGGAGCAGATTAGGTTGCTCCATCATGCTGTCTGTTGTGAGGATTTGGATGATATTGAATATGAGAACAAGAGAGGTCACTGATAGCCCTATAGAAGAGGAAGCCTGGAAAGCAGTCAGGTGCCAGAGAATGAAATCTGAAAACTTTTGCATGTGGAGTTTGTGAACTGTCACTGAACTATAAGCTCCTCAAAGTAAAGATACTGGTGACTTCTTCTTTACCTATTTCCTAAGGTCCCTCACCATATGAAAACAAGCATCCATTCCGCACTTGGCCTTATTCCAAAATATATCTCAGGATAGGGGTTTGTTGTCCATATGCTAATGCAGACCATGGTAGGCCTCATCTGGGGTCTGCCGTAGTCTGCCTTAGCATGCGGATAGCAGCCCCCTGTTCTGAGATACGTTCCAGAATAAGGCCAAGTGCAGAAAGGCCTGGGGTCAAGACTCTTGTGCCTTCAAGGTTTGTATGAAATAGGAAATTTAAGCAACACTTGCTTTATATTTTTTCTTCCTTAACTATCAAAGGCACAGAACTCCTGTCCTTTTTGATAACCCTACACTTTCCTAATATTTTAAGACATAAATACCTTTAAAATCTTGCCCTTGCTTGCATAAAAATCTTCTGGTAAATTTAGTCAGTCCTTACTTCTACATTTTCCTTTTTTACATTTTAAGCTGCTGCATCTAGACGGGCTGTAAAACCTAGGATTATCCTGGGGTTATGTTGGCCTCACCACATGTACCTGTAGCAATCCCGGCATAGCCCCAGGATATTGGAGGGATATTCCATAATAACATTATTGTGGGGAAATAACTGCCAACATGAGTTTCTTTTTTTAAAAAAAGTTAAAGGGCTTACCTGGTCTGTACACTTGCTCCTGGGATCTGCCATTTTGGAAATGGCCTCTCTGCATGGGCAGGCCCAAAAAAGTATTAAATTGTTGGCTATCACACACACTTCCAGGTATTAAATACTTGGATGTATACTACACAACATTGCAAGAACAAGTGTGCCTGCCCAACCATTTGTACTACTAGAAATCATTCTGGGAGTGTTTTTTTATGGAGTATAGTTAAATCTCATTTTATATATATAGGTCCCATTGGGAGGCACCATTATTCTTTTTCTAAATTGACCTAATAACATGCTATGCATTAGAAATTATTTTATTATATTACAGCCCAGGGTTTTTGCAGCTATTTGTAGAATTTCCATATTGCCCTTCACTCTAGTTCCAGGGTGATACACCAACCAAAACTATAAAAATCAGTAAAATGATAAAGAAAAATAGGACAATAAATCATTAAACTAAAATTAAGTAAAAGAAAGCACAACCAAAGTCTTGAGAATATCTTCCTCTCTCCATCCTCTCGTCTTCCTTTATCAGGAAATTGTTTCATACCACTATAAACCTGGACTGCAGAGGCCACTACTATAAATAAAATTATAAATTATGTAAAGAAGTTCAGTCAGAGGTTTTGTTGGTACAGCTCAGTACTGTCTGTTCATGCAAAATGTGTTCTTGTGCTGCACACAATGTATGCAAATATTATAGCTCCCTATTCTTGCTTTGAGATTAGGAAAACAAACACACACACACAGAGGGAACTGAGTGCCTTTGATAATGAAACTACAAGGAAACATTTATATTCGTCTTGCAGAGCTGCAGGGAGATTTTGACAATGCTGCAATCCTGCGTGTGCAATGACCTGGATTTTTCTGTTTTAGGTAACAGGAAGGATGTCATAGTTGGTGTCATTAGTAGAAAGGATCTGATCTGGCACCAGGAGCGTGTAGAAGGCTAGAAGTGGCTGTTATAGGTGCCCAGCATCCCTGAACAATGAACAATTCTAGGGGGCAACAATTACCTTCATTTGCTCTCCTTTGAGATTACTTTTTTTTTTAAAGCATCCTGTTTGAGCCCAGGGAGAAATCAGGATTACCATATGAAGACAAGGACGGGGCTCCTGTTCCTATGATAGTTGCACAGAAAAGGGAATTTTAGCAGGTGTTCCTTGTAACACAGGCAACACTTACTGAGAAGGAGTCCTATAGGGATGAGCACTATTTTTTTTTGTATTTGATTTGTATTGAATCAAATGCAAGAAAATTCATATTCATTCAAACAGGTCCTCTTTGAATGTGGTAGCATTTGAATTAGATATGAATGTTGAATACAAATGACATATGAATGTTGAATACGAGTCGCATACAAATCACATGTGAATTGCCTATGAATCTGCTACTTATCTACTCTGAATGCATCAAATCCACTCTCAATCCACTTTGAATCTATTCTGGATCCATAGCGGATGTGATTGGGCATCCACTCTCCCACCTCTCCAGGTTCACAAATGTAATGAATATTCGTATGAATGTTACGAAGCATTCAGTTCAAATTCAAATGTCAGTCTTTGAACGGGCCAACGTGTGATTCAAATTTGAATGTCTGAATTTGGCTGAACACATACAAACTCTGAATGTTGTGAATATTCATGCACATCCATAGAGCTCCATCCTCATTTTCATATGGTACCTCAACAGAAACATGCAGTAGGCAGAGAGCAGGATTTGTTTGTTGCAGATGAAGCCGGCCATTTGCTGTTGACTTTTGGAGCCTTCAAGTGCAGCAAATCAAGCTCTGAGCTACTGCAGTGGCAGGGATTTTCCTGTCAATTCAAAGGCCAATCTGCTGTGCTTGAAGCCCTCAGAGATGATAGACAAAAGGATCCTCTCATGCTGATTTCTGCACCCTGAACATCAGAGCTGGCCTATCCTGCTCTATCTGGAGAACTTCTGGATGGCTCATTGACTGCTCTACTGCTCTGACACTTCTCATTATTACTATTGGTTTGTCTTCCTGGTATTTTATTGGCTGGTGTCTCCTGGACTTTGATTTTTGATCTAGTCCTAAACAGTATGAGTCCTGTCTTGAGGATACTACCCTTGAGAAGGCTTCTGATGGGCCTCCCAAGCTCCCAAACTTCTGCAACCCATTTCTGCCATGCCTTGTTCTGGTTCCCAGTTTGCTGCCTTGCCACATGAGCTAGAATTCCCACTTAAGTACCCTTGCTTTCTTAAAAAAGAAAAACGGGAGCGCGAGTCCTTTAAACAAGTGTTTTTTAAATGCATTTTTTCCAATTTACTCCTCTGAAAGTGTGGGAAGCCAATTTTCAATGCAGACAAACAATTTTCAAATGTTTTCAACATGCAATAAAGTCCCAGTGAGAACAGAGCCCTGGAGAGGGATCCCTATTAAAAAGGGTCACCAACTGAAAGGAATGAAGCATAGTACTTTGTAAGATCCCAAGCCAGAAAAGGCCACTGACTTCCTGCCTTTCTTTTCCTTTCTCTCTCTCTCTCTCTTTGCATTGGGCCTTACTCTGGATTATATCACAGAACAGGGACCTGCCATCCATATGCTAGTATAGACTACATTAGTCACCGTCCAGCAACAGGCATAGTCTGCATTAGCATATAGATGGCAGATCCTTGTTCTGGAATATACTCTAGAATAAGACCCAATGCAGAAAGGACCTAAGTTTTTAGGTCATCTGGAATTAAATTATGAGGACAAATATGCATGTACCACCACAGTTTATATGTATATTGAGATCTAGATCAAGAGGAGAGGGGGTGTTTCAGCTATTCTTCCTTCCAACTTGTGCACATAGGAACATAAGAAATGCCCTACTGAACTGGACTTGCTACCAGGTCTCAAAGTAAGAGCCAACTGCTTATGGAAGCCAGCAAGCAGGGAATAAATTTACACCTTGCCCTACTCATAATTTCCCTGCAGCTGGCCTTCAGAAGCATACGGTGTCCTGAAGCATACTGTGCCCTATGCATGCCTCCTTTAAGTCGCATAGGCATCAGAGATAGTAACCCACAGTTGCCTACACTTTCCATTTAAGTTGACTGCAGTAGCAAAATGGTGGTACATAATTGCTGTATGGGTGAAGGAAGTCTCCTTGAGACAGGCAGTGTTGGATGGTGTAAGCACATTCATGTCCTGGACTTAGTCCTACTTAGTCAAGAAAAGAAAAGCCTGACTGATCTTAGGATGTAGTTGAAGTGTCATTGTTATGATGAAGTATTTATAAATAAACAGTTTTTAAAATTGATCTTGAATTTGCCCTAGCTTGGGCATCCAAATATTGGTACCAGTATTGATGATCCCTTCCCTCTAAACTGCTGCACCTAGTCTTGCTTTGGTAACCTGAGATCCGTGGATTAAAGCTGGTCAGGAAAATAACTGCTTTCCAACTTACGGAGCCTGAATTCTAGATCGGGTGATTTCGCACTTCCCTTCCTGTCTGCTGAATGGGAAAGGAGCACGATTAACCATTGTTGACTAGTGATGGCACTTGGAGAGCTAGTCAACTTTGGCCATTCCCCAACCCTATGATCGAATACTTACCTGATTCAATTGTGGGGCCGGTCTTCCTCTGGGTGCCGCCATTTTGGCTGCGGTGCCCTCCATGACTGCATGTGTATCAGCACTGTTGCCATGACAATGCTGATGCTCTGCACTCGCACAGTCACGTCTATGGTCATCCAAGGTGCCAGTATGCTTATATGGAAGTTTGGATGACCCTGAAGCACCAGGTGCAGATGGTCACGCCACTGGATGCTCCAGGTAAGTTTCTGGTAAACATTGGTTAAGGTGTTGAGCATGACTTTGTGCTCCACACCTAATCAACAACTAGTGAACTTCTGGGGAGGCAGGGCACACTTGGAGGCTATAACAGCCTCTTCAAATTGCACATGCTCTTCTCCAGAAGTTCACTGATTGTTCATTAGGAGTCCAAAATGTGAAAAGGCCTCGGGTTTGGCACTGGGAAAACTGGCTTTGTAGCAAAATCCTGACTTTTAAAAAGTTGCTAAAGCTTAGCTGCTGACAGAAGGTATTTTGTTACATGCTGAAATAAATTCATTTCCAAGCTTACCAAACTGGGAGAACATATGTCCAAAATTGTTCTGGAACTGTTCAACCATATGATTCTTCTGAATGTGTAGATAAATATCTAAACACTTTCCGTGGGGGAGCAGCTCTAGCTTAATGTTCCCCATTATAGAATGTTTATAATGGTGCTTCCTTGCAGGCCCATCAAATAGATTAATAACTAATGTTGGCTAAGTGTTTTTAAGAAGGAGGAGGTACAATTATGGCATGTGTTAGGGTTACTATAGATTCCCAAAGAAGAAGCAAATTATTGAATGCACTGAGAAGTGTTTACAGTATTGTGTTGGAACAGGTTAGGAAAATTAATAATGCATAATTGCTCAGTGCAAGAAGCACCAACGATGTCTGCGTAAGTTTTCTCATTCAGAAGGGACCCATTCAGTGCAAGCCTTTAGGTAACCAATATGGGAAGAATATGGGTTACTACACTCTCCTTGTCTTATCAAGAGAAGATGAATCCAACAGCACTTAGTACTCTGAATGGCCTCTTAGCGAGAAGGAGCTGTTTTTCAAAACGCACTAGACATTTTAAAAGTAGGCAACAATTTCACAGGAGGAAGCTAACCTTCCTCTGTTGACCCAATAGATGTTGGCGTATATAGTCACCCCAAAGCAATGGAGAGTCATGATATCAATGAGAAAGGAAACATAAAAACACAAAAGGAGCTCCACTAGATTGGGCCACAGCCCATCTGGCCCAGCATCCTGCATCACAGAGGTACCCACCAAGTGCTTATGGGCATCCAAGCCCTTTCAAAGGTTTGTTTGGGGGTAGTTGCTTCTTTCTCCAAATCTTGACTAGGTGAGATTTGTGAATGCCACACCAATGTGGATAAAGGAAGTGCTATGGCTTTTCTACTCCACTTTTCTCACCCATTTAGGGGACTCAAAGCAGCTGATAAACCTTCTGTTCTTTTCCCCACAACAGACATTCTGTGAGGAAGGTGTGGCCATGAGAGCTTAGAAGAGAGCTGTGACTAGCCCACGATCACCCAACTGGCTTCATGGAGGAGTGTGGTATCAAACTTCGTGACAATGAGATATGAGTACAGCACTCTAACTGGCTCACTATTACACACTAGTGGTTACTTTGATTACTATAGCTAACTGGGCTTTGATACATTGAGAAAGCAAGGTCAGTTTGCTACAGTTCTCTAACACCAATGGCTAATGGTGATTTGCCATTTAGCACTGGGCACTAGTTTACCTTCTAGGACTTCAAGAAAGCAAAAAAAAAAAACTACATAAACACTAACAAGTCTTATCTGTGTGATGATGCCTGCTCAAATGACATGTGAGTTGCCACCGTAGAAAAACCTGTCAGAGTAACTTAATATGATATGCAGGTGGAAATTGTTTCTTCAAATCCATAAGGTCTGTCACTGAATTGGAGAATGATCTTTTGATTCAGTAGGCCAGACCTGCCTGCTAAGAACAGCAGTTACAGCCCCTTTCTGCGCTGGGCCTTATTCAGATCACAGTTGGATATATCTTCTGTTATTTAAGGGCAACTGCAATTGTATAGCAGCTTCTCAATTTTGTGGAGAGGTAATGGCTGTGGAAGCCGAATGTTAGATAAGAAGTTCACCAAAGGCTAATCATGAAAACAGGGAGTCTCAGAAAGAAGGAAATGGATAAGTAGCTGGATCACAAAAATTCTTTTGAGCATGCAGCTCATAACTTTTGACAAACTACACAGGTCTGAGTAAACTGCAGAGTCAAGAGTCTACAGTTAGAGGGCTCCATTTTGAGAATCTGGCTTCCATTTCATATGGAGAACATCTGAAGGCTATTGGCAAGGTTTTTATAAGGGCATAAGTATGCCAAGGACAATTTCAAAACCTATTTCTTCTTTTTCAAACCTGGCAGCAGATCTTAGTTGTCTATCATAGAATCATAGAATGGTAGAGTTGGAGGGGACCTCCTG
>MTQE01002208.1:38881429-38894243 GCA_014337955.1 Aspidoscelis marmoratus
CCGAAGCAAGGCGCTTCCCGAATACATTCTTTCCTGTCCCTGTAAGGTGTCTAGGGGACTGGATTTCTGAGGGTTAATTGTATATTTTCAATAGCCATGTGCTAGCAGTTCATCAACAAGTAAACTTTAGAATTCGTCTGAGAACCATCATCCAGAATGGGTTTGTACACAGAACTTCATACGTTGCTATCAGTTTTCCACCATAAATCAAACCAGAAAGGAAGCAGCACCATTAACTTAAGGTGCCCCAGACGTATTTTTTAAAATGTGATTTTCCTGGGGCAATATTGGGATTGCCACCCATACCTGGGGGCTGGGAAATGTAGTCTGCAGTGTGCGCATGAGCGATTTGACACTGCCCCGCCGGCCCCAGAATCGGCCTGGCAGTGACGAGGTAAGGCAGTGGGCGCAAGCGTGGGACCCTCGGCAGGGTGGGGGTAGGTGTAGGACTTGCCTTCCCCTGGCTAGAGAAGAGCCAATCGCCCCTTCTCTGGCCGGGGGGAAGCCAGGGAAGCCAGCTGCTGGACTCGCCCACTGTCAGAGAGGGCAGAACATGTGCTCTGCCTTTGTGACAGCTGGGCGTGCGCCGGCAGGGCTTGTTTGGGATCGGTGGATGCGCGGGACCTTGGAGAATCTGATCCTATTTGGGTCAGATTCTTTTTAAAAACATTCCGCTGGAAAACGGATCTTATAGATCCGTTTTTGGCAGCACATGCAGAAAGGCCCATAGTCTTTTTTCTTAAATGTACTTGTTCCAGGTGAGTTTTCTGAACAGAAGTTCTAGTCTAAAGTTGACTGTTGAAGCAACATGCCCAGGTTGTAAACAACTTTCATCATTTACCAAACCTTACTATCAAAAATACCACTTACAAAACCAAATTGCATTGGAGGGAAACAAACCAGTGAAACCAGCTATTACGCAATGATTTTTTTTTTTTGCAGAACCTACATTCGTCTTCTTCTTTTTGGAATAATAAAAAAAAAGACGGCTAGAGATGCTGCAAGAAATCAAATTTACTTCCTGCTCAGACTAATGTGACTGGAATATCATTATTATTTGTGATCACAGTGCTCTAAATTTTTTGACGCAATAGTGACAAAGTATAAAAGAAGACATTTTAGGATACAAAATACAGTATTTACAAATGTGTAGACTGTGATACAATTCGTATTTTGATTAAATATTTTAATACAAAAAAACCCAACAAAAAACTGTATTTTGACAGCCTGTTCTGTGCTAGCCCCCATGCCTGCTCCAAAGCTCACACCATAAGGGAGGCCAACAGAAGGAAGGACTGGTCTACCAGCAAGTGCAAAAAGACCCAGAGTTCCTACAACTATGGGTGCGTTCCCACTTAGCTTTTCTAGTCCTGTTTTAGTCCTGTTTGGACTAAGTTTTTTAGTCCCATTTGGACTATTTTTAATCTGAATAGAGTCCCTGATGATTAATCCGAATATAGCCGTTCCCACTCAGGACTATTACATTCCCCACTCGCAGTGCAAATCTTGCCTGCGTTCAAAGCAGCAAAATTTGCCCTTCACTCACTCACACATTCCCTTTGAGCTGAAGCCAGAGAGCTTTAGTTAAAAGCTGGTGCTTTTAAAAAAAACCTTTCTAAACCCAGCCACACTTTCTCCTCTTCATACCATCTTTTCCCAGTAACATTACCTCCATCGATGTTAATGCGGAATCTGTGCTCAAGCAGATCAGCAAAGGAGCAGATAGAGGTGAGCTGCTTTGACTCATGGTTTTGCTTATATATCTTTCTGATGATTGTTATCAGCTACTGGAACGCAGCTACATTTCTAGTACCTGATAACAATCATCAGAAAAGCTACAAATGTATCTGGAAAAAAGATTTTAAAAGTAAAAGTGCATCTAAGAGCTCTACCCCTTTTTGATCGGGGCTCTAGCATTGTGGTCATGGCAAGAAAGGGGGGGGGGCAGAAGGCCTTATCTAAGCCCCAAGTAGCCCAGTAGCATTCCCATTTTTGGGGGGAAGCGTACTCAGCTCCAAAAAGGGGAAAAGTCCTGTTTTCATGAGTACTTTTTTTTTTTTTGCAGAATAAGAAATTGAATGGGAACACTGGATCACCAAGTCCTGATTCTATTCGAATTTATACATAAGTAAATGAGAACTCTGGATAGCGAATTCAGATTCAATCCAGATTTAAATGCCTATGGGAACGCACCCTATGTGTCTACTGTACACCCTTATGGGAAAATAAGCTTCTATCCTGCACACACAGTAGAGTAGAGCTCTAAAACTATGCTTGGGGAAAGAGAAATTCAAATTAGTTGGTTTGTTTTGAGGGGTGTTTGGGGTATAGGACAGAGTTGTACAGTATTTACCAGTGAAAGGATATTCATGAAACCATGATTTAGCCCTGAAAGAGTAAGGAAGGGGAAAAAATTCTGGCAGAAGAGCTAGGGTGGCTTGCCTCTTTCTTGCCCATTTTCCTTTCCTCCTTGCAAAAATCCAGCAACCCAACTTACACGACCAATGAATGTAAGGAGCTCGTTTATAATGACATACCTCTCTTATTTCCAACACCTTTAGTTTTGCTACATGAGTTGGTTGGACATTCAGTTACCTCAGTCAAAGAAAGGGGGTGATGAGACAGGGGTTATTTACTCTGGCTGAATCACTTTATGTTACTTGTAAATGGAAAAAGGGTCTCAACTGGGTCATTGGAAGAGAAAGAACAGGAATACACCATGGAGAAGCTTCCTTAAATTTTTTTCCAGTTCATAATTCTCTTCTGTTGGCCAGAATGGAAGGGATATTTACGTTGTGTTGGCATAAGTAGGTTCCTCCTCAAGGGTGGAAAAACGTAAAGCAGCATAAGAAATTTCTTCTGTGGTTTCAGGAACCTAGAAAATCAACACATCACATTGTGGTTACCCTTCAGTGAGAATAATCCATGACCAGTAGTTCATTAACTGGGGTAGGGAGGAAGAAACGCCACAAGACATGAAATATATGTATCTATTTAGTGTACTCCACAGTAGGGACGTGCATGAATATTGAAAACATTCAAAAATTTAATTGAATTTGTTTGAATTTTGACATTTGGAATTCTAATAGAACGTCTGTAAATTTGAATTTAAACATTCAAACAAATTTTGAATGTGTACGGGTACATACACGATGCATACTTGCATGTACACATCTTTTCCGCATTCATGCCCATTTGTACAGACCTGTATGGGATGAAAACGGGTTGCATATGGGATGCATATGGATGTGTACGGATGTGTAATGCTGCGTAAGGGCGCATACAAATGTTGACATTCGTAAGCGCAAATTCGAATTAAAAATTCAAATGAATAGATTTATATTTGCTTAATTCGAGTTGAATTTGGGTAAATTCACATTTTAAAGATTTGAATTGAGTCAAATTTTTTGGATATTCAATTTGAATAAAATCCCCAAAATTGTTTTCGTGCAGTTCCCCTATTCCACAGTGTTGTTTCCCCCTAGGCTTTCTTCAAATTGTGGACTCAAAAGCCTTTTCCACATGGCACAGTTTTATGCAGAGTTATTCACATTACAGCGGCCCATCCTGGCTCAACTTTGAAGGGGATAAAAATTGCTGGCTTTTGAAGTTACTGACTGGGATTGTTTCTAGCAGGCACCCAGAAACAACCCATCTCTGCGGCTGTTTCCAGGACCCTGGCAAAATGGCAACAGGCTCTACCTGCTGGGGAGAATAGCCCAGTCGGCCACACTGCAAACAACCAGTTTGGTCTACCCATAAGACTGTGTGGAAAACCACTTTGAAGCATCTCCCATTCCGGTGAACTCCAGCGCCATTTCCGTCCAAGGTCCTGCTCCGACACCTGGTCCAATGTGGACACAGTGTTCCACGTCCACATGGGATCCTACTAAATATGAGTCCATCCTGATCATTTTATCAACACATCTTGTGAAATGTTTTGCAAGAGTGATCACACAATGACTATAGTAATGTAACTAAATGCAAGAACTCTTGTTTTGTATAGTTTATAGACTAGGCAAGGGCTGGCAGTGGAAGGAAAGAAGGCTGCTTTAATGGCAAAACAGACACAGAGAGATTATAAACATGGCGGGAGTTGTTTCCCTACTTTTGGGGAAGCTGTGTCTCTCCAAGCACTGTAATTCACACATGCCCTCCTGTGCATTTTTATGCACCGCCCTCTTTCTCTCTGATTGGGCTTCCCTCTCTCTTCTTAGCTCAGTTCAGCTCTTCCTCCTCTGGAGACAGAGGGCTTCAAAGGAGGATGGAAAAACATTACCTTCTTCTGGTTTGGGGGCTTATTCACAATTAAGGGGTCTAAGCAAAAAGCACATGTGTGAGGGAAATAGAGAGGCTTGCTCATGGGAAGTTTTGACAAAAGAGGAAGAAGGGGCAGACATCCACTGCTAAACTTTATCCAGAGGTGCAATAACCCTAGATGCTACTACGGTCACACTTAAGGTTTAATCCGGCTTCAGTCTACTTTTGAAGTGTGAGAATACACCAGCAAAGTGACAAGCTGTTTTCTTTCAGCATTAACATGTTGGCTTTAAATTTTAATATTGTTTCTTTCGATATGCTGGATTTTAAAAGTTGTTACCCACCCTGAGACCTTTGGGCATAGGGCAGGATAGAAATATAAATAAATAAATAAATTCAAAAATTCACCTTTGGGATAGATGACATGGAAAGAAAATTGCAGGTCGTTTTATTGTTGCTCTTTACCCTTGCCGACTGAAGCTGGATTAAATCTTAAGTGTGACCACACGCCTGCAAATTGCAGGAACAGGCAACAAGGAAGAAGTAATGCCTTCCTTTGCACCTACAGGGACGTTTGAGTACCACTCCCAAAAATCTGATGATGATGCCCACCCAGAAGAATGGAGCAGGACTTTTGCTCAAAATGAGCCCAGGAGAAATCCAAACCCAAATACCAGAACAGAATTAATTTGGAAGGAAATTAAGCTGATCAAGGGCAAGTGGCCATTCATCTCTATGGGCTAGGGACTCCCTGAGGACACAGAAATTTAAAGATGTGAATGCAACCAAAGTGACTTCAGAGCTACTCAGCTTTCTGCAGAATGATGAGATCTGAACCTCAGGAGAAGCAGGTGTATATGCAACCAGAGTGAAGAGTAGCATCTGTAGGTGTGATAATATGGAGGCTGCTGCATCTTGAAGCTTCTATGAGGCCTCCATCCCCCTTCAACACCACTATGCCTTGATCTTGCACAAAGAACCAAAGATGGAATAACAAACAACAAAAAGCACTAGCAAATTCTGCTAATGAAGAGAACCTGTGGATGTGAAAGATGAGTTGGACTTCTTATCACAGAAGCATAGTTCAATTCTGTGCTGTCTGTTGCTTGATTAACATAGGAAGCTCTTGTTTTGCGATGAGGTCCAAGGGTTGCCTTTGTGGTTGCTCCATGAGTAGTGGCTTCAGAAGGTTTAGGACCCTGAAATTAAATCAAAACAATGTGTTGTTCAGTTTGTGTTGGAGTGCAGACCTCTACATCCTTTGTTACATTGCCTGAAGACTTGTTCTCCAGAATGTTGGAACACTGAAAAAAGTTACCATTAATATAAGTTCAGAGGATAAAAGTGTTCCTTTTGGGGGGCCACAGCTCCCATGATCCTTAGCTACAATGGCCAAGCAATGCTTTTGCTAATAATTATGGGAGAGGCACGATTTGGTCTTTCTGCACTGGGCTTTATTCTGGACTGTATCCCAGAACACGGGCCTGCTGTCCATTTGCTAGTGCAGACAATGGCTGGCCTTGTCTGGAGCCTGCCTTAGTCTGCACTAGCATGTCATTGGCAAGTTCCTATTCCAGGATATTATCCAGAATAAGGGCCAGGGCAGAAAGGGCCTTTGTCTCAACACAGCTTCTATGCTGGAAGCTTCTCCAAGGATGCCAACACACACACACACACACACACACACACACACACACACACACACACACACACACACACACACACACACACACACACACACACACACACACACACTCTCCTGCACATACAATAGTTGCTGCTGTTCCTTGACTTACTAGACACGTTTTTCCTCTTGTCAACTTCCCTGGGCCGTGATCACACCTTGCTGAAATAGTCCATCCTGTTAAGAAATTGAACTGAAACCATCCTAATCCTGCTCACACCCAGTTCCTGATAATCAGTCCTCAAGAGTGTCCTCAGCTTTGGCTGCTACGCTCACATCTTTTATGTCATCTCCCCAAATCTCCTCTACATAGCTCTTTAGTTCTGCATTCCAACAGCATAAAGTTCTGACAATCAACAGTGGCAACAGGATGTGTTTGGAGTTGTATAATGCTGCTGGCAAACTTGATGGTAACACAGGGTCTGCACTCTGCTGCTGAAGCACTTTTGCTCCCCCTTGACTGAAATGAAACATTGTTTCCCTTGCACACTGCTGAAGGAATATGGAAGGAACATTGTCTTTAAAATTGTATCATTTATACTCTTGCTCTAATTTTTTCCATGCTCTCTCCCCAACGGTGTTTTTCTGGCCATTTTTTAAAAAATCCTTCCAGGTTTTCCACAAAAGAGAGTGTATTCACTAGAGAGTGAATGAAAAAAATATGATTTATTGCTCAGTTAGTCTAGTGCAAAATAGATTTATGTTTTTCAAAAATAATGAACGGAGTCCGCCAGTGTGCGATCGGAACAAAGAGGAATCAGGGGCAGGCAGGATGGGAGACGGCACCATTGTAGGAATGGTGACAAGAAAAGTACAACCTGCTTGGCAAGCAAAGAAGAAGCTACCCCCATGATCACAACTTTCTGCCAAACCTCACTTCCCTTGCAAATATGAGACCTCCTGGGATTTCAGGAGAAATGCAAAGGGATGCAATAAAAGGGGACATGTGCAGAAAAATTATGTGTGCCACCCACAGCCAGGAATTGGGCAGGAGCAAAGTCTGGATCCATCCCTCCCAGCGTGGTTCAGTCCTCTCTAGCTCACTTCCCCACCCACACAGAGCAAGTGAAAATGGATTGGCTCCCCAAGATGGATGGAGTCATGTGCTTAAGCGGACTCTGGAGAAGCTAACCTGAGAAGGCTCGGCCTGCTCCCAAGATGACCCCAGGGGAAAAAAATTGAGTGATGCAAAGAGAGGACGGCCGGAGGACATGTTGAACTATAGACGTGACCATGGCCCCAATGAAAAGCAAATGCATTGCTTGTGTTTGATTTGCAGTATTCAAGCAAGTTGGAGAATCTAGAGTGAAACTTGTTTTTCTTTATTTTCCGACTGTCCTTGTCCAGATCCATAACCATCTTCCCTAAAAACCCTTGGAATTGCATGAAAATTGTTAGGTATTGATTTGGTTGTGGCAGAATATCAAGGAGTTGGGCTAATGTGTGCCACTCTGGTGACAAATTTGGGAAGAAAAGCAGTTCACGTGTTACTTACGGAAGCCAGCTGCCTGACATCCTCATGTGCTTTGGCAGCTGAAAAGAGAGCAGATAGATTTAAGATGCAGAGCCAGCATTTCAGCTTGTAATATCTGTTTATTTTAAAGCAAGTCAGGGCAGCAACATGACCAACATTTGGAAAGGATGGCTAGCATCCCTGCAGTTTACTTCTCAGAGCAGAGCTCTTGAAAGAGATGAATGAGTGCTTGCTAAACAAAGTACAAGGGGTGCTGTTTTTCTTGTTCCTCCCAATTCATCCTCTCTTTTGCTGTGACTCAGGCCAGGTTGGTGGGTCTGCTGCATACAGATGCTATTAGTTTTGTCCTGTTATCTCTTTCCAGTTTCCTGACAGTTTGTGTCTTGTAACCTAAAAAGCAATATATTCTTTCAACGCCAGTGTTTGCCACACAGCACGTTGCAACGTCTGCTTTGGGCTTCTTTGTAGTTGTAGTTCAGCTTTCTGAGCCTCATATAGTGACTTCTTATGCTATAAATCTATGCCCCTTTATGCATTTGCTCTGGTGGGAATGTTGAAGGCTGCCCCATATGGAACACATACACTGCACAGAGGTGCTTCTATCCTAAAAGTGGTTCTGTCCGTGTCGGTGTGTCCTCCAAACATATAGGTGTAGAGCACAAAAATGTGCTCTACAGCAACCATATACTAGCTGCTGGCTAGTATAACCCAGCTTGGCTCAGGTGAATGGAGCTTGGGGTGGGGCCAGGTGTCAGGGTAATTCTGCACTGAGTCACCTAGTACTGCGCATGCTCATTGCTGCTGTGAGGCAATCCTGGCAGCATGCTCGCCTAGTGCTTGGGGAAGCCCTGGGTAGTTTTTGGATGTATCATGCATCACAAAATACAGACAGCCACTGTTTTCCAGAAGTTCACTGGCCTGCGCTCCTAAGTAAGGTGCAAAAAGGCCCTATGTTTTCAAATCCCAGTCAGTAGTTGTTGAGTGAAACAGGTACAGTTATAAATATATTATTGAGTGCTGGGAATAGATGTAATCACAGAATGTATCTGTTGTTTGTCTTGGTTAAATGCCCAGCGTAATATTTAGTTTGTCAGTCTTGTTGGAAGTTAATACTGATTATACTAATACAGAAGAAATATCTTACTGAAAGTTTTTAAAAGATAGACTTTTAAAGTCTACCGTCTTCAGAATATCAACATTAAAGGGGCCCTACTTTAGTTGAATATATGCTATTAAGCAAGTAGTAGATGGTAGCACTGGCATTTTGTTGACAACCAGAACAATTCTATTCCTTAGACTTTGGACTGAGCAAAACTTCAGAAAGCTTAGGGCCTTCCAGCACCCTTTGTTTGGTTCCTGAAGGGGTTTATCAGCCTCCCTTTAATGTGGAATACAAAGGCGGCCCTGTCCACTGCTAGTACTTGGAATGCAGATCAAGCAGCCTGGCAGACTCCGGTATCAAGGTCTACTAGTGGACCAAAGCAGCCTAATTGGGCACATGGGAGCATTCAGAAGGCATGTCTCCACATTCCCAGCTACCAGGGGACCCATTTTGGTAGTGCACTAAAGTGCACCACTGAAATAAGTTCCCCGGTGGCTCTGAGATCATTCCTAGCCCTTTGGAGCTCTCACAGCCTAGTCCCAAAGCTCACGTGACTGTGGAAGACAAGGCATGGAAAAGGAAAGATTGGGGCATCAGCCTGCACAGAATCACAGCCTTAAATCTCTACCTTTAGCAATCCCTGTTCTGACCCTAATATCCCTTCCTTTTCCATGCCTTGTCCTCCATCCTAATGATCATGTGTTCCTACTTGTGAAAGAATAATTTCAGATTGAAGAAAAAGCCTTGCGTTGTGATCATACCCTTCCCCAGCCCTTATACAGACCATGCACAGCTATCACTAGGCTGCCTCTGGACTTACCAAATAAATCCTTACTTAAATGTAAAAGCACAGAATACTTACTGTGCAGCAACAACCGGCCATCCTGATTCAAAAGGCAGCTCTGTAGCTTCCCCTAATGGAGCTGCGAGAGTTAAGGAGGTGCACGCCATCATGTGGGTTGAAGCAGCCAATCAGATCTGAGCTGCACTTCTCGATCTTCTCGCTGTTCTGCCTTCACTGAAGGAAACTTTGGATTTTGTTTATACTGCACAGAGTGTCCTCTTATCAGCATTAAGGTCAGTGCGCAGTCCCGATCGGATAATGTGATGCCACAACGATCCATCGATTATTGTATGTGACACCTCGATCATGACTGCGGATTCTGCTGCACAGTATAAATGTGTCTGGACGTTGTCCTAGGGTGTTTTTCCACCGTCATTAGAAGTACCCATTAAGTACCCATTAATGGGTTCAAAAATGCAATTAACGTACCCATTAATGGGTACTTAATGGGTACTTCTAGTGACAGTGGAAAAACACCCCTAGTCAGCTACCGAGTGTGCAAATATGTGGCCTGATCTCTATTCAAAATCTGAAGGAGTCTCAAACTGTGTGGATTTTCATATCATCAGTTTGGCAAGCCTTTCTATTTCAAAATCATGGGAGCAAGCATAGGCCGCCAGAGAGGAACTTGCAAGGATAAAAAAGCTTTCTACTCACCCTTTTGCCTCTTTAGAATCCACATTAGCAGTAAAGCTATTGCTAAAATTACCAGCAGCACCACAAAGATAATTGGCAACAGGATCAACGGGCTGAGATTTTGAAAACGGCTAGAATAAAACAGAGGGAAGTAGGTGAGATACTACTACCATCAAGCTCCCAGCATTGACCCCCACCCCCAACTGTCACCACACAGGCCATGAAGGAACCATCTTTGCCTGTGGGGAATGGAGGAGAAAAATAAAATAAAAGTATTTTACTATTGCAAGGACACTGTTGCTGCCAGAGTGACCCTGTTCCCTCCCACACCATTTTCCTTTTGTACCCATATATTCCGGCATATAAGACAACTGGGCGTATAAGATGACCCCCAACTTTTCCAGTTAAAATATAGAGTTTGGGATATACTGGCCATATAAGAAGATGACACCCGGCGTATAAGATGACCCCTGACTTTTGAGAAGATTTTCCTGGGTTAAAAAGTAGTCTTATACGCCAGAATATACTGCATCTTGTCTCTTTAGATTGTAAGCCTGAGGGCAGGGACCTGTCTAGGATTAATATAATATTGTAACCTGCCCTGAGACCTTCGGGTATGGGGCAGGATAGAAATACAAATAAATAAATAATAAATAAATAAATACTAATAATCAGTGCTTTGTTTGTTCCCAGCTGAACAGGTCTGGAAAAGTATTTCTGCTCAGGACAGGAAGCATTCCACTGGAAATGAAATGGCTGCTACAGGGCAGTCTTACTTTTGGTCTCTTGTTTTGCCACTGAATTACTGAATGTAGCCCACCCAAGTTCCCCATTTATACTATGACAGTCATTCTCTAAATGGTGGAAAGAAATGGAAATACAAAAGATATTCCTGCTGCCTACTCAGCATGTAGCTAACCACTGCCTTCTTGCAGCACACAGAAACTGAAAACCACAAATGGAAATTATGGACTGTTTTGTTTTAGAAGTCCTGACACATGCTGATGGTCTGCGTTTGTCTCTTTTTACCTTTCGTTACTCGAGACAGAAGCGTCTGTTGTGGAAAAGGGTGTAGTAGTCGTAGTCGTAGTTGTAGTAGTTGTAGTAGTTGTAGGCTCTAAAAAAGATATTAAAAAAGAGCCTCTGAGCACTTCAGGATCACTCTACTAATTGAGTAGGAGGACTGAGTACCTGCCTATCTTCCCAAGGAAAGATAGATGCTAGAAGGGAAAGGTGGTTCTGCCAGGCCCAGACTTTATTTATTTATTTACATTTATGTCCCACTCACATGTTGCAACAGATTTTAAACCTAGGCCCTTTCTGCACTGGGCCTTATTCCAGATAATATCTTGCAAAATAAAGCTGCTGTCTGCATGCTAGTTCAGACTACTGCAGGCCCCAAACAGATTTTCCTTGTTTCAGACCAACACAACATTAATCTTTTAATCCCCTTCCAGGAGGCCACTGTTCTGGCTACCTGGCTGCCCAGGAAATGACATCTATGCAAGCCTCTGCTCTGAGTCTTGCCCTTCCCCCCTCCCCCTTACCATGACAGTCCTTCCTCTGCCTCCTTGCCCCCCTTGCTGCAATTCCCTTTGCCCTGTCATTGGATCTGCCTCCTCACCCCCCCTTGCTGTGATTCCTTTGCTCTGTCGTCAGATCTGCCTCCTTGCCCCCCCCCTTGCTGCAATTCCCTTTCCTCTGTCGTTGGATCTGCCTTCTTTCCCCTCCTCCTCGGCTGTGATTCCCTTTGACAGCAGCAGGAAGCTGTGACCAAGCTGTTCCAGACAGAAAAGGGCTTGGATTCGGCTGCCTTCCTGATGCAGATTAAACTGCTAAGGTATAACCACGGCCTTTGACTACTAACCTAAATATACCACCAAAATATGAGATAGAAAGGAGATGATTATGTACATATTAGAACCTATTGTTAGAGAATGTATGCAGGTGTTGCCGTTAGCACAACCCAGAAAAACTGATTTCATTCTCCCATGTGACCCACAAAAAGTAACTCAAGACCTGCCATTATTGCTATATCTGCATTCACACTCAATGTGAATAGATCATGTTTACTGATTCCTATGGATGGAACCCAGCCTTTGGGCACCTTGTAAAAGGTAGCTGGATAGATTTTTCTGCTGCCCACCTCCACTTAAGGGCCTTCCTGTATGACCCAGCCTACTTCTGAGCTTTGCTCTCTGCCACACTCTTCAATAGAAGAGAGAGGCCATGCTCCTATTAGCACACTGTGTCCTCATTGGGTGAATAGAAGAGAGAGGCCATGTCCCTATTAGCACATTGTATCCTCATTGGGTGAATAGAAGAGAGAGGCCATGCCCCTATTAGCACATTGGGTCCTCATTGGATGAAGCATAGCCCAGTCTAGATGACCCAAAATGGCCACGTAGACTAGGACAGTGATAGATCTTTTGAAAAAGTCTGCCTCTGTTGACTTCCAAGTAAACCAGTACAGGGAGGCAAGTGGGAGAGGGTATGCCTCCCTATTCTGGTTTAACGAGGGAATCATTTTGGCAGCGCACACCATAGAAATGGGGTCCCTGGAGCTCCAAGGCAGCCAGAAACATTCCTGGCTGTCAGGGCTCTTGCAGTAGGCTCGAGCTTTGGAATAGCATGGAGCAGTGCTGGGGCCATGCCAGAAGAGCCATCCAAAGTGAAGACAGCCTTATTCTGGGGCAGCTGGACCACTCCAGCAGGGAACTATTCCTGTAGGTCCAGAGAGAGTCCAGCCCCAACAAATGTGGGGATGGCCTAAGTTTTAATCCAGCTTCAGTCCACTTTCAGAGTGGGAGAACA
>MTQE01002208.1:38903846-38925736 GCA_014337955.1 Aspidoscelis marmoratus
TGTTGTTTCTAGTCCTCCCATTTTGTGCAAGTGAGAATAGGGACAATCCCACTCCACTCTGACAGCTGCTTCAGATACTTGAAGGCCGCTATCATGTCTCCTCTGATCCTTCAGCCGTTCCTTGTGGGACATGTTTTCCAGATCACTAACCATTTTGGTAGCCCTCCTTTGGACTTGTTTACTTTCATGGGACTCACCAAGCACCTGCCCCCTCTCTCCCTCATGCTTGGTGGGCTCCAGGAAGTTCCCAGCAAACTAATGCCAAACGGATTTTGCCAGATGTGCAGATAAGTGGAACTATCCTGGGAAACTTGGCATCACTGTCTGTTTTCCTAGGAAAGTGATGCATGCTGGGATCAGCATTGTGTTGGGAAGGCAGCATAGACGTCTGGCATTCCCAGTGCACTGCCAGTTGGATTTTGCTTTTTAAAACATGTATCAGGACGTAGCCACAGCTATAATTATTTAAATCCCACCTCTTCAATTAATAAATAAAATGGTTCTCCTGGCAGCTGACCAAGTTTTAAACAATTCTTGTTTCCTGATCTTTTTCACTACACCAATAGTGCCACTTGTTTAGTTTTTCATTATTATCTAAAGATGCCTCCAGAAAGTTGAAACAAGTAAAAATCTGCTATTCGTCCAGGACTATACTGGGATTGCCATACAAAAGGTTCATGACAATTCCAATATAGTTCTGGGGCAGTGGATAGAAAATCCAAAACAGTGTTAAGAAAAACCCAACACATGTTTTCTGCATTGCTGATTTCTTACCTCTGTCTAGAAGCTCTTTGTGTTACAGTTCCTGGTCAGAATACACAGGTGAAAGCCAAGTGCAGGAAAAATACAAGGGGAAGTGGGTAGGCATTTGATTGACCCCCAGCTATTTCAGTCAGGAACAGTAGTGTGCAGAGCTACCAGATGGAATCAATAAGTTGGGACTGGCTCCTAAAGATGTAGAGAAGATCCTGCAATTTCCTCTCGCCATCTGGAGGCACCCAAAATCAGGTATCAAATAGCAAACAAGTTCAACTGGATGGAGAACTGGCAAATGTGACAACAGGGGGGATAATAAACTGTTCCCACAATGTCTTTAAAAAGCTGTATTTTCTTTAAATGGCATGTGTTCTCTTCCTTTGGAACTTCTTCAGAAATTAGATTTTAAGAAATATCCTGCTTCTGAACTGGGTTTTCTGAAATTTCTTCATTCACTTGCTTATTGCAAAATATTGAGAAATGGCTTCAATTAGCAGGCAGAGAATCAAAGAGATGGGGTTTTTTTTCAAAGTTGTCCTCTGGCCTTTTCATATTACATTTTAGAGTAACAACAAGCCTTCTCCATATGCTTCTAGAAAATTGGGCTTTTGAACAATTTTGCAGAATTAAGATCCTCCAAAATAATTGCTTGTTGTCCAATAGTGAGGGGAACGTGCCTTCTGCCATGTTGGTGTCACATGCACATCTGGGTATTTCAATGGCATGAAATATTCAGAAGTGAGCATGCACCAGCCTCCACCAGAGTGGCATTTTTTTTTTTTGGCCTCAGATTCAGCTGTGTGCATGGGGAGGAGGAGGCCAACTGATTCAGCAAATTTATTCAGATTGCACTAGTGAGCTTCCAGACAGGTAGAATTTTGCACTATTCCTAGAAAACCCAACATAGCCACACCATAATTGCACTTTTTAAGCCCTGTCTGGGTGCAACTATAGTTCATATCCTTGGGAAGTGAAGATCACAGGGAAGTGAATACCTGGAATGCATTGGGTGTCCACATTTTGAACCCCCAATCTATCAAAAACTTATCTAGCACTTCACTTGAGTGTTGGGTAAATTAGGCTGACTCTATACCAGAGGCAATTACCTCTCTACAGCAACAGCCATGCACACTGGCCATTGCCGTGGTGAATGGGCATGCAGCATGCAAGTGCAGCTGAGCTGTCCCACCCCGCACACTCTTTGCCTGGAAGTGGCATGAATGGTGCATGCTGGGCCACATTAGCCATGTCCCAGTGCTCCACAGTTATCCAACTGGGGAACAACCTAGCATGCATGGAGCCACTTCCAGAACAGAAGCAGCTCCACACAGTGTATATGCTTTGTGTAGGAGTATACTTGGACTGGCTTTTTTGCCCAAGTGCAAAAGGCACATAAAGAATGAAATCTGCCATAAATTCATAGCCTGAATCTATGAAGCCAGTGCAGAAACTGACAGTTCATATATTCTTTTAATCCTTGCACATTGCATAAAAATACAGTGACGTCATTTTTGTATTTGCCAGACTTAAATTTTTCTATGGGATTTGGATAGCCCTAAATTAACCCTGCACATAATAGGGCCTGTGTGGTGCTGTATGTGTCTTGCTAAATGAATTCCTGTGACCTAGATTTGGACTAATCAAGTAAAGCAAAAGAGAGAAGATTCTGTCCAGGGAATCGAGCTATTACTGGCCAATGCCATGTCAATCAAACACTTGACCAGCTCACCCTTCACACCAGACAGCATCTCATGTCACTTCAGGCTGCATCCAGATGTTGCTTATTATTCTCAAGTGTGAATGCTAGTGCACGTTAGTCACTAACACGCTTTTCCCATCCAGTGGATGGGAAGCCAAGAGTGAAAGCAGCCCAGCTGTCATTTGCCTCATTAAGAACAGTATCAAAATTTAGGTTGTGCTTCGTCACTGAGAGACACCCACAATTACCCCCTTTCTGTGGCCTGCTGTGTAATCCAGCTGAAGTTGATGCAACCATCACTGGCATTACACAGACCTCCCATAAATAACAGCAACTTTCCCAATTACATATGCCCAAACTCCTGCCCAATTCTTTTTAACAATAATGTATTTCCTTGGGCTAAGAAATGCTGTAGTGATAGATCTTGAGGTGTGGTTGTTCACTGTGACAATCCACACAGCCATGCCACAAAAAAGACTTCTAGCAGATGTACTTTAATTCTGTCTCTCTCACACATTCACAGTGGAGTAGGTAGGACAATGTGCAAAACAGTGTGTAGTTTCCTGGAATTAAATTCCACTGCATTTAGTGACGCTTGCTTCTTTCTGCCAAGGCTCAGCTCATAAAATACACCGAGGCTTTGAAAATGATTTTCAGTCTGCTCATACACAACCTGTAGCTTTTAACCAGAGACTTAAACAGTAGGAGATCCCCAAAAAAACCAAAATCTGTGATTGGTTGCTCTCCTTTCCTCTCTGCTAACATGCACCACTTTGAAGTCCTCACTATGGACAATTTAAGGCACCAAAGGCTGATCACTCCATCATTTCCCCACTATGAGACCAATTCTGCCTCATTTTCCCACTTGGCCACAGGAAAGGAACAAGCAGCCTCTTCCCACAAACACCCTCTTACCTGTTGGGAGGTTTAAAAACAGCCCTATTGCCAAGAGCCATTGCTGCATGGTGACCATCACCATAAATTCACATTATCTTCTTTCTTAATTTGTGCTTTTCCTTTTCAACAGCTCCGGGCAAATCTTCACCGATCTAAAACCTAGCTGTACGTTTTTCCATACTTCAGTTTTTGCAAATCACACGACATGGTTTATGGTAACTAAGCAAATTAGTTGCTTCTGTTTTCCCATCCAGTTATCGCTCTTGTGGTAACTGTGGCTTCAAAAGGCCAGGAAGGAAGTAAAAAAGCAGAAGTGTCATGGATAGTGAAATCCCAAAAGCAATGTCTACAATTTTTCAAACTTAAGTCAGCTAATATGAAATGCAGACAATATTGGCAGCATGAGGCTGCAGGGAGGCAGGGAGAAGATGACACTTCGTTGGTCATTTGCTGGAAATGAATGAATAAAATGCTTCCTTCCCTGCTTGCAGAACTGATTCATCTTCCCAGAAGAAAATATACGACAAAGCTCTAAAGCAAAGATTGGAGGTCCCTTCCTTCCTTCCTTCCTTCCTTCCTTCCTTCCTTCCTTCCTTCCTTCCTTCCTTCCTTCCTTCCTTCCTTCCTTCCTTCCTTCCTTCCTTCCTTCCTTCCTTCCTTCCTTCCTTCCTTCCTTCCTTCCTTCCTTCCTTCCTTCCTTCCTTCCTTCCTTCCTTCCTTCCTTCCTTCCTTCCTTCCTTCTAGTTGTAACTGACTCTTGGTAACAATATGGACTGACTTCCTCCAGAGCACACCTTCTAGTTGGAAATATGTGATTGGTCCTGTTGATATTATCTTCTCCTGAAGATTTTGTCTTCTCACTCCTTTCCTTGATTCTGGCCAATAAAACCTTTAAATCTTAAGAACATAAAGAGGAACCCTGCTCTGTTGGGGGTGTCTGTTGTAGGGAGAAGAATAGAAAGCTTTGGCTACCATTTTTGAGTCCCTTAAATGGGCGATAAAAGCGGAGTAGAAATGTCAACTCTTCTTCTTCCTCTTCTTCTTCAAATACTAGTTAGCACTTCAACTGATTCTTCTCCCACTGCTTCTACTGCGATTCCATCGCCTCCTGCAGCTTTCCTTCCCAACAGGGAATTCAGTGCATATCAAATTTTGGATTCCATGACCATTAGTTCCAGTACATAATCAGCCTCATCCAAAGTATCAGTTCAGCCCTTTCATCTTTGTCTTATCTCTGTTTGATCTTGTCACCATCATTTATCATCTGCCTCTGTCTTTCAGAAGACTAATTTGAGGGTGAAATTTCCTCCTTAGCTCTCTAACTCTTTTAAAAGCAGATTTAGTTCTTCCTCTTTTAACATCTCCCTTTTTTCCAAATATTATTACAGTACTGCTCCTTATCTATTCTAATGGATCTCTGAAATTCTCTATTCTTTTACATGCCCTCTATTTGATATTCTACTGTCCTTTCCTCATCACTTTTTCCTCTATGTCAGATGACACTAATTTTGCCTTTCTCTTCTGTTTCCCTTTAGTTGTTTCCCAGACTCCCCCTTGATTATCTCTTTTTGCTTCTAGCCACATTTCAGAGATTCTGGGCCTTTTCACACTTGGCCCAATGGGTCGGCTGGGGGATGCTCCCACACAAGTAGGGGCTCTGCACATTCTGGACTGTCCTGTGGGACTGTGGAGCAATAAAAAGGGCTTCCCAGCTCTACTGACTAGTACAGCCCAGGATGCATCCTTCACACCTCTTCTGGGCAAAGGGTGTGTGGGGCAGGGCTGTACAGCTGCAGTTGCACACTGTATCACCTGGTTGCCACAGCAACAGCCAATGTGCATGACAGTTACTATGGCAAAATGAACACTTCTATACTAGTGGTTATAGTGCCAGATAGGTTTGGGACAGACTGGGCATTGCAAAATGCAGACACCGCATCCATCCCCCATCTTCATTTCCTTAGGATAATTTCCTAGGGAAATGAAAGTGTGAATTTGCTCTCAGCCTCCTCAAAACAATTTGTATCACCTCTAGAACAGACACACACACCCCAAGCTCCTGACCTTAGGAACAATTTCCCAGGTTTATTTCCCTTAATTATTCAGCCTCCATGTGTTGACCCTTAGCTGGCCCATCATTTGAAGACACACACAGTCTCACCTGATTCAGTCATTATGGAGAAATTGACCTGAGTGTCATCAGCATGGCTTCAGATAGACACAGAGGCTGCATTCCCACTTGACTATTTTAATCCGCTTTGAACTAGTTTAATCCAGATTCAGGACCAATTGCGCATTCTGGGTGTTCCCATTTGCTTGAGGATAACACAGGCTGAATCCGAATACTGCCATTCCCACTGACCACCCAAATCCCCAGCACAGAGAAATAGGACCTTTTAATCTCCACCCCATATCCATCCCCAGAATCAACTGAGTGAAAGAACAGAGGGCAATCACAAAGCAATCATCCCTCCCACACTCTCCCTTTCAGATTGGAAGCTCCCTTCCTCCACATTACTGGGACGGCAGCAGTTTCATGCTTAAGCAGGAGAGCGAAAGAACCAACAGCATAAAACAATTCACTTTCAAAATAGAGGCTAAGACAGCTCACATAGAGGAGTGATAATGACATTAAAAGGCACCAAGGCTGTGGTCATACCTTCACTTAATCCCTCTTCAGCCTATCTTGAGCCCCTACTCACACCTTTTTAGTTCAATCAGTTTTATTTATGGACTTTCCTCTCTTCAATTGTACTTGTACCTGTGGTCTGATTTTTACAGGTCTCATGTTGTTATAGAGTGTTAATCCGTTTTCATTTTCTAGGTGCGACTGGAGAAGACGACGAAAGGGGAGTGAACCTTACTATTGTGGGTGGATCCTGCATGAACTTCCTTTCCTTTAGTATGCAGTTTAATCTAGATTCTCCTCAATCCAGCTGGAATATCATTCCTCAGGGGATGGTAATATGTGTTCCTGCCTTATTTTCCACAGACTATCCTGGTGGGAGACAGCGGAGTGGGAAAGACGTCCCTGTTGGTCCAGTTTGACCAAGGAAAATTCATACCAGGCTCTTTTTCTGCAACTGTGGGCATTGGATTTACTGTAAGAGTTCCTCAGCTACTCTTGGAATGTTTAGAAATTGTTACGTAAAAGATGACAGACCTGTGCAGCGAGAAATGGCAATCACAAGTACTGGACCATGCTGCCAGTGACAGATGGTGGTAGTAAGTAAAATAAAACAGAGCCTCATTGGAAAACTTGTTTGGAATGGTAGCAGGGGATTGTAAACTTGGAATGGGGTTTCTTTAAGGTTTTCAACAAGGATGGGGAAATTGCCACCCTTCAGATGATCCTGTGTTTCAGTCCCATTTATTTCAGCCATACTGGCTAATCATGGAATCATGGGGTTTTCTCCCCCCCCCCCCACTTACATCCCTTAATCCAAATCTAAAATGATCTGGATTTAAGGAATGGAAAGAACTGGATTAAGGGAGGTACTCGATGTGTCCCCACAAGCGGTGCAGCACCCAATAGCAATGGGTGCTAACTTGCCCACAGTGGAAACGCTGGAGCACCTATGTGGTGAATCCGAATCTACCCACATGGGCCCTGCCTGTCACACCAGGTTTTTGGGGGCACAGGGAGTGCAATCTCCATAGATGCTCCCCTGCTCTGTGGAGGAATCCAAAGCAAAGCAGTTCCAATAGACAGCTGCCCCCATCCCTGCTGTGCCCCAAGAATCCACCAAATGAGCTACTTTAAATTAACAAAATTGCCACCCTGGACAGTAAACCTGCTCAGCATGGACAAGAGCACTTTGATTTCTCCACCATTTCCCACACCTCCTCAGCTCTCCGTGCTGCCTTTTGCTTTTACCTTCCTTTTCCCCATCTCCTTCCTCCCTCGCTCCAGTTGCCTGCATGGCTATAAATGATGTCCCATGACCACTGTTCCAGGTCTGTTAGGAAGGTGGAGAAGAAGTAGGGTTCTAGTGCATCCTCATTCCCAGAAGATTCTCCTCCATTTCAGTTCATCCTCTGTCCAAGTCCTGGAGAAAGATCAAGAGTCAGAGGGAGGGAGGGAGGGAGGGAGGGGAAGCCTTAAAACTCCTTGCCATCTGTTTGCCCCTGGGTGGCAGACTAAGGACACACGCAGGTCACTTTGCCAAGGTCTTCCCCATGAAAGGGAAATAGACCAGACTGCCGCTGCAATTTATAAGGTGTTTTTCGGTATATACTTATATTTACTAGAAATGGGCACAAATGCTTTTTTTTGCATTTGATTTGTATTGAATTGAACGTAAGAAAATTCATATTCATTAAAAATAGATCCCCTTCGAATGTGATAGGATTCTATTCAATATCTATCTGATACATATCCTGTAACTTATCTGCTCTGAAAGCATCAAATCTGCCCTGAATCCAGTTTGAATCCGCTCTAAATCCATATTGAATGCACTCTAGGGGTGTTTTTCCACTTAGCACTTAATGGGTGCTTAATGGGTGCTTAATGAGTTTTTAATGGGTACTCTAGTGCTAGTGGAAATAAACTCTAGCACTACAGTACCCATTAAGGACCTAGTAAGGATTCATTAAGGGTCCTTAATGGGTTCTTAATGGGCCCTTAAAGGGTACTCTAGTGCTAAGTGGAAAAACACCCTAGATCCACTGCAGATGTGAATGTTCTAAAACATTTGTATGAATATGAATGTCAATGTACAAATGTTGTAACATTCAATTCATTTACAAATGTCCAAATTCATCTTAAAATTGAACGTTACAAATATTCCTAGTATTTACAAATTGATATCTGCACGCCTGGCCTGTGTACCATATTCTATGGCAACCTGCCACAAGACTATCTTGTATAACTGAGCATCATTGCTGACTGCTGAGTAATGTGCAGTGCAAATGACGTATTGAAAGTTAGAAATAAACTCCTTGTGTGGTCCTGAGAGAGAGGACACCAGGGCTAATACTGCAGCTCTAATGCCTTCACTGAAGAGGAAATTTCAGTCAGTGTTGTCTGCATTCAAGCTTTACTCCTTTTGCTTGATACCACTGAGTTCAAGATGACTCCCGGGGACCACATGGCCACATCCAGGTATTTTTCTTGGCAAATCCAGTAGTAGTCTTCTGGGGAGATATTGGGATTGAACCTGGGACTCTCTGCATCCCAGACAATTGAGCTATGGTCATTCCCAGTAGATTACACCTGCTGATATTCCCTCTTCTATAACAGTTCTTGAAAAGTGCAAAAGCATGGCCTTTTTCTGATTGGCCCCCTCCCTCCCTCCCTCCCTTTCCCCCCCTTTCTTCCTTGGCTAGCGATGCCTATGGAAGTTTTCCTTTCACTCTCAACAGCTTGCCTTTGAGGACTCGGCAACCTGAGGAGCCCTGCTTGAGCGCTGCTTGATCCATATGCCTGCCTTATGATCCTAGCTTGTCTGCCTTGTCTTGCACCACCTCACCTTGCTCATCCCTTTTGCTTCCTGCCTTTCCTCCTCTCCTGCCTGGATGGATCCCACTCCGCCTTGCGCTCCATCCCCTGCTGCTTATGATTAAGCACTGCTCCTGCACAGAGACACCCTGCACAGGAAGCACAACCAAACAGGTTGGTAACTTCCCTTTTTTTTTCAACCTGATCATACAGCTGCCTTGAATGGTGTGCTTGGAAACATCACAGGGCAGTTGGCTGTCCTATTCCAGGGTTTTGTGAATCATCTAGGCCAGGGATCCATAAATACAGTAAGATTTTTGGTTAAGCTAAAGATGACCGGATTTGGTGTGTGTGTGTGTGTGTGTGTTAGGGATGTGAATATTCAAATGCGTTCAAAATGTGATCGAATCAACTGAATTTTGGCATTTGAATTTGAATAGAATGTCCTCAAATCCAAATTTAAAGATTCAATTCAAATTTTGGATCTGTTCTTTTGAATTATTCGGACATTCGTATGTGTACGGGTTCATACACAATGCGCACTTGAAGACCCACATCTTTCCCGCATCCATACACGTTTGTACAGATCAGTAGGGGAGGAAAATGGTTTGCATACGGGATAACTACAGGATGCATACAGATGTGTACAAACGCATAAGGATGTGTATGGGTCTGGGCGGGGTAGATTTGTACAGGCATCTACAAATGTTGTCGACATTCATAAGTGCAAATTCGAATAAAAAATTTGATAGATTTGAATTTGCTTAATTCAAATCAAATTTTGTTAAATTTGAACTTTAGACATTCAATTCGAATCAAATTGAATCCCAAAAATTGTGTTCGTGCACACTCCTAGTGTGTGTGTGTGTCGGGATATTTTTCCAAATAAAGGCCTTTTTTTGAATTGGGCCTTATTCATTATATCTTGGACAATGGCCCTACCATCCTCATGCTGGTGCAGAATACAGCAGACCCTGGCCAGGAGCTGTCACTGACTGCATTAAAATATGGATGGCACATCCCTAAACCAAGATATAATCTGGAATAAGGGCCAGTGCAGAAAGGGCCAAAGTCACTTCTCATGAGTACATGCACTGTGTAAGTCAATATGCCCTCTATGATGCAAGCCTGCCCTCTTGTGGTGATCTTAGGTAAAAAAAATGTATCTGGTCTGATTTGGCTTGTGTTTCGATTGTGCTTACAGATGTGCAACACAGTTTTGGGTTTGGGTGGCTTTTTACAGTATGGTTTTGCTTTTATGTGGTTCATACATTGAAACTTTCACATTCTAGAAACTGCTTTTGAGGTTTGTGCTTTTGAGGTCCCATTGACTTTTACACTGATAGAGGAATCATTGATGTACATTGATTTCCTGGGTCTCATCTCTGGACCACTACTGAGTTAGTTTGGGTCATCTGGGCCTTCATGATTCCCTTCCCTCTCAGCTTTATGCCTAGATGCCTGGATAATTTGGCTTTGCACCATCTGATCCAAACTATAAGCATTATAGAAGGAATGTTTGTGTTTCAGATTACCAAAGAAAGACTTGATTTTTTTTTAAAAAAATCATTTTTAATGAGTTCTAGGATGGGAAAAGAGGGCTAGCTAGTCTTAGGGATCTTCCACACTTATCCCAAAGTGGTCCAAAGCAGTGGGTCTGGACTAGCCAGCCCCGTTGGTTTGGATCATGGAAAGGACTGTCTGAATGATGGCACTACTCCAAGCCGGCCTCAGCCCCAAAGCTCATGTGAGCTTCAGGATCAAGCTTTGAGCACTCAGAAGCAAACTAAAATTCCTAGCCTCAAAGCCAGCAAGGAAGCCATTTTAGCATCGCACCATGGTGCACCCCTGAAATGGGAATCCCAGTAGGCCAGAAGAAGCTGCATCTCCTTCATGCCTCCATATTCTGGACTAGGCCATGCTGGTTCACCAGTAGACTTTGATGTCCAGGTGTATCCCAACCCCTGATTGAGATTACTCTTCATCCAGTGTGTGAGGAGCATACAAGTGGTGGGTGGGACCTCCCAGATCCACACTAACGTCCAGACTGGTGAGACCCAGAGGTGGACTCTGTGGCCCATTAGTACCAAACTAAGGTAAGTTTAGAAAGGGCCTGACATTTTTAGCATCTTGATTGCTTGGTCTAACATTTTGTTGTTGTTTTGGTTGCTGCTGCCCCTGTTTCTGTTCACAGACAAAATTTCTTCTAAACTGTATACAGCAGATGAAGGCTGGGGAGGCAGGAACTTTTTAATGTGTATTTATGTGACACATAACTGTATCTTTTGTTCTGCACATCCAGTTTTTCAAGAAGTTACACACTGTTCCTCAGTAGGAAATTGTGGTGTGAAACTTGAATAGGTTCTGGAACATGTACTAAAATGTTTTCAAATAAAACAGAAGTGGGTTATTCACCCTTAAAGGGAAACTAACTAATAAAAAGTGTTTTTATTAATAAATAGAGGAAGCTTTCTGTTTCTATGGAACCTCTTGGAGATGAAATGGAAGTTTTTTTCCATTCTACTCACACTCAGATAGGCGCCAGTGCTTTAAAATCTGTGAAAACAATTTAGCTAAAGTTCTAAACAGGGCTCCACAATAACAAAGTTTCTGAATTACTTGAAGAGGACACTCCCACCCATAAGGTGTTGAATGGAAGACACAGAGGCTTTGTGGTCATCTATAGAAGCCCCTAGGCACTATGGGCCACTACCATATCTGGGCAGCCTCATCTGCAATACTGGAGACGCAGATGCAGACATTCATGTTAGAATTGGGAAAACCTCTGCAGTCTTCCAAAAACTGTGTCACATATGGCTATTAACATCAACCTCCACATCCATTAAGTTACAGCTTTATGCATTAATCATTCTACCAATGATTATATACACATGCAAAACCTGGAAAATGTCAAATCAGCACATGACAAACCACCACATGACAAACGAAGAAGTCTTATGAAGAAGTGGCCAGCATAGCCTGCATAAATTCATTGCCAAAAGACAACTACAATTTGCAGGCCATGTTCTACAGATGAAGAATGAGAAAATCCCCCGATGTTGTGGTTACCACCAGGTGGTCACAGGAAAAGAGGAAGGCCACGTAACACCTGGAGTCGAACATTTCTGAAGATCTCAAACAAATGAATGTAAAACGGGACAATACCACAAATCTGGCTGCTGATTGAAGTTGCTGGATTAATCTTGTTGCCCGATATACTACTTAGTGTGAGAGGAGCTAACTAATTAACTAACTAATGGGCCACTTCATGGTATGAAAGGATGAACATGTAATTCTTGTTGCCAGCTCATTCAGACTTCCAGCAACATCCCAATCCTAGGAGTCTAATGGCAGCTCAGTCTTCACAAGGCATGGAAACAAGTTTGCTATGCTTGAAAAAGCATGATCTTAATAAGACTGGGGTTCTGCTTAGGTGTACCCGTTCTAAGCACTGTCAGTTAGCTGTGTTTCACCTCTTGAGCCTCTCCAAGGGAATGTCCATCTGTGTATGTGTCTGTCTCCAAAGCCTAATCGATCAACTGTCAAGATCATTCTTGAGCTGAGAGAAAGGTCATGCTGTGGACTAGAACGACTCATGTGGGAAAATCCAATTTGGGTGTTCCTCATCCTTAAAAATAAAAAATGTAATGAATATCCTTAGGGCAGGAAGAATTATCTGAGGGTTCCCTATGAGAATTATTGAAGCTCAGTGACAGAGCAACTGCCTAGAAACCAGAAGGTCACAGGTTCAATCTTTGGTATCTCCTCAGAAGAAGAAGAGTTGGTTTTTCTACCCCACTTTTCTCACCCATAGTAAGGGGACTAACAAAGCTTTCTATTCTTCTCCCCACAACAGAACACCCTGTGAGGTGGGTGGAGCTGAAAGAGCTCAGAAGAGAGTTGTGACTATCCCATGGTCACCCAACTGGATTCATGGGGGAGGGCGGAATCAAACCCAGTTTTCCCAGATATTCTGGAGTAGGAGTCTACCATCAGTGTGGTGGTGAAGACCAAGGCAAACCCATATTCTACAATACAATCTAGCATAAAGCCAAGTTCAGGAAGGGCCTAGCTTTTCCCTTTCCCTCTCTTTTGCCCCACTCTTTCCTTTTCCTCACACATTTTAAATCTTGTTTCTTGTAAAAGCAACTGAAATCCTCTTTCAAATATTATTTCTTGGGGACACGCGAGAGGAAAAGGAAAGGAGTGAAAATTATGGATTGCAACAAATGCCAGTCATATGCCGAAGGGGGGAAAAAAATCTGTTTTACTGAAAATGTTCTGTGATAGTACAAGGCCTTCTATTTGAGGCAACAAAGAAACTTGTGATAAGGTTTTTTCAGGTGGCCCATTGTCCTTTTACTGACCACAAAATATTGTATGTTTTTATTAAGGTGTTTGTTTAATAAATAAAGACAACTCCTATTCTCTGTGAAGGAAATGAGAGGTTCTTTCTCTGTGTTTCACCTAGGAAAGAGGTGTCCCTGATGGAAACAACAGATATGGTCTTCTTACCTTTATGAAAACCAATATTGTAGAAGACTCTGGACTCGTGAAGCAGACATGTTTCTCCCAACATTTATTTGGCCAATCAAAATAAAAATCGAGGAAGCTTTGGAATTTTTATGTATTTTTTCCAGGAAATAAAAAAAGAAGCATTTAATAGAAAATACATAAATTAATGCAGCTTGAAAAAATCAGAAATACTTGGTTCCATATTACCATCCATTTTCCAGTCACTAAACCCGAGCATTTAAAAATTAATTTTATTTTCAATCTCTGTATTTCAATATCATTTTTATATAACCTTTTAAATCACATCGTTCTTCAATGTTTATTTCTTTTTTTGCTAATTACTTCACCATTATAATTTTATATACCTTGTATGTTCCACACCCTGATCAATATACTTTATAATTCTCCCAACTTTAAATCCAAATATTAAATACTTCTAGCCCATTCTTGCCTCTAGGCACCATCCAGCTGCTCAAGTGCCTCCTGACCCAGTAGATACAGAATGATAGAGTTGGGTGTTATTGGGTACTGCTGGCACCTCAATCCAGAACTCTTGGTGATCTCCCCCAGAGGCTTCATATAGCTGTTAAAGAGCATAGGAGAAAGAACTGACCCCTAGGGAATGTCACATAATAACTGTAGAAGAGTGCCTCTAATTCCGAATCTCTGAAGTCACTCTAACAAGATACTGTGACTGATGACATTGAAAGCTGCTGAGAGACTAAGGAGAATCAACAGAGTTGTGTTGTCCTGCCCCTCTCTCAATAGAGATCATCCATCATGGCACCCAAGGCAGTCTCAGTACCATAGACGAGCCTGAAGCCAGCCTGAAGTGGGTCAAGATAATCCATTTCCTCCCAACCATGCCTGCCGCTGGGTAACTGCTACTCTGTCCAGTACCTTGCCCCCCAAAGAGGATATTAGGAATAGTAAGGCCATGGTCACACCATTGCCTTTTGGTCTGTCTCAGGAAGGCAGCCATACCCAGGCCATTTATGCTGTAGCTATCAGATATCCTGCTTTATTGTGCACATATTCCCCATTATACCTTACAAGTTATACAGGATCTCCAAGGGCACTTGTGAGCAATCATGTCAATGGTTCTAGTCACTTTACAATTCCAAAGTATGGCTAGAGACTTGACAGGAATGCCAGCCATGTCAATCAGAAATTCCCACAGAGCCATCAGGAATCCACCAGATTTCATAAGTCTCTGTGGGTTGAGCATCTCAACGGGTCCTTCAACTGGTACCAGAAGCCCAAATCCCACCAGAAATTCACTCTAAGTCCACCTACCAATGGATCCTCACCCTCCCACTCTGTAGCAAAAACTAGGTCAAGAATTTTTTCTGCAGCATGGGTTGGACCCCATAATATACTAAGAACAAACTCATGGTTATCATGGAGGCCATGAAGTCCTGAGCTGCTCTACTATAGGAATCCTCAGCCCTTTCAGGGGTCATTTTGTTCCTTTCATTTTTCATGCAGCAAAAAGACATTCTAAGTTGAAGTAGAGCCAAAGTCATATTCTAACAATCCTGTCCAGTTTGAGATTCTACCTACCGACAGAAAGTATGTCAATTTTGGATAATTATACATTTTGTTTAGATTTCTCCCAGACTCCTAATTTTTGTATGTTAATGGATTTTTTCCTAGATAATAATAAAGTACAATTTTCTTGTTGCAGTGGTAAATGATAATACAGAGACATTCCCTTACTAGTTAACTGTTTCGTAAAAGGTGACCATTTGTGAATAGATTTCATAGTCATATGGAGTTTTAAAAGCTAATGAAATCCTGAGCTTCTTCTAGAAATTGCTGGGTGGATTCTGACTGCTGAAGTTGTGTTTTATGCTAGCTGTTACTTCATGGAGCCCAAATTATTATGCACTTCTCATGAGAGATGCCGGGACAGAGAAGAAGACCATTTTCAGCAACCTATTAAGACAATGGCTGCATTCCGACACATCACCCTTATTTTAATTTGTATCTTGTTTTTAATATGTTGTTTGATCCATTGTTACCCGCCCAGAGATCTTTGGGTATGGGGCGGGATAGAAATGGAAATAAATAAATAAGATATAGTCTGGCTTGAATTTGGCTCAAGCTTTCCCCATTCTGAGACTTCGCAAGGGATTCCCTGATTCTGTGGACTAAAGGCCCCCAAACACATAGAATCCCTATTACGATTATAACAGGACTCACTGCTGGATCTACAAATAATCCTCTTTATTTAGTAATGGGAACACAGCCAGTTTTTTTAGGGGGAGGAACCATGCTTTGGGGGCGTTCAGATCCCCCTGAGCCAATGATAAGCATGATTTCCCCTCTCTTCCTCTCGCTGTCTGCCATGAGATTGGTGCAGGAGAGAGTTGTAACATTTGTAACAAGATCAGTGTAACAATCATCCCTCCCTCCTTCCATTAACACCTTTTCCCTGCATCCCAGGGATTTTGTGCTGCCATGATCTTCCAGTGCAGCACAATTGTTGGCTTGTAAGCCTCCATTTCCCTCCATCCTTCCTCCCCCCCCCAAACAAGACAAAAGACTCCACTCTGCCGGACGGTGCTTTGTTTTGCTTTCTTTCACTCTCTCACCCTCCACCTCGCTCTTTTTTCATCCCCCTCCCATTTGTGAATTAAAATGTTAATAAAAATTAATCAATGGTGTCAGGTAGGTGAGAGACTGAGTGAAGGGGTAAAGGAAGAGGGCTCTGCTCTGCAAGGGAACACCCCCCCCCCGATGACACTGGGGTATGACGGTGAGGAGGGAAGGAGGGAGGGGTGAGGGTTTCTCCCCTGCCAGTCTGCATTATAAGCTAGGGGTGGGAATGCCAAAACAAAACACAACAAACAAACAAACAAAAACCCTGACCTGGCTGCTGATTAAATAAAACCTTATTAAAACCCAGATTAAAATGCCCAGTTGGAACTTGGCAAATGGCTCTGATTTTCCAAAACGTCTTCCTTCCTCTGCTTCCTTCCTCTGCACTCTGAGTTGCCAGATCCTGCTTTTTCCCTGCCCGCGTTAGGCACTTGGGGACCAACGTGGCACCGGGTGACTGCACAGATTTTGGGAACCAAGAGCTACTTTCCTGCCAGGGAATTTACTTGTAAACTCATGACGGAGAATGTTATTTTTCCTTCACATGATAGAATCTTTCATTTTTGCCTCTGTGAAATATCCATTAGAAATTTTATTCTGGAAATTTTCAACAAAAGGAATAATCTACATTTTGTTTTCCTGAACTGCTGCATTTGACATTTCTTGGTGGTTTTTTCAATCCCCACCTCCCTCTGTAGCATTGTTACAGAGACTAGAAATACAGGTTTTTCTAGCAGTAGTGGTGGAAAATCGGTTAAACAGAAGGTCTTGGAGACCTGGGAAAGGAGCTCAGACAGTTTCTTAAAGGAAAAATGATTGAGTGCAACATATCCTTATGTGCTGTTGCCTTCCAGTGTTTGCAAGCACCATTACTTTCCAGATCAGGGTCTGGACACTGCTACACACGTAGGAAGCAAATCCCAGATGGCAACTGCAGTCTGCTAAAATTCAATTGCCCCCATTTAACTTGAATTTTCCTTAATTTTACTAATAACAACAGCAACAGGTCTTCTTCATTCTTAAAGCCTGTGATGCAAATGCAATCAGAACCTGCACTTTGCTGATGGGCAGCATAATGAAGCCAAAAGAAGTGAGACGTTTGCACAACACTGGATGTCGTCATGTGGACAGTTCTGCAGTTTGTACAAATTAACCAAGGTCCCATAGAAGTTTAGTTCAGGGGCAGTGGCTGGTGTTTGCACTGCAGATGCTGGCTCCATCTCAAACCTAACCCAGACTTACCTGGGCCCCTTTGAAGTGTAGACTGGTTTCATCCAGGACTGTCAAAGTTGCTGTAGCAACAGCCATGCACACAGGGGTGTTGCTATGGTGATCAGTATGTGGTGCAGCTGCAGCCACGCCATGCCACGCCATGCCACCACCACCCCCACACACACAGCTTTCGCGTACACAGGTATCTGTGTCCAGGAGTTGGCCAAGAGTGCACTAGATGCTGTCAGTTAGTCTGTAGAGCCGTTTTTACCCCTTGAGGGTCACTTCTGCAACACCAACATCTGAGATTATTTCAGCTAGCTCAGATACCAACACTGCTGGCCAGTGGGATAGGTGGTACACCAGCAATATCCCTATTCTGTCTCTCTGACCCAACATCAGAAACAGCTGCTCAAAAAACCAGTCACAGAACAAATTGGCCTCCTGGCAAGAGACAGGGAAGTTCTATGGACAATAGCAACACTCCCTCCCTGGCTCACTGGTCTTCAACAGTGCTACACCAAGTAACCAGGGGGGATAAAGCTGGGCGAGACAATTTAGGCTTTGCTAATGTTTATAGAGGGAGGTGGCCACAGCTCAGCTGTAGAGCAACTGTTTGGAAAGGAGTGTCGAGGTTTATAGATAGCGGATTTGGACTGGAGACAACACATTAGTCAATTCCCAGCAAACCTCTGGCAGTCAGTTTACAGCCAATGAACCAGAGGCAAAGTTTTCATTCCACAAGGGGAAGGCTTAACTTTGTTCAGTAGATACAGTTGTAGCATGAATAACACAAAATGAGAGAGAGAGTACTTACAAATCTATAGAGTTTTTGCAACCTTGGTCTACACATGTAGCCAATCAGAATGCATAGCCCAATTTTAGAATTGCATTATTGACCTTTTTACCAGCTGTGTACCTGTATCAAAACACCAAACAAGAAACCTACATGTTATGGTTATCTGCCTACACGTATTCCACTTCTATCATGGGAAATGGCACTGGTACAAACAGCAATAACCTGTACATTCTAATTTTCATTTCTGACCACATTTAACCATTAAATGCTTGACAAGGAGAGGGTTACAAGTTTGACCCCTGACATCTCCCCAGGGGAAGGTCAGTTTTTGGGTGGGCTTGCATAAAACTGAAGCCTTGTAGTGTCCAATTTCCTATCTGTTCCAGCCACTGACACCACTTCTGAGCCAGTTTGGTCTAGTGGCTAAGAAGCTGGACTCTTATCTGGGAATACTGGGTTTGATTCCACCCTCCTACATGAAGTCAGCTGGGTGACCTTGGGCTAGTCACAGCTCTCTTCTGAGCTCTCACTGCCCCACCTACCTCACAGGTAGGGGAGAAGAACAGAAAGTTTTGTCAGCTGCTTTGAGTCCCTTTAAATGGGTGAGAAAAGCCTGGTAGAAAAGCCAACTCTCCTCCTCCTCCTCCTCCACCAGCTGCAATGGCAGAAAGACACCATTGCATAGGTGACCCAATTATTTGACCTAATGAGCCAACTCAATTAGAAGCTGATACAACTAGCTGTAAGAGACAAAATAATTTTCAAAATGTATTTATTTGTTTCTGGTTTGTATTGGACAAACCACTTCTCACCCTTAGTCCCTAGGTCAGTGATGGCCAACCTATGACACGCGTGTCACAGGTGACACGCCAAGCCCTTTTGGGTGACACACATGGTCACCCTGGCACCTGGGCGTGTAGTGCTTTCTTGTTCTTGAAGTGTGCAAAATACCAACTTTCAATTGAAGATTTAGCAAATGTAAAGAATTATTTGTTTTTGCTTTTAATAAAATACATATATCAAAAATATAACTTTTTTAATAGAGCTGAAAATAACAGAAAATTATGGATATTTCTAGATGTGACACAGCACCCGAGTTAAGTTAGGTTTTCTTGTGAATTTTGACACACTGAGCTCAAGAGGTTCGCCATCACTGCCCTAGGTGGTAAAAATAAACACAAAGGCTGTATTCAGACGTAACAAAAGCGGTGTCTTAGAGGCAGTTAGTGGCCTTCCTGATCCCAGCCTTTCTCTAATCATGGAATGTTCCAGAAAGGGGGAGGGGGCAGACTGGTGTGTGAGCAATCCCACCTCAGAGTCCTCCCTGGGATGCACTGGAGGTGCTTTTTATGTGCTGCATCTGATCACAGCTTATTAAAACATTTGACTCTTCCAAATCCTCTAAAGATGGATATCGTAGCTATATCCAAAAGCTCAGGTTCACAGAAGAACTATGGAACATGGCATAACAATCCAAAAACTGCAACAAGTGAGATAACACATTCCCATCAGGGATGGATCTGAGGCAGGGAAAGACGGTCACACACGAACCTCTTCAGAAGTTGCCCCATTTTTATGGATTTTGACCTGTTTTCAGGAACACCAAAATACACATTTCTTGTACTTTGTGACCTGAATTATTTTCCTTTATTCTCATGTTTATCTAATTTTATCACCATGGAAACATTTTATCTTCCCTCTCCCCTCAAGAAAATGCAAAATATTGAGCAGATTTAACAATACTCCATGGAGACCACTGTTGACTTAGTAGTACTCAGTTCGCATGGAAAATACAAGCTGTGGGGATAGTGAGTGATTTATACCAGCTACAATCTGGGTGTTAATTCTGGCAGAATAAAAACAACTTTAGAAACAGCCAGAGGTCTTGGATTCCACAATGCCCATGAACAGATTTATGGGCAAAGAAAAGAATCTCACTTAAGATAGATTAGATAAGGAGATTGTTAAGTAAGGTGATCTTTCAGTGCTGTGCAAATGAGCGAAGCATTTCTGGCAGTTCAGTAAACAAACACACTTTATTTTCTTGTTGGAGTTTTTTAGATAGGAAGATTTGAATGAAATCTGAGAATTCACATGGAACAATATTTACTTTTTCTTGAATACTATTTGAATTTCATGAAGCATCTAACCAAGTGTTGTTGTTGTTCTTTTAAATCTGTTTTGAGCAGAGGTCAAATGGCGGGAAAAGATGCATCCCAGAATGAGTCTTAGAAGAAAGAGACTTGTCTTGAAGTGCTGGAAAGCTAGGAATCAGTTGACCTAGGGCTGCATCCACACACATTAAAAAGCGGTTCAAAAGTGACTTAAGAAGTGGCAGCGTGTGGGCACCAGTGTTCACATCCCACTTCTAATCAACATTTTCAGTGCATTTTCTGGACCTTAATGTGGAACAGGAACCCTAGTTTGTGGCATCTGCCACTTTTTTATTGCATGTGGATATAGCCCAGCAAACGTTTATGATGTTCAGGTTCTCATAAATATTATATCATCACTTTGGAATTGACCCAAAGGAATGGTATGCAGCGTATAGGTACATAGGTGTGTGTGTGTGTGTGTGTGTGTGTGTGTGTGTGTGTGTGTCCATGCAAGACAGAAACTCATTACTGAAGATATAAGCCTATGGGGAGTTACAAGAGTAGTTCACCTTTTTCTGGTAGTGAGGGCTGCTGCAGCAGAATCTAAAAACAAACCTCCAAGTACAAGTCAATAGCCCTTCCTGGAAGCTTAGCCTATGTTCCACCTGCAGTAAAACAACCACATTTACCTTACTTTTCCCTCCAACCAGTCATTTTGCCATAACCTTTAATGAATCCGCTCCTCCCTTCTTCAGTTGAATGCCAATTATGAGCAAAGGCTTTTGTGTCTGTTGCTCAGGGTCAGAATGTTGCATTGTAGGAGAGAACTCAGTCAGGAGGTTCATCTTGAAGAGAACCCCTAGAATGGACCCTCTAATTTCTAATACCTGGAGTCTAAACCTACATTCTTCCACTCCATGATGTTGATAATTTAGAGCTAGGAAGGGCCATTTGGGTTCACTTGGGTTCTTTCTGCACTTCCAATTGATCTGGATTAAGGAACCTCTTAATCTGGATCACAGGCCTCTTCATCCACATGTTAAGGTGGATCAAAGAGGCCCTGGCTCTGCTGATCCGACTCTGTCTGCACTGCCAGTGCACTGCATATCTGCACTGGATGGAGGCCATTAATCCAGATCTCCTGTGGACTTGTTTAATAACATGGGAGGCGTGTAGATGGCATGCCTCCATGTTCCAAAATTACCAAGGGGTGCTTTGGAGCACATGCTATAGCACACTGCCAAAAAGGACTCTCCCCTGGCTCTGAGACTAGGAACTTTCATTCCTAGATTTCGGAGCGGAGGGAAAGGGGGGCATGTCAGCACTTTGCTTCCACACAATCCAAATCAGTGGGCCCGGTTATTCCAGACTCACCGATCTGGATTTAGGGCAGGTAAGTGCAGAAAGGGCTCTAATATAGCTCACTACTATAAGCAACAGCAAGGAGACCTCTACCTATCTTGGCAGCCATTTCAATGGTAGACCTGATTTTATCACTGTAAGGCCGTGTTCCCGCTAGGGCTTTAATGCGCGTTAAAAATGGTTTGAAAACCATTTGTCCGCATTAGAAAATTAGAAATGGGATCACATCTTGCAGAGCTCACAATCAGTTGGCTTTTTCAGATCTCTGTGCCCCCCCCCGCTGCGTCCGCCCTCCTCAAGGGGCAGCTGATGGCTTGCTCATCTGGACATGGTAAAAATAGCCTCAAGAGTCCTGCAGATTTTTATCTTTCCTTCTTAAGGAAGTCTGTGATCGGGAGGAAGGAGAAGGGGGTGGAAATCAAGGGGGCTCCATCTCCCCCCATTTTTATAATTATCATAATTATGTGTATAAAATAAGAAGGGCATCCATGGAGGTCTGTGGGAATCAAA
>MTQE01002208.1:38925834-38955087 GCA_014337955.1 Aspidoscelis marmoratus
GCAGCAAAAGCACAAGGGAGGGGGCTGGGATTCCCCACCCTTGGCCACATCATCGGATCAAACCAAATCAGGAGACAGAAGTGGGTAAAGGGTGGGGAGGAAAAGAATTGCTTTCCCCAATACGTTTTTTGGAAGTGTTTTCTGTGGGAACACAATTGGAGTCAACTGTGATTTAAGGCCATGGAGGTGGGATCGGCCAGAATGTGTGTTTCCAATGGGTTTTGTTTCGTTTCTAAAACCATTTTAAATAGCTTAGGTGGGAACACGACCTAAAAGTTATTCTAATATTCAACCAAAGTGTCCCCTGTTATGCAGGAAGCCCATTATTCTCTTTCAGAAACCTCGGGATTATAGAGAACAAGAAAAATCTCTCCCCTTTGGCATCATTTTGTGTATTTGAAAAAGGGTCTCATATCCTCTTTCTGTCTTCCTTTTTGTGGATCACTCCCTCCCAGCAGGAGGAAGTCCTGAGAAACTGCTCCGCCCCATGACCACCCAGGAATTGCATGACCTCCTTCCTGTGCAGTGTGTCTAGGGCAACAGCAAAGAGGACATTGCTGTTTGAACTACTGTACAAACAAGCTCTGCAGTAATAATAACAACAACTTTTATTTACAATGCCCCTTCCACCAAAGGGCAGATCAGGGAACATATACAATCACAAACAAACAAAATGGTCATGGAACAAGAAGATGGAACAGAACTGTAGAGGGAAACAACCGGCTACGTCAATGGTGCGTAGGATCAAGAAGGATTCAGATTCCTAGATCACGGAGTAAAGTGCTTGCATGATAAAGTGCTTTTGGAGATATTTTGAAGATGTCATCATCATCAATGCGGCTTTTGTAACCCCACCATAGCTCTGCTTTATCCTTTTGAAATCCTGCTATCATCCTTTTCAAGACAGCCTAACTCTGATGGTGGGTTTTCCCGAAATAACACTTTTACTTACGGTAGCTTGTGGATGGAGCTGACATCCAGCATGTGGGCACCACACATACCCAGTGGGCCCAAAAATGATGGTGGTGATTGCGCACTTCCAAGTATTCCACCTTGTCAGAATACTTAGATGTGTCCCTCCCTGTACTGCACACAGAGTACTGAGTGAGTATTCTGGAGGGATATACTTCAAAATACTGCTTGTGACGGAGATATGCACAGGTGTCCAGAGCTGGCCTTTAATAACTTGCTGGGGTCCTACCTGCACCTGAAACCTTCTTCAGTCCATCTTCAGGTCCAACTGTTCACACCTTTTCACTTCTATCCATTTTATTTGTGGACTTTCCGCCTTCTATTTGGACTTCCCAAATAGTGAGCCAGTTTGGTCTAGTGGCTAGGGAGCCGGACTCTTATCTGGGAATAGCGGGTTCGATTCCTCCCTCCCCCATGAAGCCAGCTGGGTGACCTTGGGCTAGCCACAGCTCTCTTCTGAGCTCTCACAGCCCCACCCACCTCACAGGGTGTTCTGTTGTGGGGAGAAGAACAGAAAGCTTCGTCAGCCGCTTTGAGTCCCCTTAAAATGGGTGAGAAAAGTGGGGTAGGAAAGCCAATTCTACTTCTTCTTCCCTGAGTAGAAAGTCCACAAATGAAACAGAAATGAAAAGGTGAGCAGTCAGGCCCGAAGATGAAGGTTGCAAGCGAAGATATAACCAAGTTATTAATTCTAATAGTTTTGTTGACCCTCTGAATACATTTCCCTCTTACCCAAAACATACAGATTCCTCCCTAAGCCAATTTCCACGTGTAGAATGGTGTGTGTACAGTTTGCCTTTACTTTCCTCCAGGCTGCTAAATTTACCTTGGGTTGTTTTGTGGCTATTCCGTAACTTTACCCCCGTCTTCTACCCGCTACGGAGAGGCGTGCGGTCAGAAGCCAAGGCGTCTCCCATTGGCACGGCTTTGGGTACGAACGGGGACGCCGCCCAGCGAGCCCCCGGTGCTTGGCAAGGGAACCAGCAAAAGTGGCAACCGGGGGCGGCGCCTCCAGCAGGACTCCTCGGCTGCCACACTGTGTTGGCGATGAGCGAGGCGTGTGCGCGCAGGGAAGGCGAACCTTTGGGCACGGCAGCGGGCAGGGCCAACGTCTCCGGACCTTCGGTTGCCCCTGGCTGGCTGGCATAATAACGGCTCTGCTGCCACCTTTCCGGGGCACGGCCGACAAAGGGGGCGGGTCTGCCTCCTGGACAGGAGAGTAGCAGCAGGAGGAGGAGGAGGAGCCGCCTTAACTGGGAGCGTGGCCGGAGCTCTCCAGCCTCTCCCAGGCAGTTCCTGCTCCCTCGCCCGGGGGACGACGGAGCCAGCATGCTGAGCAACGGAGCGGAGCGCGCCGCGTCCCCCGTGCGCAACGGGACCCTGGCGCCGCGGCTGACTCTGCAGAGAGACTCGCCGGGGGTCGGCGGCGGGAGTTACGATGTAGCCGCCAAGGTCGGCCATTAGGGGGCGTGAGTGGGCGTGGCGGGGGCGGCAGGCAGGCAGAGCGAGGCAGGGCAGCAGCGGGGGCCGCCGTAACTGTTAGCCTCCCATCCGTCCATCCCTCCATCCATCCCGGGGAGGCGGAGCGGGTTGGGGCCGAGAGGGTGCATTGGCCACCCTCGTGCCCTCTGCCAGTGAAGGAAGTAAAGCAGTTTAACTCTCCTCCTTTCGTTGTTTTTGCCCTCTGAAAGATATGCTTCTGATTCGCTCGCACCACCTACCCCTGCCGTACACACCTGCATTTTAATCCAGCTTCAGCCCGCTTTCAGAGTGGCCGTTCTCTAGCCCGAAGGTGGATTTTCTGAGTTGGATAATGCTGAAAGAAACCACGTTATCCCTTTGCTGATGTGTTCCCTCACTCTGAAAAGTGGAGTGAATCTGGATGAAAACTTAGGTGTCTCCTTTGCCCCACCCGCCCCCGTCAGAGTATCGGGACATTTCCCTGTATCCCGTCTACAGTTCTAGTAGGAAAAAAATGTTAGGTGAGAGGGATACCTGGAAAGCTTAGCTGTTGCTAATTTCTTTTTGCCCTTTGAAGAGGAGGAAAGAGCAGTCTGCGCATGCTTAGAGGCACTCTTCATACATTGCAGGGCCATGCAGAGCTTTCCCATTTGTAACTAACATCTGCAGAACTAACTGGAGTTGCTTCTCTGCTTTTCCTAACCTAGAGATGCACCTATACAATGCATCTGCTGCACATCTGCAGGGGTGGAGGGAGAAACGTCAAAACTAGCACTTGACGCTGATAACAAGCTACAGTGTTGAATATCTGAAGTTCAGGGATAGCGTGCTGCATTGTATCTTTTTTTCCGTAGATGTTCCACAACCGTGCAGGGTAGCATCATCTGTGCAAATCGGCCTGTTGGTGCTGCCAGGCCGGGTGGTGAAATGTCCACAGAACAAAGATTCTGCAGTGCTAAAAATAAGCTCAGTTTCCTGAACCCTGCTAGACAGTTGATTGTGAAACTCCGGTTGAAGCTGAGCTCCGTCTCCATAGACACTATCACGGACAGTCAGGGAAGGGAAGACCACGGTTTTCTTCTTCTTGGCAGGAAGCAAGCTAAAGTGGATCCATGATATAGTCACATAGGGCTCTCTTTGCACAGTTTGGTCTAGTGGTTAGGGAGCTGGACTTTCATCTGGGAATACTGGGTTTGATTCTGCACTCCTCCACAAAGCCAGCTGGGTGACCTTGGGCTAGTCACAGCTCCCCTCAGAGCTCTCACAGCCCCACCTACCTCTCAGGGTGTACCTCTCAAAGCTTTGTCGGCTGCTTTGAGTCCCCTTAAGTGGGTGAGAAAAGCGGGGTAGAAAAGCCAACTCTTCTTCTTCTTTTTCAACAGCCACTCCAGTGTGACTACTGTTCAAAGCCCACTAGAAGGAAGCAACTTTTTTGTATATTTGTAGGGAGGCCTGATCATGATACCAGCACTCAGGGTAGGGAAGAATCTGCTGCTCCTTAGCATCGGCCAAAGGTGTTTGCTCTTAGCGTCAGATGCTGGTCATGTGCAGGTCTCCCCAAACTGGGATGTGAACTTCAAGCCATCTTACTCTTGGTGGTGATGAGGAGAGAGAGAAGATGTGCCCTTGTCAGTCAGTTGCATTCTGTTGTGAAGCACTTTGGCTCCTGGAGACACCCAAGATCTCTAAGTTAGAATCCAAAGGACCTCTGAACCATATTGTCATGGTCTACACTACTAAAGGCAACTAAGACCAAGTCAATGCCTTCCCATGATGCAGGTATCACATGAGCGTCCATTGAGGCTGGAACAGTCCTCATGCTTAAGACTAGGTGCCTGCAGATGTGCTTGCGCCATGTGCAGTTAATTGCCCGGGCTTATTTCTCCAAGGATCTATGGTAGTGACAGTTGGAGATGAATGTGCAGGTTCTTCCATGTGAGCATCAAGAGTTAAAAATACCTTTCACAGCAGATGTAGTGGATCTTGCTAATATCTTTAGCCTTGTAATGGAGCACATGGCACAAAAAGCTGTAATCCTGGAACATTTTGTAGGCAGTCCTGCATTCTGAGTCAGAAAACAGGCCTGCAGGTGATCTTAGCTTTTGATGAACATCTGAGCTAGCACAGGTTATTTTGTTTGCATAGCCTGTCATTTCCCATGGCTACTAATGTCAGCTTTGCTGTTCAGCATGTGGTGAAGGGGGCAGTTGAGTTGTGTCTCATAAGCAGAAGCAAGCTAACAGGATGCACCAAACCATAAACCACTTCACTGTGGGTTAACAACAGCAGCACACATGTTTGCCAGCCTCTGCTTGCACAAGCTGCTTGCCCTGGGCGACAGGAAAGTGCCGTGCAAGCAAATGGAAGTTAAGGGTGTCCCCACTTTGAACCTCCACAAGATCATTCTACAAATCCAGCATGGAAACTCCAGTGCCAGTTGCAAGGTATCTGATTTTGCAGTCCTAACTGGCACAGCCGCAAACCGAGTCACGTGTTCACAGCCTGATTGAATTCCCATGATCGCTGGTTGTATTATTATTTTTTAAATTCATGAAATGGGGAACTGGTTTATCATAGACCGATTTCACTGTATGATCATCAGCATTTACTAAGAATTCTCATGTTGGTCTTGGGTGCATTTTGTGGATGTTCAAAACCTCCAGGCCGAAACAAGCAACAACTGCAAAGAACAACGCATAGGGCTTTCTGGGCCTTTTTGCACTGTCAGTCAGAACAGCCACACATGCTCTGGGATGGTTTATTCACATGTCACAGCACTGCTTCGATCCCATGCAGCCCAGAGCATGCAGGGCTGTCTTGATCCTTTGTAGCATCCAGGGCGCTCCCAGTAAAGTCCCAGATACAGCACTCACACGCCTTCCTTGGGCAAGTGCTGCATGGAAGCCGGTCAGCATGGCTGTGACTGTGCAAATGCATGACTGGTATATGGTGAAAGTTGCCACAGCCATTGCTATGGCAATATGGATGGTACAAGAAAGACAGTCCATGCTGCAAAGGCTGCCAGTTAAGTTTGGGACATTGCTGGTGCAAATGCAAGCCCCTGTCCCTGAACTTATATTCAGTAGGATACTATCTCACTGAAATTAAGTGTGAAAGGGCCTTCCTTCTAAAGGGTACACTATATTACATTCAAAAGCATTTAATTGAGACCAATGTCTACCTTCTTTTCCTCTCTCCTTAAAATAGCAGTTTTAAGACAGGAAGACCTGCTCAGAGCTAAGGGTGCAAATGCTTTTTTTTTGGGGGGGGGGTTCAAAATATTTCCAAGTGGTTCCACTTCTGAGAGGTTCCAGGTACATGTTTGTCCAAACACGTCACTTGAACCCCAGGAAAAGTACAGATTTTGCATTGATGGTGATTTGGAGCAGGAAAATGCCCAGTTGTTAGACATCTGCCAGAGGAGAGAGGAACTTTGCTATCTGCATTGATCACTCCTGCCCTAATCTGCTTTTCGTTACGAAGAAAATCATGTCCTGATTTCATTCCCAATTCTTGTGTTTAAGTGCCTTTTGCTTTCAGCTTAGGGACAGCTGCATGACTGCAACATCTTGAAATCCTGGGACAGTTATGAGCTGGAAGTGTTTTAGACAGGCTCTGGACGCTGGCTGAACATCTCACGAGCAAGCAATAATCTGTCTTTGCAGCAACTCATGCATCCAGGCATTCAGCCAGCGTGAAATACCCAGAAACGTGTGTTGCTGCCTCTGCCTGTGTGTGGTAGACAGATGGATGATGGTGGGTTGATGAAGTAATGGCTCTGTTTCTGGAAAACCTGGCACCTGTACCACGTTTTCCCACAATAGGCTATCAGGCGTTTTAGGAGGGATGTAGCAGAACCATGATGGGGTTGCCACAGATACATGTGGCAATCATGCAGCCAGAATGGCACTATATTTCCCCCATCTGGATGCAACCTTGGTTACTAAGTTTGCCAGAGCCGGGGAAACTAGAAGACAGATACAGCTGCCAAGGATTTTATGTAAATTAAGGAGTAGAGGTAGCTCCTGAAGTAAATTCCCCTGCAACTCCTGACATTTATAACCTTGGGTTTTCATAAATAGGAGTCAAGAAGGTCCCAGAATAGGGACCAGCCATGTGCATGCTGACAGACTATGGCAGGAATAAAGCTCAGTGCAGAAAAGGTCATCGTTATCTCCATGAAAATTTGGCAAAATGTTTAATCCTGTTTAGCCACTCAGGCATTTATCAACTTCAGTTTTTGTGGAGGCACATATCACTTTTGGGTTTTCCGGACTCCAACACTTACCAGCACCAGCTAGCAAAGCCGTATTGCTTGGGGTTGGTGGGAACTGTAATTTAAAAAGCAGGGAAGCTACTGAGAAAATGTTGCAGAAGAAGAAGAGTTGGCTTTTCTACCCTACTTTTCTCGCCCATTTAAGGGGACTCAAAGCCACTGACAAAGCTTTCTATTCTTCTCCCCACAACGGAACACCCTGTGAGGTCGGTAGGGCTGTGAAAGCTCAGAAGAGATCTGTGACCAACCCAGGGTCACCCAGCTGGTTTCATGGGGGAGGGTGGAATTGAACCTGTATTCCCAGATAGGAGTCTAGCTCCCTAACCACTAGACCAAACTGGCTCACAGCCACAACTATTCCTCTGATAACTTAAGTCTGAAACCTGTTTTGTTCATCTGAGTGGATGGTGAGAGAGATAAATACAAGATCCTTGAAAATGGGAGTCTTTATTTGGAGCCTGACCTTTTCAAGCTATTGGCAAAAAGCTTTTCCAAATATTGTTTTAAAAGGTTTTTCCCCTCCTGGTAAACTAAACCTTGGCTAAACCTTAAAACCAAGATTTAGTTCATTGTCCAGCAGTGGGTGCTCCTCGTTTTCAGTCCTTCTATTAATCTGCCTGGCTGGTCAAAATCGCCTTGGGGCTCTAAGTTTAGATCCGAATCAGATATTGTTAAGTGATCAATCCACAACCTCACAAAGGTCATCTGAAAGAAACCTAAAGTGAGTCATGGGACCACTGTACAAACATGCTGGCATAGACAGTATTAGTTTAGATAAGCCAACCAACTTATCTGATACAATGACAAATCTTTGTGTTCTAAAAGTACTATGATAAGAGTTACAACTTCTGGGGTTAGTAAAGTGTCCCCCCTCTTGAAGGCCAACCAGAAAAGAAGCAATTCAGATGGGGCAGTTGATGGGTCACTTGTGTCCAGGAGTCAGGATGACTGCGCACTTCCTCAAGGTTGGTGGCAGAGTGACCCTCTTTCTAACAAGTTGTAGAACAGCGGGAATGAAAACAGGGCTCCTGTGCTCCTGTTTTGCCTGCAGACTTCCTGCTGATGTCTGGTTAGTCTCTGTGAGCACGAGCCTGTGCTGCTAAGCTACCTGGGTCAGTAGTCATTTTTCATTTTATTCAAGGCATTTCTATCCTGTCTGTTTTTCACAAAAGTTCAAGGCAGCCCTCCCCTGCATTTCACCCCAACATCCGCCCTGTGGGGTAGGTTAGGCTAAGATGTAGTAGCTGGCCAAAGGTCACTCTATCAGCAAGGGAGGACTTGAACCAAGCACTTTAATGCCATTACTGAATGGGGCTGATGGACCAGACCATGGGGCATTCTAGACCCCTGTGCATCCACACACTAGAGCAGACAACCCTCTATGGGATGATACCATGGACTGGGATATAGCACCAAAATGGTGGCTGTATCCTACTCCACTGGCAGATCTATGTCAGTAGGAACTGTGTCAGGAGCTTGGTCCATGGACAGCATGTGCACAGTGCATTGCCATGGCTCCATTTTGGCCAGGCAGCCAGAAGCAGTGGTGTAGGTGTACCATTCCTGGATACCTGACCCAAAAAAATCCCTAGTTGACATCTTCGAAGCTAGGCAACTTCAAAACTAGGACACAGCTAGGCCAGGGTTGGGCTGTCCGTAGTGTAGTCAGGCTACAACAACCAGCCTAAATAGCTTTAAGACAAATTCATGGAGAACAATTGTGTCAATGGCTCCTAGAATGGATGCCTAGGTACTGCCTCCAGTCTGGAGAGACAAGCAGGATGCCTCTAAAGGCCATTTGCAGGGGTATGAGAACAGGTGAAGCCTTTGCCCTGGTCTTTGGCTTGAGATGCCCCAGAAGCATTTGGTGGGCTACTGTGTGAGAAAGCATGCTGGATTAGATGGGCTGTGTCCCAATCCACCAGGTCTCCTCTTATGTTCTTATGTACCAGTAAGTTGGTCTACAGTGGACTGAACTACCTAGCCTGAATCATTATGGTGTGAGATAGCCTGCATTTTGTGGGAAGACCCTTAGGTTCTATTACAATACTGTTGCCACTGTTTTACACTGTAGCAGCAGACCTTTTCCTATTCCCTTAATCCAGTTCCAGTAAGCATAACTAGATGAACATGTGGGAGACTTCTTCCCCTCTTTTGCCCTGACTCTTTCTTCCAGGTTTAAAAAAAACCATTAACTTCTTAAATACTTTTCAGAAGGCTTGATGGATAAAAGTCCTGGTGTTTGCTTGTTTTCTGCATGGCTTTCTTCTGTCTGACAAATTTGTTTCCTTGTGATAGACAGCATATTGCTGTTATCTGATAGGAGGCTGGCAGGAGCACTCTTCATGAGGAAGTAAATACTTGCTAATCCACATTTCTTTTAGTGATAAACTCGAGGGGGATAACCTGGCCAGTCTGTTACAGTGCAAACAGAAAGAAAATCTGGTGGTGACTCCTGAAAGACTAAGGGGGTTATCATGGCTCTGGTTTCCGTCAGCTAGTGACTGCAAGATGAGAATGGGCTCTTGACTATGAAAGCACACGCCATAAGTATTTGAATAATAAAACAAATGGTTAAACCATGGAGTTAAAAGGTGTGTGGATAGATTTAAAGGGAGATGGGGCAAATCAATGAGGAATTAGGCTACCAGTCACAATAGCTTGTGTTTTAGATTCAGTATCACAGGGAACACATTTATCCCAGGAGTATGTCAGGATTGCCACGGATAAGTGTGGTGATCCCAGTAAGGTGCCAGAATATTCCTGGGTTTTAGAGGCTGTCTGGATACAGCCTTAGAGATCTTGTGAGGAGAGGAGAATAATAATCCATTGCTTTGTGTTCTTTAGAAGAAAAGTGAGTGAAGCAAGACTCCAAACATGACTCTTCTCTTTTTGTGTTTTGTATTTGGCAGCCACAGGCTTTTAAAAATAAATCCTCAGTAGTTCAGATAGTGGATCTATTCCCTGCCCCTCATACACAGTGACAAAAGAGTGCCAACAAAACTAGAACTTCTAAGCTGAAGCCTGTTTGTTTTGGAGGAGTGGATGCCACGTTTGGTGTTTGCTCTGCTATCTAGCTTTCTGAGTGAAGGTGTATGTGTGCGGAAAGATATTCCTAGATCAGAGAAAGTTTGTTTAGGGTACTTCTCATCTTGAGTATTGTGTCTTGATGACACCTCAGAGGCTTTTGTCTCAGGGATATGTAAGGCACTGTGTGGGCAATGAGCCTTTTCGGTCACAGTGACTCCAGGGGATGTGTACAGATGGAGAAAAGAGAAAGAAGAATTGTTTGCTGCAAACACACTCTAGATCTTAATCACAACCTGCCTGCACATCAATGACAAAACTGGCTCCACCAGAAGAACTGAGATAAGCAGGCTGGCTTCAGGCTGTACCACTGGAGACTACTTGAAGGATAAATCAGCTCTTTGAGCTTGCAGAGCCTCTGTTAGTTAATGGGGCCCTTCCTTGCTTGCTTAGGACAAACCCTCAAAGTACATTAGGAGCAACACCCATCCTGACAGAGACTTTCCAACATATCTCTGCCATATCTAGGGTGATCTAAACTAAGCAGTCAGTGTCCATCTACCTGGACAGGAGCCCATCTTAAACCACACATACGCTGCTTTGGAAGAAAATACCATGGAAATCAGTAGTGAAATTTGCACAGAAGAAAGTGCAGAGTGGTTGGAACTTTTCTCTTACTCAGAGGGAAGGAAATGATAGCGAACAGGAGATGTGTTTGTTTAATGTGTCACAGAGCTTATCAGGGAGAAAAGTAGATGGCTTTAAGGTAGGGTTAGACAAATGAGTGCCCCTAGATGGCTTTAAGGTAGGGTTAGAGAAATTTATGGATGACAGCTGTATCAATGACTACTAGAATGGCTGCCTAGGTACAACTTTCAGTCTCGGGGGGGAAGCAGGTTGGTTTTAAGGCCATTTGCTGGGATTTGAGATCAGGAATAGGTTTGTCTTTGTCTCTGCTTGAGATACCTATGAGCATTTGGTGGGCCACCATGTGCGACAGGACACTGGACTAGATGGGCCGTGGCCTGATCCAGCAGGGCTTCTCTTATGTTCTTATGTTCTTAAAGGTTTATGTGCAGTACTTTTAATCATTCTGTGAGAAAAGATGGTTGGAAACAGGCAAACCTGAGAGTTCTGAGGGCTCCAAGAGAACCAACATCGTTGGTCCTCTGTACATTCAGAAGATCATATTACTTGGGTGACATAGGTATAAGAATGACTTATGTACAGCAGAAAACATTTCAGACTGTGAATGAAGTTCATATTGCATCATGTGCAGTTTGTGTTATATTTGAGCAAGCATTGCCTGGCGTAATTTGTTGGGTGCATTTTTCTACTTGCCACAGAACACTGCTGAGACCTTTTTGTGCCAAACATCAAGGAAATGCAGCAAATGCACCACAGAGACTTTTCTAAAGCATTTTGGGGGAAAGTTTGAACAGGACTCTGTTTCTAGGTAGGATCGATCACATGTCCTTCTCATTTTCTGCAAGATAATCATGGAAGAGAAGGGCTGGTTTCTGCCTGTGTTTTTTCAGGAAGAACCCTTATATCTTGCCTCCTTTTATGCACTGGTTTTAGATCTGGATTAAGGAGCCTCTTAATCTGGAACACAGTTCTTCCATCTGCAGGTTGATGAGGATCAAGGGGCCCTGCTCCCATCACTTAATCCAGATCTCTTGTGTACCTGTTTAATCTGTGATATAATCTGGAAGAAGGCCCAGTGCAGAAAGGGTCTTTGAAATAACAGAGGATCCTGAACTGTGCTTAGATGAGTTTGGCACCCTTCCCAGGGCACTAAACTTCAGGTGCCTCCATTCTCTGCCTGCTCTTCTCTCCCCATCAGCCCCCTCTGAAGCTATGTCCTGCCCCTTTGCACGGTTTTAATGGGTTTTTGCACCCCATGTTGTAGGTGATGCTGCTTGGAGACTCAGGCGTGGGGAAAACCTGCTTCCTCATCCAGTTCAAAGACGGGGCCTTCCTCTCTGGGACCTTCATAGCCACTGTCGGCATAGACTTTCGGGTGAGATCATATCAGCCGCCAACTCTTGAAGGGCGATACTTATGCTATAGCTTAGGATGGGTCATTAAACAATCTGCTTTTGCTTCACTGAAGACCTGGCTATATTTTTGTAATAGTTGCAGGCAGACTGAAGTGTGGAAGTGCCTGAATGCAATCTCTGTTGTGACAACAGAACCGTGCTTGCAGAAGAGCAGATTTAACCTTTTTCCTCTCCTCAACTATGAAGTAAAAAATAATAAATTGGCCCTCCTCATTGCTATTAATGGTGGCAGGGAACTCCTGTTCATAACTGCCACACAAGCGGAGAATTTTCTTTAGGATGACAGCTGGAATAGAAAGCTATGTGTTCCTATCCCAGTAGAATCTGAGCTCCCTGTACCTGAGGAGCTTAGGATAAAAATTTTGAAATACCACAACTTCAGTTCATTCTGGCTGCAAGAAAGAATGGACCTGTCCACGCTTACCTTGTAGTAAGCTTCAGTTGGCTCACTGGTCAGGCCCATCTGCCCAGTGAGGCCTGTGGCAACTCACCAGAAGTTGTTGCATGGTCCTCTGGAATGATCTAGCGGTAGAGTGCTCAACAGTAGTCTACATGCTTACCAGGAGTGCCTGGATTGCTCTTAGATGCTACATCTGCACCCCCTTTTGCAGTGTCTAGGTTGCCATGGCAACATCCTAGTTTGCATAGAATGTATATTGGATGTTGCTTTGGAGATAAGGCTGGCCCCAAGCTGGCCATTTGCACCTAAAGTGATGCTGGCCAGGTAATGGCCACCATGGCACTGGATCCTTGCCAGCCTGGTATGGTATTGTTATACCATACCAGGCTGGCAAATGCGAGCAGGCCCCATATTTAAAACATCTAACCACACACAGGCCGTGTTCCCATTATAAGCTTAATTCAATTTCCCTAAACTGAAATAATAGAACCGGATGCAAACACGAATTTGCCTGATCACATTACTTTTAACTTAATTGTGTTCAATCCAGATTCTGAGGATTGTACATGGCTTACATGACTCAAGGGGGGACTAAAGTGGCTACTTTTTAAAAGCCGCTTTTTGGGGCTGCCCTGCCCTCTTCCTCCTGGCGTGAATGTGCCACCCATAAGGGACCCCTTCATGGAGCCTAGCTGGGTGGCTAGGTGGCTGCAGGTTGCCTAGATGGAGGAAAAACAGCAGCGGGCAGCCAGCTATTCTTTCCCCTCCTCTCCCCACTTCCCAGGGCACACAGCAGCAGTGGCAACTCAAGCCCCCTTTGCCTGCTCACTCCACAGTCACAGCCTTAAAAACAGAACCTGCAGCTGCTTTCCTTTCCCTTTTTTAAAGGTCAGAACTTTCAAATTTGCAGAGAATTGCAACATTGTTATCAGGTGTGAAGTGGGTATATTGCTTACAGTGTAGTGGCTGCTTTAAGGGGTGGATTTTTACAGTAAAATCACTATCTTTGGAAGCAAACTATTGGGGGAGGGAAACCCTAAACACGCATTCTCATCCCTTAACACGGTACCGTTCCCACAGTAAAAAAATGTAAAATGTTTCAAGCACATGAACCTGAGTGAGACCTGTTCAAATGAGGATTAACATTTACAACGCTTTGGGGGGATTTAACACGTGGAAAGCGTTTTAAGCCAACCTGACGTGGGAACTGCAAGGATTGAAACCGTTTTGAAACTGAAATAAGCTTATAATGGGAATGCAGCCACAGTAATATAAAGCAGATTAAAAGCATCTGGTTAGAGATGGTAGCTAGGACTCTGGTGGTCCCTCTGGCTTCTTATCCACATTAAAGCCCCCCCCAAAAAAATGCATGTCCACAGGGCATCTTCTTGCTCTTATTGTGAGTGAGAGTTGGCATAGCCATCCAGTTGCCACGTGCTACCGCCTTTAAGTTTCATGGGGGCCTTTTTTGATGTGTGTGGAAGCATTTATATACCTCAGTTCTGAAATGAGCACGTCGCAGAGAAGAAAGTAAGTCTGGAAAGAGATGTGAGTTCAACAGTATAATAAGCATGTCTGATGTTATGCTCTTCAAAGAGCAGCTGTGGGAAGTAAATGAATGGATTGTGATACAAGGAGAGAGGCAAGATTAAACCTTTTAACCCCCAATTGGGTCTAATAAAAGTCCTAAGTGCAGACATGCACTCAAAGTTGCCATTAGCTCTAAGAGAGAAGCTTCCTTTGCTGTCGGGTGCAATTTTCCTCCTAATGCATATGGCCATGGTGATATCTTTGGGGCTGCATTATGGAGGGTGATATGGTAAAACCTCTCTCCCACGATGTTGTAGTCCTAATGCTAGTTCCTTCACTGTATTGTCTACTTAAAGAACAAGAATCAAATGCATTGAGTTCCTACACACTGATTTGGATGTGGGATGGGCCTACATATCCTGGTCTGGAGGAACACGTGAAAATGAACGTGAGGCATATTCATCCATCCACAGCCCAGTTCTTGCATTTTTTTTTTAGGCACTGTCAACCTGCATGCATGTGTTGCAAGAAAATTCAAAGCATAACTTCATCAAGGCTCTGATTGGCACTGGAAAAAAAATCTCTGAGGCAGGTTAGAAAAGGCTCAGAGGTGGGATTGTTCACACACCAGTCAGCCTCTCTTGCCTCTCCTTCACATTCTGTGCTAGAAAAGGAGGATTAGGGAAGGCTTGGGAACACAAAGGCCACACACACTGGGTGTCTCCAGGCAGCCTTAATACTTGACCAGAAATGGGACTTTTAATCTTCTACAGCAGCAGCAGGAAAACTGAGAGGTAAAAAAGCTGCTGATTAACCAGCAGTCTTTAACTTCACAGTTTCCCTCACATGCTGCATGGGTACTGTGGAGTATTGATTGTCCCATCTGAATGTCAGGAAGTGGGCCTGCCCTCTTTGCACAGCTTCTATTGGTCCCACCTGGACAACAGGAAGTGGCTATGTAGGGACTGTGAAGTATTAAGGGCATCTGGAGGCTCACCCTCTCTTTGAGTCACCTCTGAGGCGACCCTTTTTGTTATGTCTGAAGACAGCCCAAGTCATGTAGCTATATATACAGTCTGAGGTTCCAACAGAACAGCTTCCTCTCCCTACTTTCAGGCACTTTCTGAGACCTTCAGGGGTCAGGCAGGATAAAAATATAAATAAATAAAATACAAATAAATAAACTCTTCATTTTACAGACTGGAAAAACAAGTCCCTGAATAGCATATCCAGAGCATTTCCCCCCTCTTTGGACAGACAGTGATTCATTGGTGTTAGTGACTGACCTTCGTCTTTAAGTACTTGAACACAGACCGAGGTCTTTCCATTACATCTGATGAACAGTTCCTGCACAGATTTGCTTGTTTGCCTCGGAAAAAAAGTCTCAGGAACTATCATTGATTTAGTGATTATATATGTCTTTTTTATCACAGGGGATAGACCATTAAAGATTTTCTGCTTCAAGCACTGAAATATCTTGAGCTATATCTGTGCGTAATTCTGATTGCCTTCCTTCACAAAATAATAGAAAGTGGGCAGTATATAAAAAGCCAGCAGACAGGATCAGAGTTATAGAGTTCATGAAGTACAGAGAGATTTCCACCCAAATGGCGACAGAATGAGAAAAAAGGAAGAGGGATATTTTTGCCTCCTCTCACTCTTCTCGCCTGCAGGCAGATTGTTTTGGCAATTCCTGGCTTCATGTTTTTCCTATCTTTGACTCCAGGAACATAAACAATTTCAAAGGCCGCATCAACATGCAAAGAAAAATCCGGAAAAAAGCTTCTTTTGCTTCGGAGTGTCTCCATGCAGAGCTTTACTCTAGTCTTCCAGAGCCACAAAGGAGGAAAATCTGCGGCAGAACCCCCCCCCCTTTAAACAAGACTACCTCCAAACTTTTTGGAAGCCGCGGGCTTTCCTAGTAACATGGAGATGGTCCCATGGTATTGTCATGGCGATGTCAAGCCGGCACCCTATCAACCAGAGAGGGGGTCGGGGAGAAAAAGATCTGGGCAAAGAAAAAACAGCTTCCGTGGGGACAGAAGGTACATTCTAAATGCACATTTTACCGAACCTCATGGGGACGCTTATTGCGGAACAGAACACACATTTTTAAAGTCAGTTGCAATAGAGAGACAAAAAGAGACCATGGAGACGTGCCCAAAGAGAAGTTGCTCAGGAAAGTAAAACGGTGTGAGTGGAGCTGAGTGCTGCCCATGGATCAGGACCCTGGGCAGCAGGAGGGGGACAAGTCTCATTTTTGGTCCCCTGAACTAGAAACAGCAGGGTCCAGTGACAACAAGATTTATTTATTTATTTTAATTAAGCAGTAACATTCTTACCTAGCATATATACATACATAAAATTTGACAGCTGCTTTGAGTCCCCTTAAATGGTCGAGAAAAGTGCAGTAGAAAAACCAACTCTTCTTCTAAAAGTACTAATAACTACCTTCTCCTCTTCCCCCCTTCCCCCATGGTAGACCATATCCACTAGATTAATTTTGACTGCATTTTGACATACAGCCAATGAAAATGAGATTTCTGATTATATGCCACCCCATCTCCAGTGTTCCACATTTTAGAGGTGGCTGCTGGATGAAGCAAGGGCTGAAGACTTCTGCAGCAGCTTTGCTGCTCCTATGTGGCAATTGCCTGGAAATCATTATTTGGAAGCACACATATTGATAAAGTCCCAGTTTTGTTGTATTGTGGAAACTTAGTATGGAATTCCATCACCAAATTTATACTGTACTTTAATTATGCAAACACTTGGGTGCCATTTTTCCCATGTAGAAGAATAAATTATTATTATTATTATTTACATTTATATCCCGCCCCATACCCGAAGGTTGGTACTAGACCACAGAGAGTAAAGCACTATCTACAGGGAAAACCCCAAAGACATTTTAAGTAATGATACTATTTTTTTTTTTGTTATTGCTGCCCAGACAGCAAGCCTAAATTCTCTATCCCTAAAGTGCAAAGAATTATTTCAAATTTTGTATAGCAGTTTAGTCACAAAGATTGTGGAAGCTACCTTCATCTGCCTTAAGTACTTCTCAGATTTCCTTATTATTGTTGACCTAAAAATAAAAATGAACTGAAACTGCCGGAGAAATGTTTACATTGCGATTGAAGATTGCAGTAAGTGAAGGTCTGTTTTATTTTTGCATTGAAAGTAACATTGCAGAAATGACTATCGAATCCCTTGTGATGCAATACTCACAGGACTGAAGAATATGTAAGGTAATCCTAATGATTCCTACCTCTTCAGCAATACTTTATCTTCAGTGGCAGTTGGGTATCTCTCATCGCCATTGAAAATAATGTGGGGACCTTTCCATTGATCTGGAACTTCAGGTGATTTTGCACTTCCCTTCCCATCTGTTGGATGGACTAGAAAGGAGCATAATCACCCAGGCTTGACTAGCACTTACAGCTGAAGCCCCACGCAATCGGTCACTCACCTGTGACTGATCCCAGGGCCAGTCCTCTTCAGGGCTCTGCCATCCTGATTGTGGCACCCTCTGCAACGGTGCATGCATCAGCGCTGTCGCCATGATGTCACTGATCTCTGCACAGTCGTCCAACAGAAGAGCAAATGCTCTGCAGCTGGACGTGTCAGGTAAGCTTTGGGGGGGAAGGTTGAGAAGGTTTGTGGAGCATGATTTTTGTGTTCTGCACCCAATCAACAAATGGCCAGCTTCTGGGAAGGCAGGGGGTGTCTGGAGGCTGTAACAGCCTCCTCAAGGTGCAGGTTCTCTTCCCCAGATGTTGCCTAGTGGGAAAGTGCTCAAAATATACAGAAACATACTTTGGCATCTGATCTTTGAAGATTGAAAACAGCCTCCATTCTGCTTAAATGTAAGGTGTTGGGTTTTTTTGTTTTGTTTTGCTTTTGTGTGGTTGACTTTACTGATTTTAATCATGGTTTATAGTTCTACATGCTTTTCTTGAGTATTGTGACGTGCCCTGAGATCTTGAAGCATGGGATAAAAATAATTTTAAATAAATAAATAAGTTGCTTTTAATAGATTTGAGGTGTGGGAATGAGCTGGTTTAGGGGCAATCTTGAGAGCTCATGTGAACACTGCACTGAACATCTTCCCTGCAAACAGAAGGGTATGTCTATCCTAAACTAACAACTGCAGTGATTTTTACCTTCTCGTCATTCTTTCAACCACACCACCTTTTCTTCTTTCGCTTTTTCTTCTTTTAAAATAGGCTGACTTTGTAGGAAAGAATCCTAACATATAAATCATCCATTCACAGGTTATGGCAGATGATAACCCTGCTATCTTTTAACTGCTGGTAATTATGCCATGGTAAAGCTTTTCTGGTATAAGTCTTAACTCCTTTTCTGATCATGAATCTGATCATGCATCTGTGGAGAGTCCCTGGCTGCAAAGGTTGCATTCTGTTTCTGTCATTTATTTCACTTTATACATTTGCGTGGTTTTACATTGATTTTTCTCTTGCAGAACAAAGTCGTGACTGTGGATGGTGTCAGGGTCAAGCTCCAGGTAGGCCTGATGACCATGTACTGACATTGCACATTTTGTAAACTCCTTCTGAGTAGATACAGGGCAAGGTGTGGATAAGATGCACCATTACTGATGGTTCTCAGCTGCAGCTCCCCATTTCTTGCCATTGACTGCACTGGCTGCGATTGACAGTTGTGCTCCAGCTGCATCCAGTAGACAGTGGCTACTAGAATGGATGCCCAGGAACATCCTTCAGGCTGGGGAAACAGGTAGGATGCCACTAAAGGCCATTTGCTGGGATTCAAGAATAGGTGTAGGTTTTGCCCTTGTCTTCTGCTTGAGATGCCCATGGGCAATTGGTGGGCCACTGTGTGGCATAAGATGCTGGGCTAGATTGGCTGTGGCCTGATCCAGCAGGGCTTCTCCTATGATGTTCTTACAACACATGAGGTAGCCTTGCTATATATTCATTTCTGCATCCCCTGCTTATTATTTATGCCTGTATTAATTTTAAATTGCCTTACCTGAACATGCCATTTAAAAATCACAACCTGAGTCAAACAGTTTTTTAAAAATCACAACCTAAGTGTCATCTGTCATTGTCAGTTTCTTCTGACAACAATTGCAGCCATAAGAGAATAACTCAGTCCACAGGCTGTTGTTTAGAGCTGCCCTATAGGGCTTGCTATATGGTTCTGGTCTGGTACAAGACACTATACTAAGGATGGTTATTTGTTATGCCTCAAACTGCATAATGAACTCATTTGTGCACACCCCTATACTATCAATACCTGCTTGACTGCCAGAAGTTCAGCAGATGTTTGTCGAATGTAAAATGACAGCTGTAGCATTTCCGCATTCATACAGAAACAAAAGGCACAGGGTCTCCAATTAGAAAAGAAGAATGGCAGGGATGGCTTTTTAGAAAGCCCTCTACTCTGGGGATGTGCTGAAGTGCAGTTTGTTGAAACACAAACTGCAGTTTGAGGCCCAGGACTGTCAAGTGCTTCACCTGGCAACCTCAAGCTCTCTTCAGCACCTTTATGTGACTCACATATAGGTGAGCTGAATCTAAACAGTGCAGGGAACTCACTCATTTTTCAAGACCTGGTTGCCCACCACCATAGCCCTCTCTGTGAGCAGGGCTCCAGCATGCATTCAGGATGTGCAAAATTCGATTTGTGTTCACAAATTCAATGCAGTATTTTGTATTTGTGGAAATTCAGTTGAAACAAAAGTGTGCTTTTTCACATTTCTACAACTTCAGTTGAATCAAAGCAGCCTCTTACTTGCAAAGATGAAATATTTGATTGAACATGCACTTTTTTTTGCCCATAAAAAGGGCCTTTTCAACAGGGGAAATTTCTATTTTTCTGTGCAACAAAGTGCAAAAACCTGATCTTTCAATTCAACTTTTTGCATTGACAGTAGAAAGAACGCACAATTATTTTGTGTGCCCATCTCTAATCATCATGCATGTGTGTGATGTTATTGTGCAGGCTCAGATATGCATTAATGCGCTCTGCACCTGCATAATGACTTCTGATGCACCAGTGCACACCACAGCCTCGCCACAGAGAGAGCTAGAATGGCAGCAGTTGTGCTTTGGAAAATAGGTGAGTTCTCTGCATGATTTGAATGCAACTCAGATACTTGTGAGTAAGGTAAATATGCCAAAGAGAGCCCAGCGTGCACTACTGGCTATAGTACAAAAAGGCCCTATGATTCTCTAAGCAGCAACCTTAAACAAATCCTGATGTCTTTGGCAGTGCCACTGAGCTACTCCTTAATGTCCAAGGAAAGTTTACCACTGGCCCCCTGTATCCCTCTGAGATGGATTCCTTGGTCTTGCTTGATCTGCCTGACTTGCCTTCCAGTTTGATCCTTTCTTACACACGCTATTTAAATCTCAGATTTGTTCCTAGTGGAAACTGACCCCAAGTCTTAATATTATGTGAACATGCGCTTTGCCACTAAAGCTTGCATTCAGTTAGCACCTGAGTGCTGCTGATCCAATGATTTTATTTTCTTACAGATCTGGGATACTGCAGGGCAGGAGCGGTTCCGCAGCGTGACTCATGCTTACTACCGAGATGCACAAGGTAGGACCTTCATTTGAATGCTTTACTTAATTCAAGGCTGTTTCAGAGCACAAGTTTCATCTTGTGGTTAGGGAGCAGGACTCATATCTGGGAATACTGGGTTTGATTCTGCACTCCTCCACAAAGCCAGCAGGGTGACCTTTGAGCTCCCACAGCCCCACCTACCTCACAGGGTGTTCTGTTGTGGGCAGAAGAACAAAGCTTTGTCAGCCACTTTGAGTCCCCTTAAATGTGTGAGAAAGCAGGGTAGAAAAGCCAATTCTTCTTCTTCTAAACCTCCATGTGCTTATGACTTCCTACAAATGACTTTTAGAAGCATCATACCTATCTTTCCAACCTGGGAAAGATAGTAGCTAGGCTTCCATTCTAGTAACCCTTATTGCCGGACTCCAAGAAGAAGCTATTGATATAAGATTAATAAAGTTCATACTCTGGTCTGAACCTCTAGAAAGTGGCTGACAGATTTAGATTAGGAATCTGAAGCCTTCCAGACAGTGGTTAAAGAATACTGTTTCTCTGAGCACTTGCTATGCTATCGTGGGCTGTGTAGTTCAATAATGTATGGTGAATCATAGGAATTCCCAAGGGTATCTTAAAAGGCTACTTTATTTGGTATAAAGAAACTTCATAATAGTGTGTTTTCTTTCTATTTTTTCTCCTAGCACTTCTGCTTCTTTATGATATCACAAGCAAAATGTCTTTTGACAATATTCGGGTAGGTATTTCATGTCTACAATATGCATATGCTAAAATGAAAAGGCGATTGTCCTTATTTGCCTGGCCTCTCATTTGGTCAACAAGGCAGCAGATAGGTGATTGCAGACGGGTGTGAGTTCCCATTCTGACTTTTCTTGGCTCTAGGTGCAATTTGATATTGAGAAATCAATAAAAACATTTCAGAGAAAGGAAATTACAGTACTTACCTATACACAAAACGGAAGATGAAACAGCACATTTCCATCAATAGTTGGAAGTCCTTTTGTGGACATGTCCAATTGCCATCCAAAGTGCCTATATGGCTACTGTATCCCTGCACCATCTGGGGTCATTACAGTCTGAGGAAACCGTTCACTTATTATAATTAAGATTTTGCTTCCCATCTTGTTTTAGTACACAGTAAAACTTCTTGTGCTTCTGTCTCTATTTTTGCTGTTTTGCAGGCTTGGCTTACAGAGATCCATGAATATGCACAAAAGGATGTGGTGATTATGTTGTTAGGCAACAAGGTATGTGTCATTTTCTGACAGGTTACACAGCCAATATCCTTTGCAAAGACTTCCCCTCTTTCTGTGCTGGAAAGTATCTCCTTATGAGAGGAATTCAATGTTTGGTATAAACTTTGCTACAGTCAGTATTATTTAGCCTTTCATATCCCCTTCTGCTGACAGATATTTTAAATGTACAAAAATGTTTACCACCCCTTGCAGTGTTAATTATTTCACATGCTGAATGCTGAAAGAAGCAGTTTCAGCAGCTTAGGTGTGACTGCGTTTTTTCAGCCAATCTGTCAAGGATTAATAGCAAAATGTCCTTTCGTGATTTAAAAATTAACAGAGCAGACAAGAAAAGGAATTTCCTGGGCTACGACATGTTTACTACTGCTTTAAGCTAGCAAATGCTCTGTACATTTCCATAAAGATCCTAAAGGTATACAAGACTTGGGCCATGGTCACACCTTCACTTTAAACCTTCTTCATTCCATGTTCAGGTTTGACCGCTCACACTTTTTCATTTCTGTGTTTTATTTGTGGATTTTCCACCCTCCATTTGGACTTTACTGAATGGAAAGTCCACAAATAAACTGGATAGGAATGAAAAGGTATGAGCAGTCAGGTCTGAAAATTGACTGAAGTAGGTTTACAGTGAAGGTATGACCATGGCCTTGGTGCCTCCAGATGGCAAGAGGCAATCATAGGATCTAAACAAGATCCTGCAGTTACCTCTTGCTACCCCTGCCAGACATGGGAGGCATTCCTGGCATACCTGGGGTCTGTGGGCTTGTTTTGTTATAATTCCACTTGGGGCAACCTCAAGGCCAGCCAAGTGCCTATTGACTACCTTTTGTTGTTTTCCATGCTTGGCTGGCTTCCAAGTAGCCCCAAGTGAAATAATAATGAAAGAATCTGGCTGACATTTAAGTAACCATCACTATTACAGGAAAACTGTCACGATTGCCTGGATTTTCTATAAACCAATATTACGGGCTACCACCTCACTAACCCAGAACTGTATTGGAAATGCCCCAATTGTGCCTGGCATTCCTAATGCAGTCCCAGGAAAACTTGAATTTGGACGTGTACTATTTATGAGATGGCTCCTTGCTACAAGGTGGAGAAAATCAATGGCTTAACTTTTAAAATGGCAAGTGTGTGTGGCAACTAACTTCCAAAATGTAGCACAGAAATATTCCTGAAGGATGAAACTACAAGGGCAGCTGCAGATATCTGAGCAGAAGGGATGTTCACCTGAAGCTCTGTAGATAACTTTGAGCACCAGCTCCCATCAGCCCTGGGCATCATGGCCAATGACCATGAATGATAAATGTTTAAACACCTGGAGTGATGTGGGTTAGTTGCCTCTGTTTTAGCTAGTAACAGCCAGTGTAGATGGGCCCAAGCAGAAGCCCCCTCCCCACACTAACTGCCAGTTAACGGTCTTCTTTTGAAGCCCAGATCAAAGGAAAATTTGCTCAAACCATGTGTACTTCAAATGAAGCCTGTGAACTAGCACTTGCCAACAGAGGAGCTTCTGCTTTTGCTGGTTCCTATTGTTCTCATCTAAATTCTGGATTCGATGCAGTCATTGTAAAACACTCGAGACCTGTTTGTACTTACCTGTTAGTGAGCAGAAGTCCTCTCACAAAACAGGACTGTCTACACTCTGCTGCTGCCGCCGTGCATTGAGCTAACCTTTCCCTGGAGCAATCCAGCTGTGGACTTTTAAAAAGAGTCGACAGCACAACCAGGAGAGTTTAACAGCGCCCGCACCTTATTGAGAGTATGGCGCAGAGGTGTCTATGGCAAAGTCCAGGAGCACACTGGATGTTGCCACAGCTGTTGCCATGGCAATCTGCTTGGCCTGGCTGTCTGCACTTCAAGTGCTACTGGCCTGGGTATGGGCGTTTGCAAGCACTTGAAGCTAGGGGTGTGCGTGAATGCAGTTTTCGGGATTTGATTCAATTCAAATCAAATACCCAAATATTTGAATGAATTTGAATGTTTAAAATTCTAATGTGTTCACATTCGATTCGAATTCAATACATTAAAATCTATACATATAAATTTTCAATTCGTATTTGAAGAGACGAATGTCGACAGTATCAGAATGTGTCTGTACGCATCCGTACACGTTTGTGTACATCGTGTTTTTATCCCGTATGTATCCGTACAAATGTGTACAGATTCAAATAAGTTGTGTATGGATACATATGTAATGCGTACACATATGAATGTCCGAATAATTCATACAGATGATTTGAAAGATTCAAAAATTTGTTCAAATGTTAAATTCGAACGTATAAACATTTGATTTGAATTTGAATGTCTGAATTTGATCAAATTCAATCAAATTTTGCATGTTTTCAGTATTTGTGCACATCCCTACTTGAAGTGGAAATGGCTGCTGCCATGCCATTCCTTTAACCTGCCTTGTTTGGTATTGTTATACTAGTCTAGCCTAGGGATGTTCACGAATGCAGTTTTTGGGATTCGATTCAATATCCAAAGATTCAAATCTATTCAAATGTTTAAAATTTGAATGTATTCATACTCCATTTGAATTGAATACATTCAAATCTAGTCATACAAATTTTTTATTTGTATTTGGAGATACGAATGTTGACAACATTCGAATGTGTCCATTTGCATCCGTATCCATCCCGTTTTTATCCCGTATGCATCCCGTTTTCGTCCCGTACGTATCCATAGAAATGCATACAGATACAAATAAGATACGTATGGACACGTATGTAATGCGTATGTCTCCGAACACATATGACTGTCTGAATAATTCGTACGAATGATTCAAAAGATACAAAAATTGTTAAATTCAAATTTAGAGACATTTGATTCGAGTTTGAATGTCTGAATTCAATCAAATTTATAATGTTTTGAATATTTGTGCACATCCCCAGGCTAGACTAGTATGTGTGAAAAGCCCAAAATCTTTGATGAGTTTGATACGCATTTTTAGGAGCAAAGGGGGAAAAGACGATACTATGTGAAACGTAGCATGTTGTAATTTGTTTCCTACTTTTGCCAAATGCTAAAGTGGGAAGAGGGCGAGCGCCTTAACTCAAGCTGGACAAGATCAGCCAGCAGAGGGCACCCAATATCTGAGGTTTCAGCTATCGGTCAATGCAAGCCTCACTTCTGAAATACTCTTTATTGGGAACACTTGAAAGTCTATCTAAAGCTCTTTGAAAATATGCCATTTAAGCTTTAGGTGCATGTGGATTTTGATAGTATACTGTGTGTCATATTGCAGGGATTTTAGGAGTCCTGGATATTCACCGTTGTATAACTACAACTTCGAAACCTGGTGCAAGAATTGCCATTCAGTTCAGTATTCCCCCCCGCCATCTACACCTATATTTTAATCTAGCTTCAGTCTGCTTTCAGAATGAGAGAACACTTCAGCAAAGTACAAGCTGTTTTCTTTTGACATTACCCAGCTAAGGGAATCCATCTTTGGTCTCAGTTTTGAGCCAGTCTTGAAGGGCAGTTGTCAGATGTTCCCACCTGGGCTCTGGAGCTACCCAAATGATTTCTGCTTTTGCAACAGGAACGTGGGGCTGGAACCATGTGGAAATATGGGATTCAGTTTCCCCCCTTGCCTCAAGCTTCTCTCTGCCCTCCTCCCATTATGGGCTGAACTTTACTTCAGGGCTGCAGAAGTCATTCTGCTGCGATCACTATACGAAGACAGGTTTTTAATATGTGTATTTACTCTATATATTACCATATGTATTGCAACCATACTGTTGCCATCAACTAACTCAAATCAGGAAGCACAGATCTGCTGGGCCTTTTATCACTTCTTTTCATTAAGAAAGCAAGAAAAGTCCTTGTGAACTGGGTGTTTAAAGAATATTGGATTCTGTCAGGATTCCAGGATGGCATAGCAGCTTCCAGTCCACCAGACGGAAGGGTTGGAAGCTTTGACGGCCCTTAGCAATGGCTTCCCATCCGCTGGATAGGAAATTCCACTGCCTGCAGTGGGAGAAAAGCATTCTACAGTAAATGGGAAGTAAAGAGAGTACCTCCAGACACACTCGGTTGCTTTACCACCCATGTGCAGCTTTTTCAAGCCTGTCTCAGCAGAAAAGCATTTAGCAAAATAAAAAGATACTTTTTACTGCATACTTACCATAGAATGCTCCACTGCTACTGGGGGTGACCAAGCTTCCTGTCTGGTGGCTGGACAGCCACTGCAAAGGGACGGTGAAGCTTCCAATCCTCCTGTCGGGCAGACCGGAAGCCATTGTGGTCTCCTGTTTCAGCAAGGGACATGTCTGGAGGCACCCAGTGCTAAATCAGCATCTTTTTACTTCACCAAATACTTTGCTGCTGCTGCAGGCTTGAAAAAGCTGTGCATGAGGAGCAAAGCAACCGAGCATGTCTGGAGGCACCCTTGGTTGAGATGTTTTGTAGCATATGATCCCCAGGAGTAGACCTTTCCTTGACCTTAGAAGTGTTTGGCCTGTCATGGATTCTCCATTTGCTCTTCCACAAGTGGGAGGAGCTCTAAGAACCTTTCACTGCACAAGCAAGCTTTGCCGTTAGCAGTTATTTTTTAACTTTCCCCTTTTGTTTGCAGGCTGATGTGAGCAATGAGAGAGTAATAAGAACTGAAGATGGAGAATCACTAGCCAGGGTGAGTAAGCAAAGACAAGGGCCAATGTCTTAGAAGGAAAGAGTTATTGCTGCTCGAAACATTTATGGTCTAAGATCACTTAAAACAATAAAGATTATCATTAAAGGTACTATTAGAAACTTGAGCATCGGAGGGGGAGAGCATTGTAGAATGTAGGGGCTACCACAGAGAAGGCACCAAGCCCCCTTCTGAAGTGGGGGAGGGATTCCATCAAAAGTGTTTCCAATTTCTCTGTGAACACAGTTCTATAGAAAAGACCCACTGGGTTTGTGTACAACCGATGACTACCATTTGTGCTGTATTTTCTCTCAAGGAATATGGAGTGCCTTTCATGGAGACCAGTGCCAAGACAGGAATGAACGTGGAGCTGGCATTTCTTGCCATTGCAAAGTGAGTAACAGACTGATTTGCCTCCACTCCTTGGTATTATGATCTAACAGTAAGAGTCCCATTACACAACAACAGATTAGTCCTTCCATGGGTACAACAGGGACTCTGCCTGTTATTGGCTTGATCACATCAATCTAATTTAGTGCTCACTCACCTCATCTTTATTTGTCCGTAGTTTTCAGTCTTCCCATTCTCACTCTGGTGATAGGGTACTTTTCTCCTTTCTATCCCTCCCATCCATCCCTTATGCCCTCCATGATCAGATGCAATACCATCAATCAGATTTTGGTTTTTCAGGGGAGGGTAAGGCCACCTCCCTCTGCTCCCACCTTCCTGACCCCTTCCTCTATTTCCCTTCCCTCTTTTTTACAAATGCATAATTCTGCATGTGCCTAGGCTCAGAGTGGCAGAGGACATGGTGGCATAAATGCTCTTGACTGTGGAAGTAGAATGTGCTTTGACTGTATTAGACTTCATTCTTTCCCCCCATCAGGTAGTTTTATTTGCACGGGAGTCAGATTGCTTATGGACTCTGCAGAATGTTTTGCATGGACAGACAGTGTAAACCTCTGCTTCAGGACACATAGATCTAGCTAGTTCCTTCCTACTACAGTAATTGCATAGTGCAAGGAAATTACACAAATGTTATGGAAAGTCCTCTTTATATTCTTCCAAGCCACTCATTTTGTCCTCGCACAATTGGCTCACAGTCACCCTAGAGCTTCCATAGCCGAGAATGGATTTGAACCCTGCCCTCACTGCCAGCATATTCAAAGCTGCACTTTAAGCAGTACCTGAGCTATGGGCAAAGGGTCAGCCTTGTAAAACTGTGCTCTACGCAGCAACCAAGCTAGGAAGGTACCTATCTTGGGCTCCCTCATTGAGTGCTGCTTGAGTGAGCCAGTTTCGTCTTGTGTTTAGAGTGCCAGGCTCAAATCTCATACTCAGCTTGATTCTGCCCTCCCCCATGAAGCCAGCTGGGTGACCTTGGGCTAGTCACAGCTCTCTTCTGAGCTCTCACAGCCCACCTACCTCACAGGGTGTCTGCTGTGGGGAGAAGAACAGAAGGTTTTTCAGCTACTTTGAGACTTGAGTCCCTTTAGCTGGGTGAGAAAAGTGGGGTACAAAAGCCAACTTTTCTTCTTTTTCTTCATAGGCAGAAGAACAGAAAAGCCAACTCTTCTTCTGCCTGGAGGGAGACAGAAGGAGGCATGGGGATTGAGTGGGAGGGAAACAAGCCCTTTCCTCCCCATTCAAGAAGTGATATTTATTTATTTATTCACTACCTGATCACACCATGAAAAATTCAAGGGTGGACATGCAGTTTTGCACAGTTAGGGGGGTGCACAGTTTGGGGAGTGCAACTTTGCATAACTGCACCATTGCACAAAACTGCAAGTCCATCCTTGATTTTTCATTGCATGATCATTCAGACAGAGCCAAGCAGAAATAAGGGAAGAGTTGTGGTCATAGGGCATAAAGCAAGGAGCATACAGCCAGGGAGACTGGAGCAGGCAACCTCATAATTTTGCTCCTGCCACTTCTGTCCGCCTTGGCCTTCCAGTGGTCTTCTTCAGTGCCTTCAGTGTAAATGATAACGATCTCAAAGAAAAAATGTCCAAAGCAAAACCATACAGTTCAAAACAGATCATATCTCAATACCAAATCTCTGTGCTGTTTTTAATGGCAAAACATCTGCTTTGCACCCATTAGTTCCAGGTCCATTTCTGAGCATCTCCAGGAAGACCCATGAAGAACCCTATCTGAGGTGCAGGAGAGCCCCTCCCAGTCCGTCTGGACAGCTCACGTCAATGTAGAACAGTGGTTCTCAACCTTCCTCATGCCGCGACCCCTTAATGGAGTTCCTCATGTTGTGGAGACCCCCAACCACGGGGGCAGAGCAGCTGGGAGGTGGGAGGGAAGGGTGGTGGGAGACTCATCGTGACCTCTCTGAAAGGGTAGTTCGACCCCCAAAGGGGTCCCGACCCCCAGGTTGAGAACCGCTGATGTAGAAGGATCAACAGCCTGGTTTAGCATAAGACAATTTCCTTTGTTCCTCAGTAGTGATGCCTGTATTTGTATGCTTTCAGGGAGCTGAAACAACGAGCTGTCCGGCAGCCAGATGAGCCCCGGTTCCAAATTCATGAGTATATAGAGTCTCAGAAGAAGAGGACCAGCTGTTGTACCTTCCTTTGAGAGCGGGAGATGCAAAGGCCGTCCAGAGAACCTTGTGCCAAGCAAAGGGTTCGAGAAGCGGACTGGCACACTGGAAACGGGAGCTGCATTTGGGATCATTTCCAAATATGTTACTTTTGGGGGGAGGGAGAAAAGTTGTTCATAGACAACTAAGAAGTGGATCATTCCTGGAGAGGTTGTGTGTGTGGATATATGTGTGTGAGAATCCTTGAAGTGAGTGGGTGGGTGGGTGGGAGAGAGAGGAATGTGTAAGTGTGAGGTCTTAATGCATAGTCAAATATATTCATGCCCAGGGCTATCCAACATATGCTTAAAAAAACCAGGAGGAGGCAGTAATATTTCCCAGGCCAAACCTTGGTGGAAAAATAGGCATTGGCCTCACCAACAGGCATTGGCCTCACCAACACAGATTGTATACACTTTTGCTGCAAGGCTGGACTGACATGAATAAGGACAGGCTGTAACCCCCCCCCCCC
>MTQE01002208.1:38958794-38972995 GCA_014337955.1 Aspidoscelis marmoratus
TCTTGCCCCACCGTCTCCCCCCCCCCCCAGCATTGACTCTCTCGGTTCCATTGCCACTCCAATCCCCCTGCCCCTCTCCCTGCTACTGCCCTGATCCCTCCCATGAAGACTCGCTCTGCCCCGCCACTGCCCCATCCACCTGCCGAGACGCCCTCTGCCCCACTGCTGCTGCTCCTATCTCCCCAACCATCTCTGACTCCCCAAGACGCCCTCTGCCCTGCCATCACTGTCCCCCCAGCCTTGTCATCCTCAGCATGTACCCCAACCAGGCCCTCACCCTCCTGAAACACCACCACCTCTGTTGCTTGCAAACCCAGCTGCCCTAGACTCCAGCAACCACATTGCCTACCCTGTGCATAAACTCACCTCCCCCACCTGTTACCTCACCCCCTTACCCTTCCAGAACACCTCTCCTTCAAGCCAAACATTCCCCCCACCCCCTCACTAGTTGAAGGTTACCTTTCAATATGACTTGGTGGGAGAAGGCAACAACCATGGCATGTAGGTGTGGGCAGACCATTCCATGCTGAAAACGGCTTGGATACATCTTACCTTCCTTGTCTGTCCTGGAGACGGACTAAAATGATATTGTGTAACCACGGCCTCGATCTCTTCTTTATTACACTAGCCAGTCTGGTCTAGTGGTTAGGGAGCTGGACTCTTATCTGGGAATACCTGGTTTGATTCTGCCATCCTCTATGAACCCAGCCGGGTGACCTTGGGCTAGTCACAGCTCTCTTCTGAGCTCTCACAGCCCCACCTACCTCACAGGGTGTTCTGTTGTGGGGAGAAAAATAGAAAGCTTTTGTCAGCCAGTTCGAGTCTCCTTAAATGGGTGAGAAAAATTCTTCTTCTTCTTCTTCTTCTTTGGAGCATAACTAGAAAATTTTAAGACCAGAAGCATTTTTCTGCAATGCCTACCCACAACAAACTCAGGTTATTATACAAAGGCTGCATTCTAGGAATAATGTTATGCACCTACTGGAGTGAGTCTAGCAATATTTTGAGGAATCATACTGCTATTTTTCTTCTCATTTTATGCCAGTATTTGTTCAAAGCAATAGTTGCAATCCAAAGACAGTTGTGTACTTTTGAACTCTGATTATATGTTTCTTTATTTTGAAGTATGCCCCACTTAATTCTATGGGATGTGTTCAAAGGTAAGCAGATTGCTGCCTTAATTCATGTTAACAAGACTTAGCTTTCTTTGGATGGTTGCCAGTGACTTTGACCACACAATAAAAGAGAAGCAATGTGGTGTCTTTCAGATCTTACTGGGACCCCAGTTTCTGCATCCTGTGACTGTTGGCTTTGCTTGGAGAATCTGAAGAGTGCCATGTTCAGGAAGGTTGTGAATTGCTGCTTATCATTTTACCATCTGCTCAGTCTCTGCACTGATACGCAGCTATCTCTGGCCTCATCCTATTTATATTGTGTATTTCATATTCTAGTACTGTATCGAGGCCCTTGGGTTTTTTTAGTTGTCTCCTAGGAACAGTGGCCCTCTCTGCACTCATTGCTGATCTGGATTAAAGAGCCTCTTAATCCGGATCACAGGCCTCCTGTCCTGATCCACATGTTAATGCGGGTCAAGGAGACTCTACCCCCACTGATCTGGCTCCGTCTGCCTTAAGGTGGAATTAGATTCAGTTTAAGGAGGCCCTTAATCCAGACTTTTGTAGACCTGTTTAAGTGGATCTACAACCAAACCAAGGGCCTTGTTCCAGATCATGGTGGCATGCAGAGAGCATGCCTGTATGATCTGGAACTACCATAGAGTACTACTGAAAGAAAGCCCTCCCCCAAGTTCTGAGGCTGGGAACTGTCTTTCGTAGCCTTTGGAAGCATGGGTGGAGGTGCTAGATGTGAAACCCACATAACTTTTGCAGCCAGGGGTAGGTGAAGGCCTGATCGGCACCATCAGTGCAGGTGGTAATGATCTGGCCCACAACTCAAAACAGTCCAGACCAGTGGAACCTACTGATCCCGATTCCCACAACATTAAGTGCAGAAAAGACCACAGATTTTACATTCACTCTGGCAGAATGTGTGTTATTGGAAGTAGATACCCTCTGCACCAGGGCAAGAAACAAGGATCTTAGTCCCTTGGAAATCTTGTTTACGGCAAAATATGTTTATGTCCTGTCCAGGTGGCAGGTAGAAACACCAACAGGTTTGACGGCAGCTTTGAGGCTCAGAAGGCGAATGGAGCATTTGTCACGCTTGACATTGCCCAGCACTGAGCACTAAAAGCAAAGTTAAAATGCTGATGCTCTGGGGAAAGTGAGCATTTTGCCCATTTTAGTGCAGTCTCAGCCCAATGCTTTGCTTTAATTTAGGATCACAGATGATCAAATAAAATTATAATTGTCAGCATGTCAGGGAAGAAGCACAATAAAGCCGTTGGTGGGAGGTCAGTATTATCCTAAGCAGTGATCAGCTGTAACACAAGGGGCATCTCAGAGGCATCTCAGAGTCAATAGTATGTGGCCCTCATGTTCCTAAACCCTATTTAATCCACCTTTTCTAGCATGTTATCTTCAGGAGAGCGGGGAGGGGCAGACAGGTGTGTGAACAATCCTACCTCGAAACCTTCTCTGAGGCACCTCAGAGATGATTTCCTTGGCTGTGTCTGATCACAGCCCTATTCTGCCTTAAGGCTGCTCATGCATCCCCCCTCCCCCCCCAAACAGAGAGTCATGTTTACAGATGAAGGGAGAGTAACTTTTGAACAGTGTCATATGCACCCCAGGGCTGGGTTACTTGTGTTCTATCAGTTGCAGTCCTTAGCACCCAGCACACCACATCCTAACAGCAAACAAGCCGCTATGGCAGGAAGTATTTTTCATGCACTTGCTTTGATGCATTTAGAAGTTGCACATGCCTGATGCAGACAATGTAGCTCAAATATACTTCTTTGTGGTGAACATGAAACTTAAATTTCATCCAGTACATAAGCTCTGGGATTTTTTTTTCCTTTTTTAAACTTAATTCTGTTGTGGGTGGGGGTTCTTTTTGCTGCTGTTGCCATTTATGGTCTGTGTCATTCTTATCACCTCACCAAGAGCATTCTAGTGAGGAAACTAGTTGGTTAATTCCCTGCACGAACAAAGGCCACCCTTAGCCAAATCTTGCTGGAAGATTTTTAGCTCATCTTGTATAATACTTAAGAATAGGCTGAAACTCCTGTTTCAACATGCTTTTTATTTTTAAACAAACACAATATTCTGAGGTCATTTCAGCAGCAAACCTTTAGTAATTTGTAATTTCCATTTGTATTCCATGGGTTCCCTAAGAATGCCACTCAGTTACTTCTCCTTCCAGCTCAGAATTGGCAGTGTAAGTCAAGAAAGCACCTGCATAGTTTGCAAAAGCCTGAACAGTAATGCCGGGAAGGACACTTTTCTTGCTGAAGGCTTGTGACGGATGATACTGGTAGCAGCTGTATTCACAACAGATTTGTTGCTGTTGTTGGATACCACTGAGTCAGACCAACTGTGGGCTGACAACATGGGTACTTCGATGCAGCTTTCTTGGCAGAAATAGTGAAGGAATTTGCTATTGCTAACTTCCAGGATGAAGCTGGGGATTGAACCAGCAATTCACTGCTTTCCAGGCAGTTTAATCTACCACTGAGCTTCACACTTTTTTTAGCAGAGGTCATTCACCTTGGTCCTCCTAGTTCATAGAAGGAAGAAAGAATGGGTTACATTCATCCAGACTCAACTCAGTATGAGTCCCATTGAAATCAGTGGGTTGTTGGTATGGTGGTTTCAATGGGGGGATCAAGGTGAGCTGGAATCCAGTCTAAACTTTCATGTTAGCATGTACAAAATCCTCCTTGTAACCTGTTTGCATGTAAAAGCCTCATTTGAATGGAAAATTCATAGTAAAATCTATGGTTGTTGAGATGAAGCAGCATAAATAATATAACCTACTTCCTTTGTTGCCCCCCCCAATTGTATTTCCTCTCTGAGTCCATACATAATGTAAGTCTTTTTATCTACTCTTGCCAGAGTCATCAGTCTTCCAGAAAATTAAAACGGAAAGTAAATAATATGTAAAAGAGCACTTGATCTAGCCAAATGGATCTGTATTTTGACTCCTTACTTTCACAGTGCACATGGTGATATACAGCTTCTAATATAGGATCTAATACATACTGGAAAACCTTCAGTGCATCGGGCTTTTTATTTTAATAAAAAAGGTATCCTTGTCCAAACCATAGTTGCTTTAAAATGTCTTCGAGCATGTAGACAGCTTTTCTTAAAGCTGCATCTTCTAGGGTATATGTTAGGTAAGGCTTAATGTGGTTAAAATAAAATGATGCTGCCTTCAGTAGGACAGCTATAGCCATTCTGGTGCTTGTCTGAACTCCCCTTCTGAAGTTAAGACCTTTCAGGTGTTGCTGGATTCCTACTATCCCTGATCACAGGTCATACACCTTGGGGGTGAATGGGAGTGGAGTCCATCTGAAGGGGTTTAGGTACACTCTGGGGAAGACTATCTCTGAGAAATATCTAGAAACCCTTAAGAAAAGTCTACAGGGGTTCACACAATTCTACAAAAACTCAGAACATTCCAGCAAATTAGTGGAAATAGTTCAAATGCAGAATATCTTTAACACTGAAAAATACTGTTCATGGAGTGCTTGCAATCAGCTGTAGTTTCTATTTCAATCTAAGAAAAATTAGATTTCAGATAGATTTTTTTTAATTTTTAAACATTTGGGTGAAATCAAAATAAGGCAATTAAAAGAACAGAAAACCCTAGTTTTTGTAGATCTTCAGTAACTTCCAACAGCAAACTGAATACCTTTCCTTCATGAGATTGCTGAAGATTTCAACAACTTACAAGCACCACTGTTAACTAGAAAGGGATACTATTGGAGTAATTGGGTGGTTCTCTATGTTTCCTCCAGAGAGCAATAATCTGAGAAATAGTGTATTGCTTTGGATACCCCAAGCCTAAGCAGGTTCTTTTGAGAACCCACTGAAACCAACGCTATTTCTTCATTCTACACGCCAGTGCTTTGAACCAAGCAATTTGGGCCAGGAAGGAAGAGACAGTGGGGACTGTGCCAGTAGCCATCTTGATGATGGCTGGTAGTCCCAGCTAACTCTGGAGGCCATGAACAAAGTTCTCCGGTCTCTAAAGTGGTTTGGTTTACAGCCCCTTCAAATGGCTCATTTTGGGAGCCTGGTGAGTGGTGCCTGGCTCCACTTGCTACTTGGCCCAGTCCAGCTGTCCACATGGAATGCTTGGCTTTAAAACTATCTCCCTATGGCTCCATTTTTGCACCAGAGGCAGGGACTGGGTGGAAGCTGCCCAAAGGCCCAGTGAGAAGTGTAAATGCTTGCTTTTCAAGCTTAGACCAATCCACTCTCACTCTCTAGCGTCCGCACAAAGTTTAAACATGTCTAGTGGTTAGGGAGATGGACTCTTATCTGGGAATACCGGGTTTGATTGCGCTCTCTCCATAAGGCCAGCTAGGTGACCTTGGGCTACTCACAGCCCCACCCACCTCAAAGGGTGTTCCGTTGTGGGGGAATAGAAAGCTTTGTCAGCTGCTTTGAGTCCCCTTAAATAGGTGAGAAAAGCAGGGTAGAAAAGCCAACTCTTCTTTTGTTTTTAAGAGAGGTGATTAATAAATGACATGAATGTTTACAATAAGAACTCAAGAAATGTCATTCTGGATTGGACCAGTAGCCCACCTAGGCCAGCAGCTGGTTCTCATGGGTGCTAATGAATTGCATTCAGAAGTAACTGTAGGCTAAACCCAGATTATTGCTGTACACGGTCCCGGCTGCCAGCCTTCAAAGGAACATCATCTCTTCTACCAAAAGCAGCCGCATAACCATCAGATATAGTAGCTACTCATGTTCCTGTCTTCCAGAAATCTGTTCAAGGCTTTTTTGAAACCATTGGACCGTGTTGGAGAATTACAGAACTGGAACTAGTCTTTGAAGATGAAAAAAAGGACAGGAAAGTCTGATCCCAGCCTGCACACCCAGCTTGCAAGTTCCATGGACCAAATACATTTCTTTTTGGTACAGCTTCATATGTGTGGGGAAACTTCAAGGAATTATTCCCATGGGCCACTAATGTGAACAGGAGAGCTATGATTAAATTTTAACTGAAATCCTAGTAAAATGTGGATGTCCATCTATGGCAGTACAGTAAGATTTCTTTCCAGGTTCACGTCTGCATGCCCTGTTGCTGACAGCAAATCTTCCATCATCCTGTTACTGTATATTGCAACATCAGATCCTGGTTAGTAATTAAAACTGTGATGACTCTGCACATTAGGAAACAATTAACAGCCAGGAAATCATCTCATACATTTTTTATTATTAACTACTGGCTTTTGGAGTTCTATTTGTTCTGGGGTTAAACATATGTGACACTTCTCTAAGACCAGCTCCCTCAGACTTGTATGTTGGTCTTATTCTTGGTGCCACCATAGTTATATCCAGGCTGCTTCTTGAGTAGTATCTTTGGCACGTGGTGCCATATGGCTGACACATTTCTTGCTGCAAATTTTTGAAATGAAACTTAAGTACATTAGAGAGTATGTATGGTAATTGTTTCTAACAATTGTCTATAGGTTGCAATTGTATACATATTTATGGAGGGCAAACTACACAAGCCTGTATAGTATCAGTGGATTCAGAAAAGGTTAAATAAAGACAAAACCTGCAAAATTTTGGAAAAGGCTTTTCTGTAGACTACAGTTCCTGTAAATTACTTTGCCTAAGATGAAGAGTTGGCTTTTCTACCCCACTTTTCTCATCCACTTAAGAAGACTCAAAGCTGCTGACAAACCTTCTGTTCTTCTCCCCACAACAGACACCCTGTAAGGTAGACAGGACTGTGAGAGCTCAGAAAGAGAGCTGTTACTAGCTAAAGGTCACCCAGCTGGCTTCATGAAGGATAGCAGATTCAAACTACCAGATAAGAGTGCAATACTCTAACCACAAGACCATACCAGATCACTATTTATTTATTTATTATTTATATGTCTATCCTGCCCTATACCTGAAGGTCTCGGGGTGGGTAACATTCAAAATGAGACATAGATGTCACAGAAATCTTTGCTGTCTTCAACCTCAACTGTTCCCACAGTTTCCAAGCAATCCCAGAATGATGATTTTCTTTAGGTATTTTCTGTCTTCATACTAGCTTGTTTTGCCCCGTGGGTGGGAAGCAGTGAGCAACTTGCTCCGGCCTGAGAGAGAGTGTGTGGCAGAGAGCAGAGGGGAAGCGAAGGAGAGACAGGCACTCTCGCAACAACAACCTTGTTAAAATTCTCAGAATTTGTCACAAAATCGCACCAGACACCATAGTTCTTCATATCAAGATCTCTACATCTGCCTTCTAATCTGCTGCCCAGTGCCCAAGTCAACTTCTCAAACTAATAATCAACGTTCTGTGCCTAGAGAGCATGCTTAGTTCTCCTTCCCCCCATCTTTCCTTAAGTAGTTTGCACTTCTGTCTCGGTTTTTAATGGAGCCGTTTGAACTTCATTCCTTCTGCTATTCTCAATCCAGGTATATAATTGTCAGAATTCAAGGGAACAAGTCTATGCACCTGCAAGCCATGATCCCCCCATTCTAGGAAGCCAGAAAAGCAGACCTATTGTGTGGATAGCAGCAGCAGCAGCAGCCCAGTCTGGCCCACCTGAAAGATGAGTACAAAAAGGTAAGGAGGCCAGCAGCACATCTGTGATAGGTTAGGCATGCAGGCTTAACCCAATTTGCCCTGCACATCTTCCACAGCCTACCTTCACATCAGTGACAATGTTTCTTTTTCAATAACTTTGCAGTCCCACCCACTAAGACTATATGCCCCAGCAGATTCTTTGGAACCTTCTTCTGAATGAAAATGCATCTAGGTGCAGAAGCAAAGGGCAAGCTGCTCCCAAGCAGAATTCCATTGCTACAACTATGTGGGATTGTTGGTTGCACATTGCATCCCTTGTAAGCATCCAGAGTTTTCCTGCAGACTCATAGTCCAAAGGTGAAAAGGGAAAGTAAACAGAATGTTAAATTAAAACCCTTCTCTGCCTCCTCCTGTGTCTCTCATATTGCTGACTCCAGCATGCTCCAGATACCTTCTCCATCCCACCATCACAATTACGGCTAATGCAACTTGGGATGTGGGTGGGTGGAGGAGCAATTCCAGTGGCTCTTGGGAGATCTGTTTCTATTATGTTGATCATTCTCAGTCTTATCAGCAGCTGTTGAATGATCCCTGATCAAGAAACAAGATGGAAAGAGGAGGAAGGAGCACAATGCATCTCCTTCTGCTGTTATTAAACAAGAGTTTATTTCCTCCTGCTGACGGCTGCTTCCAGGCTACTAATGAAGACACACTCCAAAAGTCAAACTGTCCATACAATTTATCAATATATGACAACAGAAATGGTTACAAAAAATAAGTAAGTTACATAATAGATATGATATACCAGTCTAATCAAAAGTAGAAGGTATAACTGAGAAGCACAAAGTTCACACCTGTAGTAATAAAAAAAAAATTGTATACCACACATTCCAAGAAGCTTATGAGCTTGTAATGGCTGGATTTGAATCTAATAGATTAAAGAAGACCATCAGAAGAAGAGAATAAAAGAGGCAAGAAATAAGAATCTCAAGAGAAGTTTTCAGTGAAGACTGGAAGTTATCTACGTGGAAGTCCCCTTGTGGGAACCTGGTGAATGACTTAGGTATACTTTTAAAACAATAAAAATGATAATGGAAAAAAACAACCACTTCATCAGTCAAGTAGGTGGTATATATAACATTTCAAGTTGAAATTCAGAACTGAGTAACAAACAATTGCAAGATACAATGAAGCTGTGTTTGCGCATGTTTTAATTCAGCTTCAGTCCATATGCAGAGCAGAACACATCAGCAAGGTGTACAGTCATTGTCTTTCCACATTATCTAACCCAAAGGTCAGTTTTCTAAGTTAAATAATTCTGGAAGAAATCAGCTGATACTTTGCTGATGCATTCTCTCTCTGAAAATGGACTGAGGATGGATTATAATTTAGGTGTGAACACGGCCAACGTCACCCCCTCCCAAAAATGGGCAGATGATGATTCAACATCAGCCTTTTTCAGTGGCCACAGTAATTCCTTTCATATGACATCTATGTCTTATAAAAGTCAAAGATCTCCAACAGCTTCCAAATAAAACATCTCTAATAGCTTCTAAATCCAAGCCCAGTAGCTGACTTAGGTACAAGTCTATTGAGTATACAACTTAATCCTTGTAAAAAAAAATAGGTTATGTCGTACTTAAGAAAACACACCAAGTGTTTCTCAGTTTTTCTGCATGCCATTCCTCATTGTCATGGCTGTTGTATCTTAATTTCCCTATTTAGAGGTTCTGAAGAAACCTCTTATTCAAGCCTCATTATCCAGGAAAAGTGTGGCTGGTGCTGTAAACACATTCATCCTTCACTTCCTCAAAAATTCATAGCCCTCCATTGCATCTCCTAAATTCATTCAAACATCTTCACTGAAAGTTTGTGCCCCTTAACCTTCCAGGCAGGGAAAAGAAAGTTTCCAACTGATCCCTACATTTGTACCCGTAATTTCCAGGATCTCCTGTAGCATGTTGAAACTTCATCCAGACAGCTGAAAATAAGTTGAGGAGAGTTGGAATATGCTTCAGAAGTGGGAGGCACCCAGCAGGAATCTCCTAGTATCCGACATCTTCACGGCCGTTGATCAAATGTTCCACAGCTGTGAAGTTTCTTCCCATGCTAATTTATTGTGAGAGCAGAAATGGCCTTGCAAGGTGGCCATTTTCAGTCCAGTGGCAAACTGGGACAGGGTGTGCTCCCTCTGCTGTCATCCTACATGGATGCAGAGAAGGAGAACACGGGCTCTGGTCTGTTCATGGAATTATTTCTCATGTCAAACTTCATTGATTGTATGGATGCAGTCTTTGCTAACTGCTAAGTTACAATCAGAATTACCATAAGTCTTTTCTGCACTGGGCCTCATTCTAGATTATACCCCAGAATAGGGACCTGGCATCCTCATTAGGATGAAGACTACCATAGGCCCTGCCTGAGACCTGCCTTAAGTCTGCACTAGTGTGTGGGTGGCAGGCTCCTATTCTAAAATATAATCTGGAATAAGGCCCAGTTCACAAAGGGTGCAGGACACACATATATAATCAAGCAAACCCAAGATTTTGCCAGAGACATTGGCTTGCTGCTGAGCCTGGTTTTCGTTTATCATTGTCCTCTGTGCAAGCTTTTGGTCTGTCTACATGGTATGAACAGGTCCATCTTGCTTTCTTTGCCATGGTCCATCCCACTAAAGCTGGCACCTCTGATCACAACCAATCAAAGGGATGTGCAAACCAGAAATACCTGCGTAGAGATTAGGGTCATCGTTTGCTTTATCTCTTTCAGTATACAGACCTTCTCTTCTTCTCTCCTGGCCTCACTTTCAGCTTAATTAAAAAAGAAGAAAAGAAATCTATCCAATCATGCACATTTACTATGTTAAAATGATTTACTATTTACATGCTGTTTTGCTTGTGCCCACAAGCCTGTATTGTGTGAAGCCACCCTGGTAGTTGAAAGGACCAGAAGAACTCTCTTTGAAGACTTCCCTTCAATTGCTGAAATGACTCTTGTCTTTGAATTCTATATTGTTTTCATTTGCATTCAGCTGCAACATTTTTCCTGCAGATGTTGCTCTAGAAACAGACGGGCAGAACAGAAATGGGTGTCAGGGTACAGGGTGGTCCAATTGCCTTTGCCTTTCAACCCAAAGTGACATTTTAAAACAAATAGGAGCCATAAAACTTATTTCTTTTGATCTGCATAATTGCCTTGCTATGCTTGCTAGTAGCAAGCCATTGGTGTTTCTGGGGTGCGGCACAAAAGAGCAGACCCCCCTACCAAAGCTGTAATCTGTAGAATCCCAGTTTTAATTCCTTGCTACCATTCCTATCAGCAGAGGATGTAAGCAACACTTACAGATCTTCCCCTCCTCTTTTTAAAATAAGCAAATCAAATTAATTAGGAGAAACTAGCCTACTGTTGCCTTTCCATGCATTTTAGCTAACAAATGAAGCTGTGGCCATGACTCACATCTGAGAAAGCAAACCCTAGCCAATTAGATACAAAGATGGTCAATGGAAAACCCATTGTTTAGACTCTGGGGAAGGAATTTCTTAGCTAGTTTCTCAAGCTCTTTAATTTGGTACTTCCTGACCAAAAAGTGAGAAAACAATGGAGGTTCCCAGGATTTCAGTGTATGACCCAGGAATAGTATTAACTCAAAAATGAAAGTGAACAGCAAACATGAAGAAGCCTACTTTTCCTATTCCCTCTCCCTCTCACACACACAAAGAGCAATTTCAGCCAGTCCAACATTGTCTGTTGCCAGTCTCTAGTGGTACAAAGTCAATCCCATCACTTTTATTGGCATATTTCAGGCTGTGGGACTTAAGGGTTGCATTCACACCTACATTTTAATCCAGCTCTAGACTACTTTCATCATGAGATAACGCATCACCAATGACAAGCTGTTTTCTTTCAACACTACACAATTCAGAAAACCCATACAGGGTTATGTATTGTGGAAATACAATGACCTAGACACTTTTCTAAAGGGTTTTCTCACTTTTAAGGGAGATTGACACTGGATTAAAATATAGGTGTGAACACAATCATAGAAAAAAGTACAAAGCCCATCTCCTGGGGACTGCATAGATAGATCCCCATCACTTCCTTCTCATCAGTCCATAAGTGGCTTGCCACTGCTTCCTTTGAGGATTTTTTTTAAAAATTAAAAATAATATCTGAACTGTCCAGGTAATCGCTTTTCTGGGTATTACCAGGCCCAGCCTTGCTTTGCTTTGGAGAACAGACACTGTCAAGGACAAGCTACCTAAGCACAAGACTGTATGTGGCTCAGGGTAATCCAGAAAGCATTAGGGCGGTGATGGCCAACCTATGACACGCATGTCACAGGTGACACGCCAAGCCCTTTTAGGTGACACACCTGGTCACCCTGGCACCTGGGCATGTAGTGCTTGCTTGTTTTTGAAGTGTACAAAATACCAACTTTCAATTGAAGATTTAGCAAATGTAAAGAATTATTCATTTTTGCTTTTAATAAAATACATATATCAAAAATATAACTTTCTTACTAGAACTAGAAATATCACAAAATTATGGATATTTTTGGAAGTGACACAGCACCCGAGTTAAGCTAGGTTTTCTTGTGAATTTTGACACACCAAGCTCAAAAGGTTAGCCATCACTACATTAGGGTGTGCCCAAAAAGCAATAGCAAAATGGAGCCTGTGTCCCAAAAATGAATAATCCCTTACGGCTTGGCAATAACTGCGTTAGACAACTGTAATTCTAGCAGTTGCATAATTACTGAAAGGAACATGAAAGGTCCCCAATGTTACTGCTCATACAGGAATTTCAGCATCTGCATAATTTCTCGTTTCTTCAAAATAAACCATACTTATCAAACATTCCTAGAAGAGCTTTTCTTTTGCTCATGTTTGCTGCAAAGGCAGGAATCAGTGGTGGTCATTCATATGGTTCTGGATTGTAACATCCACCTCTCTTGACCCCCCACCCCCACCTTCAGACTGGGACTAAGAGGTGGAATCCAGAACCATTTGAAGGGAAAGGTGCCCTCCATTCCCTCTTGGATTTGATTTCCACCAGAACTCATAGCCTGACCACTAACCCAAAGGCTTGTCTGTTGAGAATTAAGCTCCTAAAAGCTATTTCAAGAACAGCTAGTATGGTAGCATATTTATTATTATCCCAGATGCCACAGGCCTATGTAGAATTCTACTCCTGCTTAATTTTGAGTGATTTTTGAAGATATTGCGCTAGACGGGTTTCAATTTGTGTGGATGTCTCTTTGTACAGTTTCCACTGGGGTCATTCTGACTGAATACACAGGAAACTGTATTCAGTGATGGGATCTGCTTTGCATATAGAAGACCCCCTGTTGCCAAGAAATTTTATGGATGCTTACAGATAGTGACCAAGAAGTTAAGCTCGATTTGAGGGCACCTTCCTCATTGACTGTGCAACCAAACACATTTTTATTAGCTCTCACACTGCCCAAGCGTGTAGGAAACACTTGGAAAAAAACAAAAACAAATGAAAAACACTTCCTCCTGTCTGTTGTTAAAACTTTTCTGTTTCTACTTTGTTTTTTCTGCAAAAGTAAATCCCACTCTAAGAGCTAAATAAGATCAGCATGCACTGTTGACTTATGCAAATTTACATAGGAAATAGAACCCCGACAAAGGTAGCTAGAAATAAAATCTCGCCTTTTGCTTTGTCAGCTTTATAAGGCGGGATCATGCTGCAGTTATAAATTCTTTGCTTTATAGTCTAGAAACAAAGATGCATGGTCAGCAAACTAACAATGTGCAAAATAAACAACTTCCTGGCAAGTGTACAAAACAAACAAACAAAAGCTTCTTGAGGAAGTCTAGCTCTTCAATGGAAAATTTCTGCAAAGATTTTTATCACCTCTCTTCTTTATTGTTCATTTAAAAGAAACTGGAAGCATGCATCCATCCCACCTTGTGCAAGGTGTGGTACAAGCTTCATCCAGACAGCACTTAATTATTCCTTAATATTTGGATAATCCAGAACAAAAGCACACCCAGGCCCTATCTACATGCAAAGAAAAATCTGTTTAAAAGCTTATTTTGCTTCTGAGCATCTGCATGCAGAGCTTTACTCCGGGCTTCCAGAGACACAAAGGAGGAAAATCTGCGGCCGGAAAAAAACCCTTTAAACAAGACTACCTCCTGGGAGCATGGAGACGTTTTCTCCACATTTTCTCCCATATTCCACTGAACTTTTAGGCATTTCTGATATCTGCAGAGGAATTGGCTGCATTCAGCTCTTTCAGCGGGTAGGCAGAGCTCCAAACTGCCACATTGTTTCACTTGGGAGGGGGAGAGAGATGTTGTGCTTACTAACAGATAAAGGTGATACTAATTATCATTATCATTACCATGGAGATTGTTTCTCAGCAAGCAAATCTCTCTCCCCCTCCTAATAACGCAGCAGGTCTGCTTTTGTGCTAATCAGCGGCCATTAAGTGAATGCAGGCAGCTGAATTTGACAGCCGAAGGGAGCCTGCTTTCAGTTCTGCTTGTAACTATGTTGCAAGCATTAGT